>CM041777.1:310189119-310500227 GCA_023374045.1 Limonium bicolor | reverse complement strand
TGGTGCGGAAGTAAACAATGCCGCAACCAGTGTGTATTGAACCGAAAACCGGTAAGCATGGCGCACTTGCCATGGCAAGTGCTGCTACAACAAGGTTGTACGGGAAATTTTAAAACAACTACCAGTACTTAGTAAAGTACCATGAAGTGAAGTGAGATCATAATAATTGTGGAAGGGCTTAGCAGCCTGACCTCTGTAATTGGAAATACACCAGTCAACAAGAAGCTAGACTTGGATAAGGCTTGAAATGTTGTAAAACCACGAAAATTTTTCTTCCAACCTAAATTTATTTTCAAACTCTTTTCAAAATCAAATTTTCCTTCAAACCCATTTTATTTCAATACCAACCTTCTTTCTAAACCAATCCAAAAGACCTACACGGGCCTCAATGCCACATGGTAGGTAAGTATTACCCAGTTACTTTTAAATAACCGGATGGCAACCGGTAAACCCAAGGGTAACAACCCGGGGAAATGGATGGAGTTCATGATAATACAACAGTGAATAACTTTCCCTTGATTAAGTTCGGGAAGCACGGAATGCATATTATCACGGGATAATATAAGGGAGTTAACAACAGAATACTTCACCTAGGCGTGTGACGGACACTACGAGTGTACCAACAGTAATGTGGGACGACCGCACTCCGCTAGGAGCTTGTGGGCCTGACAAACCTTCTTATGGGGTAGTCGGGTAAGTAGCAATGTATCAGTAGGATACCCCATGTATGTATACGAGTGGAGTCTGGAACACGGGAAGTAGTCGACTCCATACTACGGTCCGAAGTAAAAGTCAAGCAAGAGCAATGGAGTACCATCGAATGGTTGAAATAAAGGAACCCAGTTAAGTTAAGGAAGACCAAAGGAATTAGTAAGTTTATTTTAAGGAAATATTTAAAGGTGAATGAGTGCGAAGTGCACTGGTTAGTAGGTAAAGACGTCACACATGTCTTAAGAATCCTGAAGGATGAACATAATAGCTGGAGTAAGTACCCAGCCTACATATGGTGAGGCAAATGCCTACAATGGATATGTTAATGTGCAATGATCGGGATGAGCTCCCGAGGTATCAATTTCACTAAGGAGGATATTTAACCCAACAAAGAACGCAGAGCGAGGTAGTAAATTAAACATACCAACAAGTGCAAGCCAGATGTGATGGCATAACCTAGTGACACCCAGGAGCTGTCCTTAAAAGGGTGTTTGGATCAACAATGGTTTTACGAAATTACGTGACAGAAACGCAAGGGTTGAGACTAACACCCAGCTTAAGCATAAGTCGTCAGGAGGAAGTCTGGCATCTTTGAAGGGGCATCCCATGAAAGGAACCGTGATGCTACGGCCTTGTCATGGAGCCCAATACGACCTCTAAACCATGTAATATTGTTTGGAGAAGTAAATGTGTGTGGACAGCCTACAGTGAGTAGAGCTCGAAGCAATAGGGCTTATAAGCCATAAAGGAAGTGTGTCAAGTAAATTTTATTAATCACAGAAGTTTATGTTATATAAGTAAGTAAAGTGGATAACAAACCACTGCTTTAAGAGTGGGGACACCTCTGAATATTGTGAGACCGCAGCAGCGGTAGTTATGTGAACCAAGTTTAAGAGAGATGTTAGGAATGGACTATGATGTTGTTACCTAAGAGTGATCTGAATGAGTGTTATACGAAAAGAAGTGTTATACCAGTTGTGGAGACCGGATGAGTAATAAGTCTAACAGCAACCACCATAGGTGTGTGATGCTAAATGTGTGATGAACAGCGCTCAAGGAGCATATAAAGACTCAAAAAATAGAGTATTCAGCAATCAGCCAAGCAAGTGGCGAAACACAGTGAAATAGCGGAAGCCAATATAATAACGGATGCAGTGTAAGCTAATGTTATACAATGAGTGAAAGCACGGACTGCATCAAGCGACCGCTGCATAAGTATTGTTAAATAATAATGTGGCAATAAGACCAGTTATGAGTGAAACTCAATGGACATACAAGTAAGTGATGAAACGCAGACTGGACAATGATCCAGTAGTTAGTACTATGTGATAAAGAACTCAGTGTGAGTTCCTATTGCAATCGCATAAGAGACTTACTGTCAAGAGTTTACGCCTCTGCACTCTGTATGACTGAGTGTTTTGGTATTGCTCTCGTGCAGTAATGATCGAGTGAGGTAGCTAGGAAGTTTGAGAAATGTTAAATGTGATAGAAAGACAAGACTTATGATGTGATAAAACCGATGCATAAGCAAAGCACGGTCGTACCAATCAAAGGTACTTGGTTGACATAAGTGACTACAGTAACACGATTATTAAACATCGGTATGGAATATACCTCAAGTGCTGGAAATAACCGAGAGAGTACTACACACTAGGTAGTCACTCAAACGCAACCGACAGTAAGTCGGAAGGAATTAAGTAAATCAGTGTGAAATACAGTAAATTATCAGGGAAGTGAATAAAAAGTTTGTAACTCACCGAGTTCGCTCATGGTAAGTGAAACCACGCGTCGGTTGAGAAACCGTTACTACCAAGATAAAGGTGATAATCGGGGGTATACAATACAGTAAGAATAATGTATGGAGGCAAACTAAGCCCTAAAGTTATCAAGAGTTGCGCAGCAGAAACTGGTGAACCAATGATTCAAACGTTGATATGAATAGTGAACATGAGTGAATGGCAAACTAATGATGCCTAAAAGCCTCACAGGCCAGAATCGAAACCAGTTAAGAGTTAAAATAAACTCTAGTGAGAATTCTTGGTTAGGGACTAAACCGCCAATATGGCTAAGATCCTCAAACCGGAACACATTTTGTAATAAACCGCGTGGAGATAAAACACTTCACGACGGTAGGACGTTATAAACCAGTGATTAAGTGATTGATTACGTGGGCGTAATCCCTTTTAAGGGGGGTAGAGCGCAAACCGTTTAGTGTGTTTTACCGTACAAGTGTACGTGAACTGTGGTGTGCATAGCACAAAATAAATTGTCTTGATGATTGATGCGTGGGTTACATAAACATACGCATTCGTTCATGGTTAATTGTGGTAATTGCGCACAGAAGATGCGAATACCATTGTAATAAGTGTGTTATTCGTTAATAAATGTGTGTGAAAGTATAAGTATAAGGGAGTAAGAAACTCCCGGGAAACTAAAACCCCGACTGTGTACGTTCATATAATACTAAATGTAAAACCGTGTATGGTATTTGGATAAAATACATATGTACAGTATTGTAATTTATGAAGAGGGATGAAACCGATATAAAACCTAGTAAGAATTAAAAATCCCCTAGGTAACTCGATTAAGTTGAATTTGGGTGATGATTGATAGACGGAGTTCTATCCCTTGGAGATGTAATGATTATGACTAGATGGATTAAAAGATAGAAAATGGTATATGCTTGAATTAGTTGTTGTTTGAAATTGAAGTGGGAGGTGAAATTTGATTATCATGAGATCAAGGGAAGCCGAACACAAATTGGGGTGGAAAGATAGTTCAACACTGATGCTGATCACATTAGTGTTGGATGATTCTTGAAACTCCCTATAAGTGGTCACAAAAAATCACATCAAGAATAAGATGCGGTTAATAATAATTGGATTTGGAGTTGTAGTGTGTTTTTCAAAAGAATTTTAAATTGGTGGTTTCGGATTTTCAATTGTTATTTTCAAGACTTCAATTAATATTTTTAAGATTATTAAGTGGTATTTTCAAAGGAAGGACTACCTTTATGTGACCTTGTAAAGGATTTTCAACTAGTATCCTTCCAATAAAGGATTTCATTATACTTAACCTCATAGAGTGTATTTTCCTATTACTTGCTCACGAGCTGAGGACGTACGAGCCTTTGTCTTCGGACCGGTGACATGAGAAGTATATTTTAAAGATGTATGCAATTGTTTTGATCTCCCAAAGGAACGGGGACCAGAGTGTCCATCGCGACCGGGTTCTGCGGGGTCACAGTGTAAATGTACTCAACATGGGTCTCGAACCCATGAAGAGATGGAAAAGGAATTTCTGGTTGATATGCATGCTAAGACATGTTGTGTGGTATGTGTAATAATTATTATTTTGGACCTTGAGTCCTAATGTGGTTAAGTTCCGAAAGTGTTATGTTACCAAGACCTACGAGTCTAAATGTTGTTATGTTACCCAGACCAAGAGTCTAGGGGTTGTTATGTATGTGCAAATGTTGTTAAGGTACCCGGACCATTGAGTCCGAGGTTACTATGTGAGTATGTTATGTATGTATGGATGTGTTACCCGGACCATCAAGTCCGAGGTTGTGACGTAAAGTATGTTGTTATGGAAGTTTTATGTTGCAAGTAATCCCCGTATTCTAACCAATGAGGTGTGGGAAGTGTGAACTTCGAGGACGAAGTTCTTTTAAGGGGGGTAGATTGAAATACCCCAAACCTTAATGTGTTAATTAATTATGTAATTATAATTTTCTAAGGCTAACTAAGTCCTTAAGATCATTGGTGAAGAAATGAAAACCAAAAAGAAAAAGGAAATGCGTAAAAATCACAAAACGTGAAAATACGTATTTAATTATTTTAGGAGGTACATAACCTTCATTAGGGCTATAGATATATTTTTATACCTTAATTACACATTAGGAACGTGTGGGAAAAATCCTGGAAGGAAACGGATCCAAACAATGCGTTTAAACGCTAACGGAGTCTTAGAGCGCGTTTTTCGAGAAAACCTGAAAACGTGACTTTAAACAGTTTAAATGACCCCGTAAAAATAATAGTGATTATGTAACTATAATTAAACATTAATGGGAGTTTAATAACATTAAAATTAAGGAAAGAGAAATTCCGAGAAAAAGAAAACGGTCCCGGTTAGTGAATAATGCTAAACCGGGTAAATAAACAAGCGTTTTCCGTTAAAAGACGAAAAACGCTCCAGTATGTTTATATTAGTGGGCCGGTTTTATTAATGTAGACAGCCCACCCACACATGACTTGTTAGCTAATTTATTAAGTCAAGAGAGAGCCAAAATAACAAAGGGCACAAATACCCCTCACTCTCTCTCCTTCCTTACTTTTCTTTTCCCTCTCTTTCCTTTTCTCTTTCCTCTCTTCCTTTCCCAGCCGGCTCCTTCCTCCTCTTGCCGATGGAGTTCTCCTCCACAAGCCAACAATGGCTTCCTCACTTCTTCTATCTCCAAGCTCATTTGAGCTCCAAATCAAAAATAAATCACAATCTTCTTCCTCTCATCTTCCTCTATCATCCTCTCTTTTCAAAATTCAAAAGGATGAAGTTGACCTCCATGGGTTTTCCCCATTTGAAGAGAAAATGGCACCAATGAGAAGCTTGGAGTCTCCTCTTCCTTCTAAGGTAAAAATTTCCAAGAAAGTCATTTTTCCTTCAACTCTTGGTGTAATCAATTTTTCACCATTTTTGATACCTTGTTTTCTCCTTGTTCTTGAGCTCCAAATTGATCCTTCAATGGTGGAGAAGTTCCCCTCTTGATTCAAGGGTGAAAATCCCTCTTGAAAGCTTCACAAAGGTAAACCCTAACCTTGTGTTCTAGCCCTTTGATTGAATTGAAATATTGCAAGGGTTTAGATAATTAATTGAGTGTGTTTTGTGTTCTTGAATGTTGGGATGGAGTTTGGAAACTCCATGCCCTCTTAACCGATTTTGGAGAAGATATGGAGCAAGAGGAGAATTAAGGAAACTTGTGAAATTAAGGTAAGGAATCCAACTTAAACCTTGTTTAAATTGTTTTAGTGTTTGGGATGGGTAAACAAATTAATGAACCCAAATTGTGGATTGAAATGTATGTTGGAATGTGTTAATTGGTTTGGAGAGGTTTGTGAATTAATGTTGAATGAGGGCCTTAGAGCCAAATGTTTGAGTTTGTGATTGATATTGTGGTTATGAGATTATGGGTTGTATTGTTGTTGATGAATTTGAGGATTGTGTTAAGTGCTGTTAGGACCCTTGAAAGGGTGTGGCTAGATTAGGGATGAAAATGATGGAAATTGATGAGGATGAATGTGTAGAGTTTATGGGGAGGTTATGGCGAAATTTTGGTAGAAAATGAGTGTTTTGACTCTTTGATTTGGTGATGTTTTTGGTTGATTTTAATGGGTGTATGATGCGTTAAAACCCCGTGGAAATGTGTTTTCGATGGGCTATTTTGCTACTATAAGTTATGTATGTTTTGTGGGGGATTTGTGGCTTGGTTCTAGTTGTTTTCCGTAATGGATTTTGCAGTTTTCGGTATGTCCTAACATGTGTCCGAACATTGAAGTTCGGACATCATACGACGGAAAATTTTCAGAACTCTCGACTTATGTCCGAACATGCAAGGTCGGACGCATGTTCGGACCAACCTTTGTTTTTGCATAACTTTTTCGTTTGAACTCCGTTTTGAGTGCCGTTTGCGGCGTTGGATTCTTTTCGAGTACTATCTGTTTTGACATGTTTTGGCATATGTTTAGGTATTTTGATTTGAAAATGACCGATAATCTTTTGAACTCCATTTTGCTCTATAAGTGTGCTGAGCCTTCTAATGATGGGGGATTGGATGGTAATGGTTTTGGATGATGTTAGGCCTTGTTTGGTGACATGTAAAGGCCTTAAATGTGTAAACAAGTGTTAGGTTTGATGTGAGAGTTGTGAACTTAAGATCACAAGAGTAAAATTAAGTATAACGGGATAACGGGGTTAGCTATGGGCGCACTAGTCGAAATAATTATATTACCCCGATGTTAATGGAGATAGTTATAATGTTACCAGTTGTTCAAAGAGTTTTCGAGGAACGTGTGATGGGATTAGAGTGAACCTTCGGTGACAGGTATGGTTTTCTTGCAACCTGTGTCCTACCGGATTACACCGGCTTGTATGCCAATGTGTTTTTCTGTGTGTTTGCCACCTTGCAAGATAAAGCATGAAATGAGTTTATAGTAATTCATTATTGTGGCGTAATAATTCCGATACCGCTTAACCTTAATTATGTGTTAAATAATTTAACCGACCTTAGGTTCACATAAGAGATCGGTATTCGGAATAAACGTCCCAACCCACGGGAACGTTCTAACTACGGCTATCCGTGCGTTAGTGTATGTTGTGATTAAGTGTGATGTATGTGACTTGTTTAATATGTTGTGTTGTTGGATACTGTTATCCGTGTTGTTGAAATGGGATGATTTCCCTTATGTGTCTAACCGAGTTAGTAACACTATGTGATGTATGTATGTGATAAGTTCCATAAGGGAACCTTAACTAATAAGTATATGTTATGTATGGAGAGGAATCCGGTGTTCCGGTCGCGCGTATTGTTTGGGAGTTAATATATATATGTGAATTAACTCCCATCCTGTTATGTTAGGGTTGTTTTCCTTCATTGGATTTCGACCTCCCACTAGCTTAGCCAAAGCTTACCTACCCAACTCCAATCGGGCTAGGGGGAAATCATGTTAATGTTGGTAGGGTGTGATGCCTAAGTTCGCTTCGACTCCCTCTTGTTATGTTACGGTTGTTTTCCTCCTTGAATTACAACCACCCACAAGCTTAACCAAGGCTTACCTACTCATTGGAGCTAGGGGGAAAGTGTATGTTGTGATCGGTCCTATATGAGGCCGCCACTCAAGTAAAGAAAATGTATGTATGTTGTGCTCGGGCATATACCCCGGCACTCCTAATAAAGAGTATGTCTCTAAGAAGAGTGAATAAGTTTGTGTATGTTATAAGTGAAGTGTGTTGTTATGTGTGTGTGCTAATCAGGTGTTTGTGTATCTTAATGGATGTGTTTAAGCATGAAGTATGTGTGTAGTTGTGCATGTTTAAAATAAAATCAATCGCATGCTAAGACGACAATTAGTTGTGCGTGGCCCGGTAGCATGCGGGCTGCGGGATTACCATACCAGCAAAGGTGCTGAGCCCCCTGGGGGCCACCCTTTCTTCTTTCCTGTTTCAGGTACAAGGAACTGGAAGCCGTTCGAGAGTAGGACGGGGTAGCTGTTTGTAGGTGGTAGTCATGTGAAATGTGAATGTATGTAGGTGTAGTAAGACCGAAATTGTATCGGCGTTAGTTGGAAGATACTCGGTACAGTTGTAATGTAAGTGTATAATGATTGTGGACATGGAACGGGAATTATGTGTAGTTGCTCGGGAGTTTAGTCCATCAGACCGGTACGATGTAGTATGTTAGCCTTGTTAGCCACGTGGGTGGCTAACGGCGTGTAACACCAACGAGTTAAGTTATGTTGTGAGTTATGATTTCCGCTGCAATGTGTTGTTAAGTGTGTTGTTAGCAGTTGGGGTGTTACAACAGACTTTACTCTTAAGTTGTTCTTTTAATTCCAAATTTTTCCCCAAGCATCCTAATGTGTTCTAACATCATTTAGACACTTAAACCCACCTTAAATCATCCTCCAAACTCATTAAAACAGCCTCCAAAGATCATTCCAATCTTTTACTCAATTCTTACAACAACTGCCAACACTTAACACTTATTTCTTTCCTACATTTCAACATACCTTTCACCTAGAACTTCTACTAATCAAAAGTTCCCTCCTTAACAACTAGACCACACCATATACACCACTTTCCACCCCTATTACATTTTCCAAGCCTTCCTTAAATTCTAAACTCTAGTTTCTACCTAAATCATCTCAAAGTTTTACACTCATTCACATCAAACTTACACAACTTTCCTAGCTTCTTTTACCAAGGTCTTGGTACCTAAAATTCACCATTGTGACCCTTAGTTACTCATAGGCATACCTAAGTATCCCTAGTTTCTAGAACATCTTAGATTCATTTCTTTTTAGCCAACACAACACCCAAGATTCCTAGATTACTTCCTTAGTCAATAATCTCCTTAGATTATCTTAAACATCATGGTGTTCCTTCAATTTGACATAGGTTCTCTAGTATATTACTACACCTAAACACTTGGTTTTTTCACCATTAAACAACCAAGATACTCAAATTCCACATCATATTTACACACACAATTACACCAAAACTACACCACTCATCATATGTGTATAACTTAATGCTTGGCACTTAGGCCCTTAAATGACAATAATCTTAACCACTGAATTTCCACATATATTTGCCTTTAACCTGCGAATACACAAACAAGGCTCCCATTGAAATAAATGCTTCTTGTAATTCATCTCAAATTGTTTGACTATCTCTTTTCTCATTGGCTCCTTAGTCAAAGTTCTCAAACATAATCATTGTTTCTCCTAGGTTATATATAGCCCTTTTCTAATGTAAAACTCTACACTAAACTCATCACATATCTAAATCTATTCCCTTAAACAATAAACACCTTAAGGTAAGTAACTCCCTTGTTCTTTTTCAAGCTTTACAAACTTTCTTCTTAGGTTTTTTCCTTTCTCAATCTCGGTCACCACTTAAACTCTCTTGCCAATGTTCTAATCAATATTCAATGACTCCAATGAGTATAAACAACACCAACCTTAAGGAAACAAAAACCTAGGTAAAAATGTGTTTTAAGGATTGTATTGATTGTTTTACCTTGGTTTCTCAAGACAAGCTTGGATTGAAGCAAGAAGGGACCTCCTCTATCCTTTGGAGAGTAGAAAACAAGCTAGAACAAGGCATTAAAATGAAGCCCCATGTGTATGTATTTTCGGTCATGAAGAAAAGTGATGGAAACCTAGATTTTTACACTTCCTTACCTTAAGAGAATGGAGAAGCTAATGGAGTCTCCAAGCTTGAGTTTCCTCCTCTAATGGTGATTTGCCTTGGCTCCAAAATGAGGCTCTTGAAGTTTTGAAAAGATAGAAAGAAGGAGCTTGAGCTAACTAAGAAGAATATGTGTTTTGTTTTGGTTTTGGAGCTAAAATGAGTAAGTAGTATACAAAGGAAGGTGGAGCTAGCATGGGGTTGTCTTCACGTCAAAGAAGAAGAGAGGAGCAGCCAAAAATCCGGTGAAGAGAAGAAGAATGAAGAAGGAGGAGAGAGAGATGGCTAAAAGGTAAGATTTCTTTTAAAAGTAAATAGTAACCTTACTTACTTTTTCTTCTTCTTTTGTATTTGATCAAGTGGTGAATCATCACCTTAAAAATTGGCCACCCCCTTTAATTAAGCTAGTCATGGTCTTGTTTCACCTACTAACTAAACTAAATTGACTAAAAACTAAACTAGGCACTATTTGGTTACTATTCACAAACTAGTGCACATAATTGTGAAATTTTTGATTTCCCATTGATTTAGACTTCCTAATGTGATACTAATTAGTACACATGTTAATTAAAGAGTAATGATGGACATTTAGCCACTCAAAACCCATTTACAAGACAATTTTTCAAAAATTTGCTTTAAGACTCCTCAAAGCACATTTTGTGTTTTAACTTGTTTTCAAGCTTGTTTTTCTTTGGTAATTGGTTTAAAATGACCATTAGGATATTACTAAGGTCTTACAACAATATTTGGGTACTCACCCAAGTCTCTCCAAGCTTAGAGCACGTTTTTGCTTAAACTGCTCTTTTGGTGTTTCCTTATGTTTTCTTTGGTTAAAATGGTTTCTTAATGTTTCTAAGGAATTATTTTGCCTCCTTACATCTTAGTTTATCACTTAAACACCATATCCAAGTTTGGGGTATTTCAGTACTCAAGTTAGGAGTTAGAATGTTAGGAATTAGTAGAAGTCAATACTCCTTTTCCATACATCAATACAATACACAAATACTCATCATGTACACATACACTTCATTCTCATTCATTCATTTCATGAATTATACAAACTAATTGTTCAAGGAGATACAACAAGAACAAATAGTTCAAACACATTTATGTGCAATATAAGTCCGATTTGTGCATTTATCTTGTTGGTGATCACATAAGCACACAAATCGGGGTAACCAAGTTAGGATACAGGGCATGAAGAAACCATACCGTTCACCGTCATAATGTACTACCGGATCCCTTGTTGATCAACTATTTGATTCCTATACATACATGAAGTAGTATGATCAATGATCTATTATTGATCTACTTACCCCTTCATTGATATTTTCAATGTATACTTTCTACTTCATTACTTTCTTATTTGGTTATAAAACCATTCTTTTCTCATTACCTCTTATTCTTGCTTTCCTACTCATGTACTTACTTTCTTACCTTTACTACTTCATTGATAGTGTGCTACTACATATATATGCATATATGTATATAAGCATATATATATATACATATGATTACTATAATATATATATATATATATATATATATATATAATATATATATATATATATTTGACTCGACCGAACTTGCATGTCCGGTCGCAAGTTCGGTCCATTCCAGTAGCTCACATTACGGGAAAATTCCTGGTCCGACCGAACTTGCATGTCCGGTCGCAAGTCCGGTCTATTCCAGAAGGTTTCAGACGGGAAATTTTTCTGGTCCGACCGAACTTGCATGTCCGGTCGCAAGTCCGGTCCATTCCAGAAGGTTTCAGACGGGAGAATTTTCTGGTCCGACCGAACTTGCATGTCCGGTCGCAAGTGCGGTCCATTTCAGAAGGCTCCCGTCTTTGCGATTCTGGGCTCGACCGAACTTGCAAGTCCGGTCGCAAGTCCAGTCCGGCCCAGTACTTCAGTTTTAAAATCTGTTTCTTAGTGTTTTACTTCCCCATTGCTTTTCCAATCTTTACCAATACCTCCCTACATGTTTACCACTCATTTAGATGCTCCAAATCACCTTAATTCATCCCCCATACTTACTACTCAATTTCTACTCAACTTACACAAATTTTCCTCATTTCATTTCAGCACTTATACTAGTTCTCCTTACACCAATGCTACAGATTTTGGTTTTCTTCCTTAAGCTACAGATTTTTCCCTCAACTCTTATACTCCAATACTCCTCAACTAATGCCACTCCTAGCATTCAAAACACATTACTTTACATCCTATTTCTTCACATTACCTAAACCCTTTTCAAATCTGTTTTCAAAGTGGTTGAACACTCTCTTTAAACTCTCCAAATACACCTAGCTACCACCTAGGTTACTCCCTCTTCTTAAACACTTGAGTCCTCTCATTCCTACACAAAATTTGACATAGTCTCCCCTATAATTCTTACTTTGCTCACACACTATTTCAGCTCACAAATTGCTCATTCACATACCTGTTTATACAACACATTATACTCACATTTCAACTCCACTACAACAATAAAAATTCCTGCACATATACATATACTACCCATGGTTTACCCAAGCTTTTAAACATCATTTAAAAGGCTTCAAAACTGTTTTATTCTCTTCTCCAATACACTACTACATTACTACTGCTCATACTACATACATTACTCTTTTTCTACTCAAAAACTGTTACATTACTCAATACCAAACTAGTTCAAGGTAAGCACAATTACCTTGTCTTGCTAGTTTTCCTTCCTTTCCTTTCCTTCTCTTCTTTTCCTCTTCCTTTCTCCTTGTTCTCGGTTTTTGCTCAAGGAATGGGCAATGCTACAGCACCCCATGCCAATACACACAACTACTTAGTATTCATTTTATACTAACCCTAGAATTTAAATGTTTTAGGGTTTAGAAATAAGTATTAGCTTCCAATGGATGAATGAGGTTCTTGACTAGCAAGAGAACAAAATTCCTAGCCCAAGAAGAAGCCAAAATCGGCTGGAGCAAGAAGGAACAAGGAGTTCAAAAACTGAGAATTCTTATAATACAAACAAGGGCTAGAAATGAAGGATTTTCGAACTTCTTTTTACCTCAAGATGATAAGGAGGTGAAGGTGCTTCTAATGGTGGACTCAAATCTTTAAATGGCTTCCACCCATAAAAACGAAAATGGAGTTTTTGGATTTTTGAAAGGAGGAAAGTGTTCTCTTTTGCAAGGGGATTCCAGTGGTATGGTTTTGATAATTTTTGGACAAGGTTTGGGCCTTCAAAAATGAGAGAGAAGGTGAGTTTTGTGGAGGTTTCTTCAAGACTCCATAGCCATCACATGAGGAAGAAGAAAATAGAGAGAATAGAGAGAGAGGGGGAAAACGTGAGAGGGAAGGTGAGGGTAGGAGAGAGAGTGAGGTTTACTTTTTACTTATTTGTTTTGTCCTTTAGCAAATAAGAGAGAGTTAAGTGAGTGTGAGAGAGGAGGGAAATCGGTCCTCTATACCCACCTCTACAGATTTTTAATTTTTATTTGCAAAGTGGACACACTAACTTTGTTTATTTGCACTCTCACCCCACAACTTCCCGGTTGTTACAGTTTTTACTAACCGGAACCTGTTTTCCGGAATTTTCTCGTTTAATTAATTTTATTGGTTCTAAAGCTCCACTAAAATTTATTAGTGACTATTTAGTTGACCAAAATTGTTACGAGTCTGTTTGACCCGCTTAAAGTCGCGTTTTCCCGGTTTCCTCGAAAAACGCGCTTTAAGGTTCGTTTATGCTTTTAACCCATTTTAAAGGTCCATTTTCTTCGGGATTTGTTCCCTCATATTTTTTTAAGTGTAATTAAGCCTTTAAAATTTATAATTAGCCTAATTAATCACTGTTTTTAATTACGGGGTATTTCAACTTTAATCAAAATATCTAGCCAATTTGGTGAATCACCATTTACTATTCCATTTTCTACTTTTCATTCATTAAAACACATTTTCTTTCTTTCTCTTTCCTCTTGTCCCATTTCAGCCTAGCCATTAGCAGTTCCTAAACCTCTCAAGCTGTGTTCTTGAGCATTCAAGGCAAATCAATCTCTTTTCCACCTAAGGTAATGGTTTAAGGCATATTTTAGCTCTTTTTCTTCATCTCTTCATCACCTACACATGGAGCTTCTAATCTATCACTTTCCATGGCTTATTCTCAGTGTTTTAAACCTTGAACAACATCCATTCTCGGCTGAAGCAAGCTTTGGGACAAAGGTGGTCAAAATTTACATTATAAGGTAAAAACATACCTTAAGGATTCTTACTCTTCATCCGGTTTTCTTATTCTATTTTCTATGATTTTATTCACTCATAATCTTCATACTTTCATGTTGATTCAGTGTGTTAACCATTTAGTGCAACGGTGGCCGAAAATCAAAAAAAAAATCATTCTTTAAGGCATTTTGCCAAGGTAAAAGCTATTACCATAGCACCTTGCTGTTGTCTAGCTATTCCCCATGTTTTTATGGTGAATTTAACACCATGTGGTGTTTTTGATTCAGGCCGAAACCCTTTGGAGACTACCTTTCATTTTTAAGGTGATTTTTGCCTTAAATCTTACATTTAATTGTTCTTTATGGTTAGCTCATGCTTGGAGTGTAACCATATCTTATTTTGATGTATTAAACATGTCAAAGTGTTGTGGTGCTTTTTCCTCCAAGCTACCGAGTTGGTTTTAGGGCTATAAGCACCTAAATTAAGGTATAAACACCTTAAACTTATGATTTTATGATTTTTCAGCTCATATAATATATGTGCCGAGAGTGGAGATAATTAAATGGGTGATTTTAACCTAAGTATGGAAAAAAATGACTTAGATAAATTAAGCTAGTCATTTAAGTGGTTTATTTAACATAATGGTCAAATTATGACATTATGTGGAAAAATAATTAAAGTAAAGTAAGGCCGAGAGCTTATATTATATTTTGGAGCTATTTATGTGTAATTTTATGTTATAAAGCAAAGTTGTAATAAGGCCATGTCATTTGGCCATTTTATTTAAGTTTAAAAGCTTAATTAATTTATTTTATGTACTTACTATTAAGTATGGGGTCAAAGCCGTAAATAAACAAAAATTAGAGGGTTGTAGGTGAATATAGCCGAAAATTGGGATTTAAAATGTTTTTAAATAAAAATTATGAGATTTTATAAAGTTTTGGGGTGAAATGGTAAATATTGAAAAGTTTGGGGTAATCTATGTAATTACCGAGAAAGTGGGGTCAAAATGATGTTTGGAAGTCAAACATTGACCAAGCAAAAGACTTTGACTAGATTTGATGATTTATTAATTTAATTATCAAATTATACTAAGTTATGTATTAAAATGTAAAAATTACATAACATATGGGTATATAGGTGATTACCGAAAGTTTTGGGGTATAAAATGGTATTTTATACACCTATGGTTTATTAGGAATTTTTAGGAATTTATTTGGTTAAGTTTGGAGTTAATATGGATTATATAAGTATAATATATGATATTTTATATCATTGTTACATATAGGTAAGCATTGTGGTAAAAACCATAAATATGGAGAGTATAAGGTTAGGAATGATGTTTATAACCTTTTGGTATAGTTTGGTAATTTTTGGAATTATATATGAGGTTTTATGAAGATATATGTATAATATATAGTTTTAATGACATTAGAAACTATATGTTATAAAATGGGGTTATTTGGTGAATATGGAAAGATAATGGGTTGGTAATTAATTTAGAACAGACCTAGGGTCTGTTCGGTTAATTTAAGGATTTATAACCATAGGTTATAATTATATTAAGGTTTAAGGATTATAATATAAGGTATATATATATTATAAGTGTAACAATGGAATATAATTTGGGGTTGATTTCAAATTATGGAAGTATAGTGGAATATGATAAAAACCGAGAAGGATAAGGGCTGATTGGTATTTTATAACAATTTATAACTATAGGTTATAATTGTTTTAATGACATAAATGTCATAATATATGTTATATAACTATAATATAACATTATATAAATCATGTGGTGGATTTTGTAAATATTTAAGAAAATAGGTGTTGTTCGGAAATAATGGGAATTTTAGAATAAAAATTTATAATATGGTTTTCAATGTTATAAAGGTTATGACATTTATAATATAAGAAATAGGGAAAATTACATCGCCCACCCATGACGTTTGGCGAAATTACACACCCCACCCATGAGGTTTTAAAAATTACATCGCCCACCCATTTAACCATCTTTTAAGTTGATCAAATATTAGAAAAGTTGCTGGATGTAAAATTGTGGAAACCACATGGGTGGGCAAAGTAATTTTTGAAATCTCGTGGGTGGGCTATGTAATTTCGCCAAACGTCATGGGTGGGCGATGTAATTTTCCCTAAGAAATATTCATTAAAAGAGAATGAATACATTATAAAGATTTACCATATAATAAATGGTCCCATAATACATATATAAATAAATATATGTCATGGAGTGAGAATACAATATGGTTCAAATAAACATATAATATCATAATTAAAATGATATAGAGTAAGAAGAAAAGAATTATAAACATTGAATAAGGAAATTCTAATGTTATGTTGTTCATGAAATAATAAGGAGTTATATACTTGAAAGTATTTTCATATATGAATTATACAACATTACACTTGGAAAAACTAACCTTAGGAAATAAATACTAAGGTGAGATGTATAATATATGATTAAGATTATACATGCAATATAGTGATAAACTATATAATATACAAAGGGGTATTAAATTACATGCGATAACAAGCGTTTAAAGTTGAGTATATTAATATACTCGACCTAATCACGCATGTAATATAGCGTTTTTCCTAATCCTGAGTTAAACCGAAAACCCGACAAACGTTATTAGTTAACAACGGGGAATAAACCGGGATGGATTAGTAACGGTACGGGGTGCCGTAGTGTATTGTTGGTATGAGATGTTGATGCATAGTGTGATGCATATTAATAGATTGTTAGAGGCGTCTGGAGGATCGCTAGAGATTTTAGCTGATTCATACTCCACGGTCTTATAATCCCGGTGCACGGTATGTTATTAATGTGGCTTGATTGTCTCTGAGGATTTCCTCAGTTCAGACATTGTGTGAAAATCTGTGTTAAGATTGAATGTCTGCTTGTGTGAATTAATATGCTTTAGTTGTGTATTAATGCTGCTTTATTATTATTACTGTTGTACGATAACAGTACCGTTCGTATATATGAACATATTATAAAACGAACTAGCGGCAATGAGGCTATCTTATATGTGTAATATAAGGAACGTAAGTAAAACGTTGTAGCATTAGGATAATAAGATATATATATTATCCAAGACTTATATACGAAGCATTGGCCTTTTTAACGCTGCTCTCGTATCTAACACTGGATCCTGAGTCGACATACTCAGGATTGGACTAGCGACCTTAGTCTGCTGTGTTAGGAAAAATAGTAAAACAATGCGACGGTATAGATAAGTTAATCAAGAGGACGTGGCTCTTGCTGTGAATTGAGATCAATTAACGATACTAGGACACCGTGTGGGTATCCGTAAGTATCAGGGTAAATCTCCAATGACTACACATGGTTCGTCGGTCAGAGACTCTACCGCTGGAGTGGCTACTGCCGTGGGTGACCGCCATAGGAGATGGGTAACTTAGGGACACGTCGTTTTAACGAGACGTAGTCATTAGGCATGACTGAACAAATACGAACAACTATATTAGCTCGTACATTAGGCGAACATTATTTGGGCTTGCGTGCCAAAGATGAGAATTTATACTTGTTTATAATCCTCGTTGTTTCGCCTTGTTTCTCATTGGTTATGCTTGTAGTTATGTGTTGTATGTTGGTGGATTTGTTGAAACGAGTCGTTGTACTCATATGTGCTTTGTGAATTGGTTTAATTGAGTCATTGTACTCATACATGTGTAGTGAATTGGTTTAATTGAGTCGTGGTACTTATATCTATGTTGTGAACTGGTTGAGTCGAGTCGCCGTACTCGTGTGTGGATTATTTGGATTGTTTGGTCGAGTGACTCGCCGTACTCAATTATGAACTATTAAGTGTTTGTTGGAATGGAGTCTCTGTACTCATATAAGCGTTGTAACGCTTTCAGTGGTTTACTGCGATGCGATGTGTGAAGCCGGGCTTGTTGCTATTTGAGTTTACTGCAATATATGTTGTTGCTTTACAGTTTTTATATTAAACTACTTGCATGAAAATGAATTGCATGCTCTCGACCAATTAACTGAGGGTCCGAGGGGGCATGACAGTCATGTAGTAACATACTCAGCAGGGGCTGATTCCATACCACAAACAAATATTTTGCAGGTATGCAGCTTCCGTTGTCGACAAAGAGCGGGACGCGCTGGGTAGTTTAGTTACAGTTGTTTAAATATGCACTGTTGCATTTTGATACGAACTTAGAAACGTGTATAGGATTGGGATACTTAGAATGCTAACTATGATTGTATTTTATATTGGTTTTGAAGGTTAGATCTATCTCTTGTTGTCACTGTGGGAAATTGTTTCGTATTTATGTATATATATCAGTAAGCACGTTATTACTCGTATGGGCGAGTGAGAACGGTGACACCAGTAGTTCAATTGTTAGATTACCGCTGCGATTACAATGTTAAGTTAAACGATTAGGAGCCGATTAGAGTAGAGGTGTTACAAAAGTGGTATCAGAGCGGAGTACCGCTCTCTGATGACAAGAGATAGTAGGATTTATACAGTGAGCATAGGTTTTGGGAATACGGGAAACGTTGTGAGGATACGTGACCTTGCGGGGTTGATGCAATGCTTAAGGCTTGCACACCATAGCCGTAGAGGCACTTCAATATTAAATGACCGAGACTGCGGTATTAGATCGAGTAAAGGTCGAACCCGTCCTCTTGACATATGTCGGGGAGAGGTCTGGGCAGCAGTACTAAGGAAGGACGAGGCGCAGCGGAAGGTGGTGAAGGTCCAGCAACCCCAAGTAACGTGAAGACGGTATGAACCGCTCGCACTTGATGGGAGAGCATCCCGGGAAATTTGCAATGGTGCCCCACCCGCCGCAGCCCGTACCTCGAGTACTATCTAGTGAGGCAATAAAATGAGAAGCACCACGAAGATAACTCTCCTGATCGGGAAGACCCGATGTGGATGCTATGAGAATTATGTTAAATGTAGAGAATAAACTTTGAGTTGTGATGAGTTGTTTAGGACCGGGGGTCCTGGTAATGACGTAATGTCTACCGTACGAGTAGGAGATGAATATTAAACCAAGGTTGAGGAGATAATTCCCGTAGGACTAATGGGGCTAGCTTGCTATAAGCAAAGCAACCCAATCCTACATCCAGGAAAGCACGGGTAAGTGCGCTTGGGGGGGAAGGAAGTGGAAACGACGAGTAATGATTAGTTTATGAGATATGTAACAGACGGAATGGATGACCTTTTAGAAGTCTTACCCGAAGCGAGTAACTCTAATCCATGCAATACTGAAGGTTCAAGATGGCCTGACGTGCATGAGGAGAGATCACTAGAGCTGTAGAAACAAGAACTCACTAAGTTGCTATCATGCAACGCCTCGAGAGGGAAGTAAGACCTTACTACCACGGTAAACTGGTGGGAACGAGTGCGGGAATGAGACTGTATTAATTTGAATAAGAACTTCTTCAACAGGAACAGGAACCCGATTAGGGAATAGCACTGCACTGATACACCGTACCGGTGGCTCAGTCTGCATGGCACACTTGCCACTGCAAGTGCCACACTAACCAAAGTACTAAAATTCAACTTGCCTTGCGCACTTGCTACAGCAAGTGCAGCGACGGTAAACTAACCCTAAAGAACCGAGTAGTCCAGGTGGTTACCAATAAACACTAAACTTTTGTGTGAGTCCGTAATGCAATGAAGCAGGACATAGCCTTCTTAAAGGCAGGGTTACGAAACCCTTGGGTTGGAGGTCGATAAAACCTCGGGAAGACCTAGCCGGTCTAACCATTAAACCTGAAACTAATACACCATTTAGTAGAGTGTGGAAAGGGAGTAAATGAGAACAACGGTAATTAGTGCCTATAAGCCTAACCCCAGTGCCGGTATGGACATTAAACGTCAAGTATTACCGGTGGGGAGTGTCGAGTCTTCAGGACCAACATAACCATGTTTAAGGAGTGCGCGACACTTGTGGTTAAACCACTACCATTGAACATTGCCAGAGGGTAAGAAGTGAGCTATACGAGCCAAGACTTTAAATAAAACCTATCCGACTGAGTGGATGAAAATAATAGACAAGTGCTGTTATGGCAAACTATTTTGGAGTTGTAAGAAAAGATTAGGCAGATGCGAACGTGCAATAAAGGGGCCGATGTTATGCCCGCACCACATACACCGGGGGTGTTGTGATCCATTATGCTGCTAGACTCCCGTACGGAGGGCAGTGGATATTAACTAACAGAATTTGCCGAGGACGGAAGATACCGTTACCTCGAAGAGGATGGAGGAAATACGAGTTGAATAAGAGTAAGGACTACACAATGAAGAGCGATGATAAGCGGAACCCACTAAATTGTGGGTATCCAATTGTAAACCTTAGGAGAAAGTATTAGACCCAACTAGGATTAAATTTAATACCAAAACCAACTAGGATTTAACTACCAGAATAAGCACTGAGCCTGAATATCGTATGGCATAGGCCTACGGAAGGATACCTTTAGTACCACCAAAATGACCCAAATCTAGGAGAGCAAAGGTGATGAATCACAAATACTGATTAATATCAGACTAAAGAGGGACTACCATAAGACAGGGAAAACACTAGGTGTCAGACCTTATCATGGAGTCCAGACTACACCAGATGGTGTAACCCATTGAGTTGGGTGGAGTTTTAGAACTGAAAACTCATATCTAAACGTCGTTAATAGCCTAGGAGTGAACGGGAGAGATAGTAAGTAGTTACTGACCTCCACTCATAGATACCAGATGACGAGCATGTGGAAACCAGTATTGGGGCGCTAAGTCGCAAACACCTATCTTAAAGAAGGTAAGGAATATATACATTAATAAAGGAACCTATAGAACCCAGAGAACCCTGTAGGGCCATTCTGACACTAAAGGTTAAGAATTGGCAGCCTAGTTACTTTAACATAAATTACCAGGACTAAGAGTGCGATAACCACCGGGTACGAACACTACGAGTGCACTAAACGAGACATGGGACGACCACACTCCTAGGAGCTTGTGGGCCTGACGAAACTTACTTTAAGTTAGTTGGGTAAGTAGTAATGTATCAGTATGGTACCCCATGTATGTAAACGAGTAGTGTAAGAACCCAGGAGGTAATCAACTCTGTGTCTAAGTCAGTGAATGGAATCCTGACTAGGTAAACCATGAATTGACGAGAGAAATCTCAGTCAAATTAACAAGGTTAGGAAAAATCAAGAATAGCTTGATAATAAAAAGACATAAGGTCACAACTCCATAGTGGATAAGTTAGAACGCAAGTTTTGGAGATTTTAGTAAACGAGGAAGCCAAGGCCAATTTAATGGTAAAGGCAAGGAGAACCTATGAATGAGAAAATGAAGTGCGGTATCTTAGGAAGTTGTATTAGAGGAACCTTTGTAATATCATGGATGCTACCCAAAAAGGGGGCACAGGAAGAGTTATATCATGCGCTGAGGGCGTGGCGATGATGTCGCATTCAATAATAATAACCACGTGCTCAAGCCATTAAACGTTAGTACGTTAGTACCAATTAGGGCTGAACAGAAACCGATTGCCAAGCTAAAACCCACAGTCGTATTGTATGTTTACAACAGACGAAGGGCAAAGGTGAGCATAGCAAGAGATACTCTAAGCTGGAAATTAGGTGCTCCATGCAAACCGCAATAGCAGATAACTGTCTAATTGACTGGTACATGGTGCGCAACAAAGCGACCATTATAATAGGTGTTAACCCAATTATGTTGGTGAGAGGTAGAACGTGGAAGATCAGATAAACCAATGGATTCCCCTAATTGAGTATAGGGATGAACCATATGTGTGGGTAGTAAAATACCTGCACACTAGGGATACGAGTTCACACCAGCAAAGAGGACCTACAAGGTACCTAAGGAACGAACTCATTCTAGAGGGAAATAACTTGGAGTCATGAAGCGCCAGTTAGTTGCGCATATCAGACTCGTCTTGATATTTTAGAGACAACTACTGCAAGCACTAGGTGCTAGAGCATAGCTCGACAACCTTACACTGAAGGTTAGTTCGGTAGGGTGGCATGAACTCTTTGGAATATACCATGAGCATGTATAGAAGTTAGTGTGACTGAATAAAAAGCTAGTCGAAATACCTAGCAGGTTGGGAAAACAATGATGTGTTTACATCTCCAGATCAAACCGTATATGAACATACATACACCTAACCGAGATAGGCAGTATAGCCTGTGGGGCTAAAGCCCGACCCTAGAGAAAAGGGGTAATGTAATATGTAGCACATTAGTGCACGAATAATTCCACTGGAGTGGAACATCTTGAACTTATTACCTCAAGATGATATATTCGTAGATTACGTGGGCATAATCATTTTTAAGGGGGGTAGAGCGATTTTGCGTGTTTAAAATATACCATACGTAGGAGTACGTAGCGCATGGTACACATGCTGCAAACTATTATTGTACGTAGAGTACAAGTATTATGATTGTGTTATATTACTTGATGTAATAATGTGATGTATTATATGTATGAACATATATATATATATATATATATTTTAGTTCACATTAGTTATGGCGAATAGGAAAGGGAGAACATATAGAGTGTTCTCACCCTATTTCCGATTATTTACGCAAGCGTTGCGAACATTAAACACATAAACGCCTAGCTTGTTAGCTTCAGTTGAGAGTTCAAGTGGGTCTATCTGGTAGAAAGCTCCGTACTATATGTGTAACACCCCATCCAACATTAACACACTTACAATAAACTGCAGCGGAAAAACAACCTCATCACATTACTTAACTCGTTGGTGTTACACGCCGTTAGCCACCCACGTGGCTAACAAGGCTAATACACATACATTGTACCGGTCTGATGGGCTAAATTCCCGAGCGACTACACATTACTATCCCTTTCCATTAACAACAACAACAACGTACACCTTCCAACTATACCGAGTATTAATAAACTAGTGCCGACAACAATTTCGGTCTTACTACACCTACTGTATACATACACTTAAATGTTTACCCATGTACAAGGTCTACCCCGTCCTACCCTCGGACGGCTTCCAGCTCTCTGTACCTGAAATAGGAAAAGAAGAGAAAGGGTGGCCCCCAAGGGGCTCAGCACCTTTGCTGGTATGGTAATCCCGCAGCCCACATGCTTACCGGGCCACACACAACTAATTTTCGTCTTAGCATGCGGTTGATTATATTTAAATCATGCATGTAACAGTAAACACACAACACTTAACATTTCGCCTCAATGGGCTCAACAATCGGATAACACATCCTACTTAATAAGTCACTCATGGTATTCATCATCCCTAGAGTGTTCCTCCTCTAATGGAGCTACTTCCTTAATAGACGACACATACCCTTAAATCGGGTTATCCTTAAACGCCTCTTATCACAAACTGGGAATCATATCCATGATCCACACACTCCACATTTTACAACATATAACATACACTACATAACAACACTTAACAACACTTTGCACGTTTCCACGTGCACCACATAACACCGCAATAGATATTGCATCACAACAAAGATACATAACATAACGGGAATGGTCCTCTTAGGAACCGACCCAAACATTACTAATACACTGGTGAGCCTAGAGAATGTTGCCAGTCTCATGATAAGCTCGTTACATAACTCGTTACTGTCTCGTTAAATGAACGGTTAACTTAACACAAGGTGTCTCGGATATAGTGATCCAAGCACACCGAAACAAACATAACAATAGTATGCCCCTGTGGCCCGACGTGAGTCAGTAATAGCCTTGGTTAAGCTAAAGGGAAGGTTGGGAACCAAATTGGAAAACAACCATAACATACAGAGAGGATCGAACCTGCTATGACAACGACCCCCATACTCACACGCGTGGCCGGAACAGACCGGACTCCTCACTCCCCCGTTAACACTTGTTAGAAGTTCAACTTTGAACTTTATTAAACAATCACAAACATTGGGTTAAGTCTTGTTAGACATACACAAGGGAAGAGAGAGTCATACATTCACATACAAACATCACACACACACACATCACATAACCAACTCACGCATAGCCGTGGTTAGAACGTTCCTTAAGTCGGAAACGTTGTTACCGGATACCGTTCTCCTACGTTTACCTAATAGTGGTTAACTAGCCCTTCAAGCGCATTCGAGGTTACCGGTATCGGCACGTAAATATACAATAACAATAACGACTGTAAACTCGTTTCATGATTTATCTCATAACGTGACAAACATACAGAAAAACACATTGGCATACAAACCGGTGTAATCCGGTAGGACACAGGTTGCAAGAAAACCATACCTGTCACCGGAGTCCGCTTTACCACGTCCACTTATGTCCTCGAGCAATTCTCGAACAACTGTTAACATCACATGTGTTTTTATTAACATCGGGGTTGCTTTATTATTTAATGTCTAATGCTTATAATTTTTTTCCCCGTTAACTTAGTTAAATAACTTGACATTTTTAACTTGTTTTACTCTCACATTTTATTACAACTTTTCACCCACTTAATTGTCATTAAAACTCACCTAACAAGTCCTTAACAACCTCAAAACATCATTAACCATCAATCCCCATCATTACACATCATTTCCATACCTTAAACAATGTTTTTGGTCCATACAACACCTTGTCCGAACTTGTGTCCGGACTTCCCAAGTTCGGACACAAGCCGCGACCCAATACTGAAAATCATACACACGTCCGAACTTGTGTCCGGACTTCCCAAGTTCGGACACAGTTCGAGAGTAAATCCCAGATAGAAACAGTCACGTCCGAACTTGTGTCCGGACTTCCCAAGTTCGGACACAGTTCGAGAATGAGAAAATCCTTTACCCAACAGAGCCTGTCCGAACTTCCATGTCCGGACGGAAGTTCGGACACGGCAAAACATTCAATTTCCAAGTCTTTAAACACTTAACCAATTTCACCAAACTTCTCCTAAAGCCTTATAATGTTTCCTAACATCATTTGGCACATCAACACACCTTTAGCCATGTGCTAAACTCTTTAAATCACTCACCAAAACCATCTCATCATTCACAAATTTCTTACACAATTCCTAGCACTTGGGATGTTTTCTCCTTAAGTTTTCTAAGTGGTAGTTCACCAATAATGACCACTACACCAAGGTGTTTCCTCTACACCTTAACATCATCTCTCAAACTTCTTTTCTTACTAACTAAATCTCCTTTTTCACATCTTACCTAAACATCACTTCTTCCTTGTACATCAACATTCCTAAACCTTAAACAAACTTCTCCAAGACTTAAATACATTCTCAAAACACACATTGAATTCCTAGAACTTCCAAGATAATACATAAATTCTTGCATCACTCTAAATCACCTTAACACATGTTTTCTTCTCAAGTAAACATTTATTCACCTTTAACACTTCCTAGTTCACCAAGACCATTTAAAACACTTAGAACTTCTCACACATCTTCCCAAATTTGGCCATAGCTTCTCTTGTATATACTCACATCCAAACACTTGGGTTTTTACCTTATTCCATTCAAAACACCTAAAATCCATCAAACACATTTTTATTCACAAACTTCACACATTTAGCACTACATCACAATATAGTGCATAACTTAAATTGCTTGGCACTTAGGCCCTTAAATAACATGGCTCTTAGGCCCTTAAATTGCATAAGCCATAAACACTGAATTTCCCACATAAAAATGCCTTTGACCTGCAAATACATACACCATCACATATGTTCTTTTACTAGTCTCCTTGAGAACACTTTACTAGGTCATTCACCATTTGCTCTTTAGGTAGTTTTAACAAGCATTATAAGCTTATTTCTCCTAAGGCATTAAATCTCATTGAGATAGCATATTTACCTCTTTTCCTCACAAACTTCTTTCTTGTTTCCTTACAAAACCGGTGGGATGTTTGGTTGTTTGTCAACTTCTAAACAATGTACACATAATAGAATGAGTATTCAAGCATCATGCTTCATCTCATTGTAAACCCTAGTTACATATATTGTTTTAAGGTATTAAAATGATTGTTTCACCTTGGAATGGAAAGAGAGCTTGAATGAGTATCAAGAGAGGACTCCTCTTAGCCCTTGGAAGATTCAAATGAAGCTAAAATAAGCAAGGTGAAAACACCATTGTGAGGTGAATTTTCGGACATCACATAAACATGGAGGAAACATGGATTTTCTTTGAGTTTCCTTACCTTGAAGCAAAGGAGAACAAATATGTAGAAACACAAGCTCAAGCTCCATCAATGGTGATTCTCCATGGCACCAAAATTGAGCTCTTGAAGATTTGAAAAGGTAGAAGTGTAGAGCTTGACCTAACTAAGACAAATATGGTCTTAGAATTTGATTTGGAGCATGGAGTTGGATTTGGCAAGGAAATGAAGATGGAGAAGAGAGGGGCTGTTGCAAATCGTAAATGGAGGAAAGGAGAAGGTGAAGAAACCGTGTGAAATGAAAGAAGAGGAGGAAATGAGAAGATGAGTTTGCTTTTGAAGATATTTATGTTATAAAGCAAAATAGTACTTTACTTTAAGCTTTACTTTACTTATTTGATTTCTTTTACAACTTGGTGACTCACACCATGAAAAACCGGCCCCCATATGCCTAGGAGGGTATAATAGTCTTTGTTGACCAATTTAATTACTTATAACATTACATGTTACAAACTAGCTTATAAAAGTTACTATTCACAAACTAAGGCACATAGAAGTGAAATTTTTGATTTCCCATTAATATAGCCACCCAAATGTGATACTATATAGTACACATGTTAATTAAAGAGTAATGATGGACATTTAGCCATTCAAAACTCATTTACAAGACAATTTTTCAAAAACGTGCTTTAAGACTCCTTAAAGCACATTTTGTGTTTTAACTTGTTTTCAAGCTTGGTTTTCTTTGGTAATTGATTTGATATGTTCATTAACATATTTATAAAGTATAGGTATGACCATTAGGTCTTATACACATTTATCCCAAGCTTAGAGCACATTTTTGCTCATATTGACCTTAAGGTATTTTCTTGTGTTTTATTTGGTTTAACTGCCCACCAAGGTTTCCTAAGGACTTATTTAGCCTTATTAAATCATAATTGAATATTATTAAGTCTTGGTAGGCTCTTTGGGTCCTAACCAAGTTCACTCATAGCTTAGAGCATGTTTTTGCTCAAACTGTATCTTAGCATCTTATTGCATTTTACTATGGTTTAATTGTTTACTGATATTCCTAAGGCACTTTTTAGCCTTTACATACCATAGTTTAAATGTTTAACAACATATCAAGGTTTGGGGTATTTCAATCTACCCCCCTTAAAAGAACTTCGTCCTCGAAGTTCACACTTTCCCACACATCATTAAATCAGAATACGGGGATTACTTGGAAATAAACTTCCATAACCAAACACACTTTACATCACAACCTCGGACTTAATGGTCCGGGCAACACATTCACATCCACACATAACATAACATATCCACATGATAACCTCGGACTCAATGGTCCGGGTATCTTAACAACACTTACACATACATAACAACCCCTTTGACTCACTGGTCTTGGGTAACATAACAACATTTGGACACATAGGTCCCCACAACATAACAGTCTTCAGACACTTAGGTCTATGTAACACAACACATTTAGACTCATAGGCCTTGATAGTATACACTTTAGGAAATCAAAGTCAAAACAACATTTATTACACATACCACACAACATGTCACAGCACGTATAACAATCAAAAATATCTTTTACATACACACTGTGATCCCGCAGAACCCGGTCGCGATGGACATCTTCCGTCCCCGTGCCTTTGGGAGATCAAAACAATCACTTAAATTTAAAATTTCCTTGTGAGGTTAAGTAAGAGAACTTTAATTACGTAAAGTATCCATCAACGTTTTATAAATACCAATTGAAAATCCTTTTGAAAACACACACAACTCCAAGTCCAACTTAAGCTCTTTGCTTCTTTTCTTAGCGTGGTTATTTGTGACCACTTATAGGTAGTTTCAAGAGTCATCCAACCCTGATGTGATCAGCATCAGTGTTGAACTATCCTTCCACCCCAATTTGTGTTCGGCTTCCCTTGATCACATGCAAATCAAGTTCCACCTCCCACTTCATTTTCAAGCATCAAGTAAATCACTCATTTCCAATTTTCTATCTTTTAAATCATTCTAATCATGATCATACATCTCCAAGGATAGAACTTCGTCTATCAGTTATTCCCATACACTTTAATCCTGTTGCCTATGGAATCTTATTCTCATTAGGTTCTATGTCGGTATCATGCCCTTTCTTGATCACTATATAGTATATATATACACATATATCTTATCAAAATACAACACACAATTTCACATTTATACACTGTCGGGGTTTATTCCCCCGGGAGTTTCTCTACTCCCACACTTGTACTATCACACACAACTGTACTATCACACACAACTGTTAACAAATACACACACTTATCACAATGGTATTCGCATCTTCTGTGCGTAATTACCACAATTAAACCGTGAATGAGTGTGTATGTTTACGTAACACACACACCAATCATCAAAACAATAATATAATTTTGTGCTATGCACAATATAAGTCACATACACTACGTACACTTGTACGGTAATATACACTAAGTGGTTTTGCGCTCTACCCCCCTTAAAAGGGATTACGCCCACGTAATCGATCACTAAACATTGGCTTAAAATGTTCTGCCGTCGTGGAGTGTTTTAACTTCCACGCGGTCTATTACACAATGGATTCTGATTAGAGGATCTTAACCATATTGGCGGTTTAGTTCCTAAACCAAGAATTCTCATTGGAGTTTGTTTAAACTCTTAGTTGGTTTCGATTCTGGCCTGTTAGGCTTCTAGGCGTTAATAATTAGCCATTCACTCATGTTCACCATGTACACTCAACACTTGAATCACTGGCTCACTAGTTTCTGCTGCGAAACTCTAGTAACTGTAGAGCTTAATTGCCCCATTTGTTATTCTTTCTGTATTACACATCCCCAATTGTGACCTTCATCTTGGTAACAATGGTTTCTCAACCGACGCGTGGTATCTCTTACCGTTAGCGAATTCGGTGAGTTATACACTTTCTATCCACTTCCATAACAATTTACTGTGTATACAGCTATGTATTTCACAATGATTGACTTGTTCCCTTCCGACTTACTGTCGGTTGAGATTGAGCTACTACCTAGTGTGTAGTGCTCTCTCAGCTATTTACAACATTTGGGGTATATTCCATACCGATATTTGGCGGTTAGTGCTACTGTAGTCACTTACTGTTAATCATGTCTCCACATTTGGTTTTGTACAAGTACTTTTTATTGGTGCGGCCTTGCATTTCCTATGCATCGGCCATTATAACATTATTGCTCCACAATTAACGTGTTTCCAATTCCTAGCTATCCCACTCGATCATTACTGCGCAAGTGCAATACCAAAACACTCAGTCATACAGAGTGCAGAGGCGTAAACTCTTGATAGTAAATCCCTTATGTGATTGCAGTAGGAATTCACACTGAGTTCCTTATCACATAATACCGACCATTGGCTTATTGCCCAGTCTGTGTATCATCACTTGCTTGCATGTCCACTGAGTTTAACTCATAACTGGTCTTATCTGTTACATTATCGTTTAACAACATTTATACAACGGTCGCTTGTTGCGCACCGTGCTCTTATTCCTTGTATAACATCAGCTTATATCGTATCTGCTGTCACCTCAACTTCCACACATAAACTTACATCATTCGTATTATGGTTCATCACTCATTTGGATGACTACTGAATGCTCCTTGAGCGTCGATCATTCGAGTCACAAGCCGACATTATTCAGCTCGGTGTCTCACTTTATACACATACTACTAAGCTAATTGCTCTCTTTCAATAATAACATCGTCCATCCTTAACATATTTCTTGAACTTGATTCACATAACTACCGCTCCTGCGGTGTCACAATATCGAGAGGTATCCCCACTCTTAATGCAGTGGTTCGTTTACCACTCTATTCACTTATACAACATAAACTTCTACCATCAATCGAATTTATATAACATATCTTGCTTATGGCTTATAAGCCTTATTTGCCTTGAGCTGAGCTCATTGTAGGCTGTCCACACACATGTACTTCTCTGTACAATATTACATGGTTTGGATATTATATTGGGCTCCATGACAAGGTCGTTGCATTCCGTTTCCTTTCATGGGATGCCCCTTAGGATTGTCAGTCCGTCTCCTGACAACTCATGTCTAAACTGGGTGTTAGTTCAACCCTTGTGTTTCTGTCATGCATTTCGTTCAACAAGTGTTGATGCGAACACCCCTCAAGGATTGCTCCTGGGTGTTGCTACGTTATGCTTTACATTTGTTTCACACTTATTGGTACATTCCATTAGCCACGCCGTTTGCGTTTTTCACTGGTTATTATCTTCTTCCGTGAAGATCAACCTTTCCTGGTAGTGTAGGTACTCATTCTGGGAGTTTCATCCCGTTTGTTGCACATTAATGTGTCCACATTAGTCATCTACTTGCCATGTACAGGCTGGGTCACCGTTCCAGCTATCATGTTTATTCCTCGGAATTCTTAAGACATATGTGATGTCTTTACATAACAGTTTGTGCCCTTCGCACCTCCTGACTCTTAAACATTTCCTTGAAAGGAATTCACTAATTCCTTTGGTCTCGTTAACTTAACTGAGTTCCTTAGCTTCAACTATTCCTTGTAATCCTTAGCTCTTGTTTGATTTATACTGCTGACCGTAGACGGAGTCGACTACTTCCCGTGTTTCGGACTCCACTCGTATACATATGTGGGGTATCATACTGATACATTGCTACTTACCCAACTAACCCATAAGTAGGTCTGTCAGGCCCACAAGCTCCTATCAGAGTGCGGTCGTCCCACAATTCAGTTGGTACACTCGTAGTGTCCGTCACACGCCTAGGTGAAGTATTCTGTTGTCAACTCCCTTATATTGTCCCGTGACAATATTCATTCCTTACTTCCCGAACTTAATCGAGGGAAAGTTTATCCATTGTTGTATCCTCGCCAACTGTCCTTGGTTTTACTGGCTTGGTTTAAAAGAAGGTCGGAAAGAAGTGTTGGTTTGAAAGAAAATTTGGTTTTGAAAAGAAAAGGGTTTGAATAAATCTGGGTTTAAAGAAAAATTTTCATGGTTTCACAACATCTTCTTACCTTAACCAAGTCTAGCTTCTTGCTGACTGGTGTACTTCCAATTACAAAGGTCAGGCTGTTAAGCCCTCCCATGGTCATAATGTTCACACTTAACTTCGTGGTACTTTACTAAGTACTTGCAGTGGTTATAAATTTCCCGAACAGCCCTGTTATAGCTGCACTTGCTATGGCAAGTGCGCCATGCTAACTGGCTATCGGTTTAGCACTTACCGGTTGTGGTATTGTTTTTACCCATACTGTCATCAGTGGCCTTGTTGGCCCTCACTTGATCTTACTGCCTTGATAATAACTCTTCTAGGTGACTTCTCACTGTCTTCATCTGACGATCATCAACTAGGGTGTTTCCCCTTCTGGGAGACCCCTTTTGTCTTAGTATTATATTTTCTTTGTAGCCCGTTCCACGTATTTGTCGCGGTTACTGAGACTTGTCTCTTGTTTGGGCACTACGTTGCAGTTCCTTTATCGGTTGGTACACCGTTGGTGTATTGTTTATCAACTGTGGTCCCGTAGACACTTGTCTCGGTTTTATTAATCCACTTCTTGCCTGTTGCACGGTTGGTGCGTTGCAAGCTGGTTGTTCTCGACTGCTCGCATGTCGACCCAGGTTGCCGGAAATTATATTCTCTTTTACACAAAATCCTTCATTCTTCGCTATTTAATGCGGTTAACATAGTTCAGATGGAGACCGTCTCCGGGATTCCCAGTTTTCGGGATCTACCGTGTGACAGGTTCTCCGTACCCTTAGAGGTATTCAATAACAGCCAGATCGGGTATTCCCGAGTATGAGAGGACTTTCATCTCTCTGGTGTTGTTTCCCAAGTTATAAAACAGGGATTGTGGAGGGCGGGAAGGATATAGTAGGTTTCCAGTAGTCACTGGTAGTTCCTAACTAGCGTATCTCTCACGCTATCACTCAACCCTTAACCCAAAGTACAAAAATCCTAACTCGGTACTTCCTAAGCTCGGTAATTCAGTCATCAGAGCGATACTTCGCTCTGATACCACTTTTTGTAACACACCCCATCCAACATTAACACACTTACAATAAACTGCAGCGGAAAAACAACCTCATCACATTACTTAACTCGTTGGTGTTACACGCCGTTAGCCACCCACGTGGCTAACAAGGCTAATACACATACATTGTACCGGTCTGATGGGCTAAATTCCCGAGCGACTACACATTACTATCCCTTTCCAATAACAACAACAACAACGTACACCTTCCAACTATACCGAGTATTAATAAACTGGTGCCGACAACAATTTCGTCTTACTACACCTACTGTATACATACACTTAAATGTTTACCCATGTACAAGGTCTACCCCGTCCTACCCTCGGACGGATTCCAGCTCTCTGTACCTGAAATAGGAAAAGAAGAGAAAGGGTGGCCCCAAGGGGCTCAGCACCTTGGTATGGTAATCCCGCAGCCCACATGCTACCGGGCCACGCACAACTAATTTTCGTCTTAGCATGCGGTTGATTATATTTAAATCATGCATGTAACAGTAAACACACAACACATAACATTTCGCCTCAATGGGCTCAACAATCGGATAATACATCCTACTTAATAAGTCACTCATGGTATTCATCATCCCTAGAGTGTTCCTCCTCTAATGGAGCTACTTCCTTAATAGACGACACATACCCTTAATCGGGTTATCCTTAAACGCCTCTTATCACAAACTGGGAATCATATCCATGATCCACACACTCCACATTTTACAACATATAACATACACTACATAACAACACTTAACAACACTTTGCACGTTTCCACGTGCACCACATAACACCGCAATAGATATTGCATCACAACAAAGATACATAACATAACGGGAATGGTCCTCTTAGGAACCGACCCAAACATTGCTAATACACTGGTGAGCCTAGAGAATGTTGCCAGTCTCATGATAAGCTCGTTACATAACTCGTTACCGTCTCGTTAAATGAACGGTTAACTTAACACAAGGTGTCTCGGATATAGTGATCCAAGCACACCGAAACAAACATAACAATAGTATGCCCCTGTGGCCCGACGTGAGTCAGTAATAGCCTTGGTTAAGCTAAAGGGAAGGTTGGGAACCAAATTGGAAAACAACCATAACATACAGAGAGGATCGAACCTGCTATGACAACGACCCCCATACTCACACGCGTGGCCGGAACAGACCGGACTCCTCACTCCCCCGTTAACACTTGTTAGAAGTTCAACTTTGAACTTTATTAAACAATCACAAACATTGGGTTAAGTCTTGTTAGACATACACAAGGGAAGAGAGAGTCATACATTCACATACAAACATCACACACAAACATCACATAACCAACTCACGCATAGCCGTGGTTAGAACGTTCCTTAAGTCGGAAACGTTGTTACCGGATACCGTTCTCCTACGTTTACCTAATAGTGGTTAACTAGCCCTTCAAGCGCATTCGAGGTTACCGGTATCGGCACGTAAACATACAATAACAATAACGACTGTAAACTCGTTTCATGATTTATCTCATAACGTGGCAAACATACAGAAAAACACATTGGCATACAAGCCGGTGTAATCCGGTAGGACACAGGTTGCAAGAAAACCATACCTGTCACCGGAGTCCACTTTACCACGTCCACTTATGTTCCTCGAGCAATTCTCGAACAACTGTTAACATCACATGTGTTTTTATTAACATCGGGGTTGCTTTATTATTTAATGTCTAATGCTTATAATTTTTTTCCCCGTTAACTTAGTTAAATAACTTGACATTTTTAACTTGTTTTACTCTCACATTTTATTACAACTTTTCACCCACTTAATTGTCATTAAAACTCACCTAACAAGTCCTTAACAACCTCAAAACATCATTAACCATCAATCCCCATCATTACACATCATTTCCATACCTTAAACAATGTTTTTGGTCCATACAACACCTTGTCCGAACTTGTGTCCGGACTTCCCAAGTTCGGACACAAGCCGCGACCCAATACTGAAAATCATACACACGTCCGAACTTGTGTCCGGACTTCCCAAGTTCGGACACAGTTCGAGAGTAAATCCCAGATAGAAACAGTCACGTCCGAACTTGTGTCCGGACTTCCCAAGTTCGGACACAGTTCGAGAATGAGAAAATCCTTTACCCAAAGAGCCTGTCCGAACTTCCATGTCCGGACGGAAGTTCGGACACGGCAAAACATTCAATTTCCAAGTCTTTAAACACTTAACCAATTTCACCAAACTTCTCCTAAAGCCTTATAATGTTTCCTAACATCATTTGGCACTTCAACACACCTTTAGCCATGTGCTAAACTCTTTAAATCACTCACCAAAACCATCTCATCATTCATCAATTTCTTACACAATTCCTAGCACTTGGGATGTTTTCTCCTTAAGTTTTCTAAGTGGTAGTTCACCAATAATGACCACTACACCAAGGTGTTTCCTCTACACCTTAACATCATCTCTCAAACTTCTTTTCTTACTAACTAAATCTCCTTTTTCACATCTTACCTAAACATCATCTTCCTTGTACATCAACATTCCTAAACCTTAAACAAACTTCTCCAAGACTTAAATACATTCTCAAAACACACATTGAATTCCTAGAACTTCCAAGATAATACATAAATTCTTGCATCACTCTAAATCACCTTAACACATGTTTTCTTCTCTCAAGTAAACATTTATTCACCTTTAACACTTCCTAGTTCACCAAGACCATTTAAAACACTTAGAACTTCTCACACATCTTCCCAAATTTGGCCATAGCTTCTCTTGTATATACTCACATCCAAACACTTAGGTTTTTACCTTATTCCATTCAAAACACCTAAATCCATCAAACACATTTTATTCACAAACTTCACACATTTAGCACTACATCACAATATAGTGCATAACTTAAATTGCTTGGCACTTAGGCCCTTAAATAACATGGCTCTTAGGCCCTTAAATTGCATAAGCCATAAACACTGAATTTCCCACATAAATAATGCCTTTGACCTGCAAATACATACACCATCACATATGTTTTTACTAGTCTCCTTGAGAACACTTTACTAGGTCATTCACCATTTGCTCTTTAGGTAGTTTTAACAAGCATTATAAGCTTATTTCTCCTAAGGCATTAAATCTCATTGAGATAGCATATTTACCTCTTTTCCTCACAAACTTCTTTCTTGTTTCCTTACAAAACCGGTGGGATGTTTGGTTGTTTGTCAACTTCTAAACAATGTACACATAATAGAATGAGTATTCAAGCATCATGCTTCATCTCATTGTAAACCCTAGTTACATATATTGTTTTAAGGTATTAAAATGATTGTTTCACCTTGGAATGGAAAGAGAGCTTGAATGAGTATCAAGAGAGGACTCCTCTTAGCCCTTGGAAGATTCAAATGAAGCTAAAATAAGCAAGGTGAAAACACCATTGTGAGGTGAATTTTCGGACATCATAACATGGAGGAAACATGGATTTTCTTTGAGTTTCCTTACCTTGAAGCAAAGGAGAACAATAATGTGTAGAAACACAAGCTCAAGCTCCATCAATGGTGATTCTCCATGGCACCAAAATTGAGCTCTTGAAGATTTGAAAAGGTAGAAGTGTAGAGCTTGACCTAACTAAGACAAATATGGTCTTAGAATTTGATTTGGAGCATGGAGTTGGATTTGGCAAGGAAATGAAGATGGAGAAGAGAGGGGCTGTTGCAAATCGTAAATGGAGGAAAGGAGAAGGTGAAGAAACCGTGTGAAATGAAAGAAGAGGAGGAAATGAGAAGATGAGTTTGCTTTTGAAGATATTTATGTTATAAAGCAAAATAGTACTTTACTTTAAGCTTTACTTTACTTATTTGATTTCTTTTACAACTTGGTGACTCACACCATGAAAAACCGGCCCCCATATGCCTAGGGGGTATAATAGTCTTTGTTGACCAATTTAATTACTTATAACATTACATGTTACAAACTAGCTTATAAAAGTTACTATTCACAAACTAAGGCACATAGAAGTGAAATTTTTGATTTCCCATTAATATAGCCACCCAAATGTGATACTATATAGTACACATGTTAATTAAAGAGTAATGATGGACATTTAGCCATTCAAAACTCATTTACAAGACAATTTTTCAAAAACGTGCTTTAAGACTCCTTAAAGCACATTTTGTGTTTTAACTTGTTTTCAAGCTTGGTTTTCTTTGGTAATTGATTTGATATGTTCATTAACATATTTATAAAGTATGTATGACCATTAGGTCTTATACACATTTATCCCAAGCTTAGAGCACATTTTTGCTCAATTGACCTTAAGGTATTTTCTTGTGTTTTATTTGGTTTAACTGCCCACCAAGGTTTCCTAAGGACTTATTTAGCCTTATTAAATCATAATTGAATATTAAGTCTTGGTAGGCTCTTTGGGTCCTAACCAAGTTCACTCATAGCTTAGAGCATGTTTTTGCTCAAACTGTATCTTAGCATCTTATTGCATTTTACTATGGTTTAATTGTTTACTGATATCCTAAGGAACTTTTTAGCCTTTACATACCATAGTTTAAATGTTTTAACAACATATCAAGGTTTGGGGTATTTCAATATGATTTGTGACCGGTATGAAACCGATTATTGAAATGCGATGAGTGAATCGGCATGAGACCGATGTGTAACCTAGTGGAGGTAAAACCTCTAGGAGTTGTATGAATAATTATAAGTCGAGGGAACTAGGTTACATGGTTAGGACATATGTACTATTATGCAATGACTAGATTAATTACACTAGTTGACTTGTGTATCTATTGAACACAAGGTGGCAAATATCAAAGGAAATAGATTTAGAATGGCAAAACAATTAATTGATTGAAATGACGTGAGAAGTTGAACTTGATCCTGGTTCGATCAAGGGAAACCGAACACAAATTGAGATGGGGGATAGTTCAACACTGACGCTGACCACGTCGGGGTTGAATGACTCTCAAAACTTCCTACAAGTGGACACAAATATGAATAGAAATTGGAATTTAGGGCGTCACTCGAAGAGCGGTGGACCGTGAAGTTCTTCGTCATTAGACCGGTGTGTCTGCGAGTGACATCACCTAAAGAGCCGTGGACCGCAGAGCCCTTTGTCATTAGACTGGTGTGTCTGCGGGTGATTAAGGAAATTAGGTGATACTATCCGAGGAGCTGTGGACCGCAGTGCCCTTCGTTATTAGACCGGTGTGTCCACGGGTAGTAGATGTTGGTTAGCATGGGGTTAGGGATCGTCAAGTCCTGGTCTCTAAGACTGCTTCCCCGTGATTTGCCATCGTTAAATATATGTGCACACATACATGCGGAGTGATGTGTGAGTATCCTCGCGAGATACTGACTTGTAGATAGGGACGCGTGGAGTATCCCTTGCAAACACCTTTGAGTACTCTGTTTAGTTTTGCATCTTGTCTAGTGCTGTGTATGATTGAGTTTCGCACCTTGTCTAGTGCTGTGTATGAATGAGTTTTGCACCTTGTATAGTGTTGTGTATGATTGAGTTTTGCACCTTGTTTAGTGCTGTTTATGAATGAATGTGTCATGATTATTGACTATATGGAATGAGATTAATGCTGTATCAAATGTGATACATATAGACTAGGTCTGAACGTAGTGGGATGTACTCCCTAGTGATGATCTGTCTGTGATTACTTAGTGGAACTGGATTCCTCAGGTGAACTAATTATGAATAAGGACTTCGGGATGAAGCCTTTTTAAGAGGGGTAGATTGAAATACCCCTAAACTTAAAAACTTAATTAAATGATCTATTAATGATCTAAGATGGTTAATAATCATCTTAATACCATTGGGGAACAATCTAAGATCTCAACAAGGCAAAAACATGCCTTAAGATCGGTAAAGCCAAAAATGTGCTTTAAGAAACCATAGAGATTGTATGACCTCAATTAGGATCCAAAGTGGATTAATAAGTATAATAATTAAGTAATGAACACTATAAAACTATTATCAAAGGAAACCAAGCTCAAAAACATGTTCTAACACAAATTGTGCTTTAAAACTCCTTAAAGCACGTTTTTGAGAAAATGGACTTTCTGAGTGGGTTTTGAGTGGTGTTAGGCATTGGATTAGACCTTGTTATACTAATTTACTATAATGTACCACATTAGAAGGTCTAAATCCAAGATTTAAAAAAAATCAGAAATATGGCATTCATTTGTGAATAATAATCCAAATAGTGCATTTTTAAGCAAAATTGACTAAGTCAAGTCAATGGTCAATACATGACTCATCTATATCCTAAATGAGGCGGCAGCTTAAGGCATGGAGGACAGCACATTCAACTTTAATCAAAATATCTAGCCAATTTGGTGAATCACCATTTACTATTCCATTTTATACTTTTCATTCATTAAAACACATTTTCTTTCTTTCTGTTTCCTCTTGTCCCATTTCAGCCGAGCCATTAGCAGTTACTAAACCTCTCAAGCTGTGTTCTTGAGCATTCAAGGCAAATCAATCTCTTTTTCACCTAAGGTAATGGTTTTAGGCATATTTTAGCTCTTTTTCTTCATCTCTTCATCACCTACACATGGAGCTTATAATCTATCACTTTCCATGGCTTATTATTAGTGTTTTAAACCTTGAACAACATCCATTCTCGGCTGAAGCAAGCTTTGGGACCAAGGTGGTCAAAATTTACATTATAAGGTAAAAACATACCTTAAGGATTCTTACTCTTCATCCAGTTTTCTTCTTCTGTTTTCTATGAGTTTATTCACTCATAATCTTCATACTTTCATGTTGATTCAGTGTGTTAACCATTTGGAGCAACGGTGGCCGAAAATCAAAAGAAAAATCATTCTTTAAGGCATTTTGCCAAGGTAAAAGCTATTACCATAACACCTTGCTGTTGTCTAGCTATTCCCCATGTTTTATGGTGAATTTAACACCATTTGGTGTTTTTGATTCAGGCGAAACCCTTTGGAGACTACCTTTCATTTTTAAGGTGATTTTTGCCTTAAATCTTTCATTTAATTGTTCTTTATGGTTAGCTCATGCTTGGAGTGTAACCATATCTTATTTTGATGTATTAAACATGTCTAAGTGTTGTGGTGATTTTTCCTCCAAGCTGCTGAGTTGGTTTTAGGGCTTTAAGCACCTAAATCAAGGTATAAACACCTTAAACTTATGATTTTATGATTTTTCAGCTCATATAATATATGTGCCGAGAGTGGAGATAATTAAATGGGTGATTTTAACCTAAGTATGGAAAAAATGACTTAGATAAATTAAGCTAGTCATTTAAGTGGTTTATTTAACATAATGGTCAAATTATGACATTATGTGGAAAAATAATTAAAGTAAAGTAAGGCCGAGAGCTTATATTATATTTTGGAGCTATTTATGTGTAATTTTATGTTATAAAGCAAAGTTGTAATAAGGCCATGTCATTTGGCCATTTTATTTAAGTTTAAAAGCTTAATTAATTTATTTTATGTACTTACTATTAAGTATGGGGTCAAAGCCATAAATAAACAAAAATTAGAGGGCTGTAGGTGAATATAGCCGAAAATTGGGATTTAAAATGTATTTAAATAAAAATTATAAGATTTTATAAAGTTTTGGGGTGAAATGGTAAATATTGAAAAGTTTGGGGTAATCTATGTAATTACCGAGAAAGTGGTGTCAAAATGATGTTTGGAAGTCAAACATTGACCAAGCAAAAGACTTTGACCAGATTTGATGATTTATTAATTTAATTATCAAATTATACTAAGTTATGTATTAAAATGTAAAAATTACATAACATATGGGTATATAGGTGATTACCGAAAGTTTTGGGGTATAAAATGGTATTTTATACACCTATGGGTTATTAGGAATTTTTAGCAATTTATTTGGTTAAGTTTGGAGTTAATATGGATTATATAAGTATAATATATGATATTTTATATCATTGTTACATATAGGTAACATTTGTGGTAAAAACCGTAAATATGGAGAGTATAAGGTTAGGAATGATGTTTATAACCTTTTGGTATAGTTTGGTAATTTTTGGAATTATATATGAGGTTTTATGAAGATATATGTATACTATATAGTTTTAATGACATTAGAAACTATATGTTATAAAATGGGGTTATTTGGTGAATATGGAAAGATAATGGGTTGGTAATTAATTTAGAACAGACCTAGGGTCTGTTCGGTTAATTTAAGGATTTATAACCATAGGTTATAATTATATTAAGGTTTAAGGATTATAATATAAGGTATATATATATTATAAGTGTGAGTATAACTTGGGTTGATTTGCAAATTATGGAAGTATAGTGGAATATGATAAAAACCGAGAAGGATAAGGGCTGATTGATATTTTATAACAATTTATAACTATAGGTTATAATTGTTTTAATGACATAAATGTCATAATATATGTTATATAACTATAATATAACATTATATAAATCATGTGGTGGATTTTGTAAATATTTAAGAAAATAGGTGCTGTTCGGAAATAATGGGAATTTTAGAATAAAAATTTATAATATGGTTTTCAATGTTATAAAGGTTATGACATTTATAATATAAGAAATATTCATTAAAAGAGAATGAATATATTATAAAGATTTACCATATAATAAATGGTCCCATATTACATATATAAATAAATATATGTCATGGAGTGAGAATACAATATGGTTCAAATAAACATATAATATCATAATTAAAATGATATAGAGTAAGAAGAAAAGAATTATAAACATTGGATAAGGAAATTCTAATGTTATGTTGTTCATGAAATAATGAGTTATATACTTGAAAGTATTTTCAAATATGAATTATACAACATCACACTTGGAAAAACTAACCTTAGGAAATAAATACTAAGGTGAGATGTATAATATATGATTAAGATTATACATGCAATATAGTGATAAACTATATAATATACAAAGGGGTATTAAATTACATGCGATAACAAGCGTTTAAAGTTTTTAAAGTTGAGTATATTAATATACTCGACCTAATCACGCATGTAATATAGCGTTTTTCCTAATCCCGAGTTAAACCGAAAACCCGACAAACGTTATTAGTTAACAACGGGGAATAAACCGATGGATTAGTAACGGTACGGGGTGTCGTAGTGTATTGTTGGTATGAGATGCTGATGCATAGTGTGATGCATATTAATAGATTGTTAGAGGGTCTCGAGGATCGCCAGAGATTTTAGCTGATTCATACTCCACGGTCTTATAATCCCGGTGAACGGTATGTTATTAATGTGGCTTGATTGTCTCTGAGGATTTCCTCAGTTCAGACATTGTGTGAAAATCTGTGTTAAGATTGAATGTCTGCTTGTGTGAATTAATATGCTTGAGTTGTGTGTATTAATGCTGCTTTATTATTATTACTGTTGTACGATAGCAGTACCGTTCGTATATATGAACATATTAAAAACAACTAGCGGCAATGAGGCTATCTTATATGTGTAATATAAGGAACAAGTAGTAAAAACGTTTTTGAGTTAATTTAGGATAAAAGATATAGTATATATATTATCGAGACTTATATACTGAGCATTGGCCTTTTTAACGCCGCTCTCGTATCTAACACTGGATCCTGAGTCGACATACTCAGGATTGGACTAGCGACCTTAGTCTGCTGTGTTAGGAAAAATAGTAAAACGATGCGATGGTATAGATCAGTTAATCAAGAGGATGTGGCTCTTGCTGTGAATTGAGATCAATTAACGATACTAGGACACCGTGTGGGTATCCGGAAGTATCAGGGTAAATTTCCAACGACTACAGATGGTTCGTCGGTCGGAGACTCTACCGCTGGAGTGGCTACTGCCGTGGGTGACCCGCCATAGGAGATAGGTAACTTAGGGACACGTCGTTTTAACGAGACGTTGTCATTAGGCATGACTGAACAAATACGAACAACTATATTAGCTCGTACATTAGGCGAACATTATTTGGGATTGCGTGCCAAAGACGAGAATTTATACTTGTTTATAATCCTCGTTGTTTCGCCTTGTTGCTCATTGGTTATGCTTGTAGTTATGTGTTGTATGTTGGTGGATTTGTTGGAACGAGTCGTTGTATCATATGGTGCTTTGTGAATTGGTTTAATTGAGTCGTTTGTACTCATACATGGTGTAGTGAATTGGTTTAATTGAGGCGTGGTACTGATATCTATGTTGTGAACTGGTTGAGTCGAGTCACCGTACTCGTGTGTGGATTATTGTGGATTGTTTGGTCGAGTTATCGCCGTACTCAATTTGTGAACTATAAGGTTTGTTGGAATGGAGTCTCTGTACTCATAAGCGTTGTAACGCTTTCAGTGGTTTACTGCGATGCGATGTGTGAAGCCGGGGGCTTGTTGCTATTGAGTTTAATGCAATATATGTTGTTGTTTACAGTTTTTAGATTTAAACTACTTGCATGAAAATGAATTCCATGCTCTCGACCAATTACTGAGGGTCCGAGGGGGGCAAGACAGTCATGTAGTAAAAATACTCAGGGGTAGGGGGATTCCATACCACAAACAAATATTTTGCAGGGTATGCAGCTTCGGTTATCGCAAAGAGAGGGACGCCCTGGGTAGTTTAGTTACAGTTGTTTTTAAATATGCACTGTTGGATTTTGATACGAACTTAGAAAACGTGTTATAGGATGGGATACTTAGAATGCTCACTATGATTGTTTTAATTAGTTGAAGGTTAGATCTATCTCTTGTCGTCACTGTGGGAAATTGTTCGTATTATGTATATATATCAGTAGGCACGTTATACTCGTATGGGCGAGTGAGAACGGTGACACAGTAGTCAATGTTAGATTACTGCGGCGATTACAATGTTAAGTTAAAACGATTGGAGCCGATTAGAGTAGGGTGGGTTACATGAGCCTCCCTCTCTCTTCTCCCTTAGATTTTCTTTTCTTTCTCACGCCAAAGGAGAGCTTCCATGGCTACTCCACCATTCCCTTGCTTGACCAAGCTTCATCCAAGCTCCAAATCCAAAAATAATTACATATTTGAGCTCCTCTCTCCAAGGGCTACACTTCCCTCTTTTTAAAATTCCCATTGGTTGAAGTTGACCTCCATGGGTGTTGGCCATTTGAAGAGAAAGCAAACAATGTTCTTGAAAGATTGGAGCCCCTCTTCCTTCTAAGGTAAAAAGATCCAAGGAAAAACACATTTTTCTCCATCCCTTTCCTTGGCCGATTTTTACCCATTCTTATGCCTTGTTCTTTTCTTGTTAAGCTATTCTCCAAGTCTTCAATGGTGGATTTGAGCTCCTCCTTTGATTCATGGCAAAAGCCACTAGTGCAGAAAATGTTTTTTACCACGGTTATTTTGCCTATATACCACGGTTAGAAACCGTGGTTTATACTCGCGTGGTATATCGGAAAATTGCAATAAACCACGGTTTGAAACCGTCGTTTAAAAGACGGATTATAAACCACGGTTCGCTAAAACCGTCGTTTAAAGCCCGTTGTGTCGCGGGAATCAGACGACTTATACGACGGTTGGGACAGAAACCGTGGTATATAATGTCGTTCGATCGAGTTTTATACGACGGTTCAAACAAAAACCGTGGTATAAAATGTACGTTATACGACGGTTTTCTACTAAACTGTGGTTTATACTCGTCGTTCCATTGAGTTTTAAACCACGGTTTTAAGTGACCGTGGTTTTTTTTCTTTTTTTTTAGTTTTTTTGATTTTTTAGCCTCTACCACATATGTTTTCCAACACAACCCAATTTACAATCGCATATATAACCTGTACAGGGCATCCAACTGGTATTGCCCTTTGATAACCAACCACACTATATGACCATAAACCAAGTTGCCAGTTTGAATTGCAACATTGAAAACGAATTGCAAACAAACCCATTCAAACTTTCAAAAATAAGAGAGAGTTGAACTTTACAAACTTTGAGAGTCTACGTTGCTTCAGCAAAAACAAAAGTCTAAGTCTAACTACACTAGGATAAGATCTAAGAAACACTCAATTTTTACACCAAAACTGCGATAAATGATCTCTTACAAAGTCGAGATCCCCTTTGGAATACGTGCTCCCTGCTTTTGTGAAATAAGAAACGATCTGTCCATAAAAAGAAACTGATCATCATTAGTACACAATTTTATTTAAAATGCAATAACTTTAACTAAAACTTTGATTGGTATGGGTTACCTTGTCATCATCCTTAAGCGTGTCAATATTTTGTACAATCTCGAACATGTACCGCATCACATAATAGCCACAGCTTCGTGAATCAGGCTGTTGAGGACACTGTCATCACACCATCCATGGATTACCAACTTTAGACAGATAAAAAATTAAACGTTTAACTTTAATACAAAAATGCATAAATTAAATGATTACTTACACGTATGTATTGGAAGTCCAAGATGGAGAATGGTTTCTTTTCATCACTTAAACCAAGCTTATGGCCCCTGCATAAATACAGCATTTTAAAATGAAGCCATTTATTGTCAATAATCTAGGACAAGCTTAAAATAAATACAGAATGCATTAAAATTTTGAATACTCACTCCTTCAAATATTTCTCTACAGCGATCTCTCGAAGGTCATCAGGGCCACCCAATGGGTCTAGTATCAACAAGCATGAGGAGTCGATACACAACACCATCAACATCCAATGATTGCTGCCACAGATAAAACAAAGAATGTTTTGTAGAACAATTATTAAATATCACAATTAGGAAGCAAAAAATTCCAGTTATTGTGTACTTACATCTGATGATATGGGATCAGCAAATATTTGCTTCTTCTTCGCACCGCAGTACAAAATCCCTGCCTCACATGCTCTACACATCCTTGCTCATCCAATGCGGCCTGATTTGCTGACATCAATTGCGGACACAAGAAAGAGAGGGCAAATAATCTCTTGCTCGCTAGCAGTCTACTAGTCATACACCTAAACAACATTTTTTCATAAGATATGTTAAATAGCTTAAAAAAATGAAAGATAATGTAATAATTTAAAAGATACTTACACACAATAGGCCTGAATCACAGAGATGTTAAGCAGGTCTCCCATCAAAAATTCTCTTAGATCGCTCACGGTAATCATCAGATCTCTGGGCTCAGGGGAGTGGAAAACATGCTTAGACACTTTCATGTTGAAGTTGGTGACAGACTACGACCTCGTCATGAAAAAGTCATACAACATTTTTTGTTTGACTGTCAACTTCTTCAGATACTTGGGTGTCAGAATGGGGGATCTCCTAGGAGTCATATCGAAAGGTTTCACCACTTCCTTTCTCACACTCTGACTCTCCTCATTTGATTTCACAACTTCCTTCCCCTTATCCACTTTCCTCTTCTTAACCGGTCTTAATTCCTTATCAATCTAATAGTATACAAAATTTAAATAATAAACATATCAGTCAACAGTCAAGTTAAAAACTAAATAGTAAGCATGTAAATAGTTTACCTTGTCACTGACTGTAACACCCCATCCACAACAACGCACTTTATAACCATCTGCAGCGGAAAACATAAACCATCACATTACTTAACCCATTGGTGTTACACGCCGTTAACCACCCACGTGGTTAACAAGGCTAATACATACACATTGTATCGGTCTGATGGACTAGATCCCCGAGCAACTACACAATACAATCCTTATTCCATTTCCAAAAATTATTTTACATATACATCCCCCACTGTACCGAGTATTAATTAACCAATGCCGATAACAAATTCGGTCTTACTACACCTATAATACATACACCGTTAAAAGGCTACCCATGTATAAACAACCACCCGTCCTACTCTCGAACGGCTTCCAGCTCCTTGTACCTGAAATAGAAAAGGAAGAAAAGGGTGGCCCCCAAGGGGCTCAGCACCTTTGCTGGTATGGTAATCCCGCAGCCCGCATGCTACCGGGCCACGCACAACTATTTGTAGTCTTAGCATGCGGTTGATTATATTTGAATCATGCATGTAAACCATAAACACACACATTACATATACCCATCAATAGGGCTCAACAAAACATCCAACACATCCACGCTTAACAAGTCATTCATTGTTCCCTTTATCCCTAAAGTGGCTCTCCTCTAAACGGAGACACTTCCTTAATAGACGACACTTACCCTTGAATCGGGTTATCCTTAAACACCTCTTATTTAATCCGGAATTCATAACCGTGATCCACATACTCACCTTTTACCACATATAACTTCACCTCGCTATAGGAATAGCAGTACAACAATAACACACAACACAACGGGTACGGTTCTCTTAAGGAACCGACCCGACCATGATTAGTTCCCTTTAGAGCCTAGAGAATGTTGCCAAACTCATGTTAAACTCGTACCATAACACGTCACCGTTTCTTTAAATGAACGGATAACTTAACACTAAGGTGCGTATATAGTAATCCAATCACACCGTACCACCATTGTATGCCCCAGTAAACCGACGTGAGTCAGTAATATAGCTTTGGTTAAGCTAAAGGGAAGATTGGAAACCCAATGAGTAAACAACCATAACATACACCAAGAGAGTCGAACCGGGTATGACATCGACCCCCGTCCATCACACGCGTGGCCGGAACATGACCGGTCTCCTCACCCCCCATTAGTACACATATACTTATAATTAAGTAGTTAGAGCTCCATTATGGAACCTATCACAACCACACACCATACGGTATCAAACCGAGTTAAACACGCAAGGGAGGTTCACACACTTGCACATAATAGCATCACACAACTAACTCACGCATAGCCGTGGTTAGAACGTTCCCATGTTTTGGGCCGTTTAAACCCGAATACCGATACCTCATGTGTCCCTAGATTTAGATAGCTAAGGTTTAACACTTATTTGAGGTTAAACGGTACCGGAACCAATTACGCCACATAAATGAATTACTATAAACTCATTACATGTCTTATCTTACAAGGTGGCAAACACTCAGAAAAACACATTGGCATACAAGCCGGTGTAATCCGGTAGGACACAGGTTGCAAGAAAACCATACCTGTCTCCGGAGTCCACTCCACCATGTCCACTTATGTTCCTCGAACAATTCTCGAACAACTGGTACATTAAAGTTACCTTCATTAACATCGGGGTAACATGTTTGTGTAACGCCGAATGACTATGGTTAACCCCGTTTAACTAGTTAAATACCTTTACATTTTTAACTTGTTTTACTCTCACATTTTATTCCAACTTCTCACCCACCAAATTGTCATTATAACTCACCAAACATGTCCTTAACAACCTTACAACATCATTATCCATCAATCCCCATCATTAAACATCATTTTCACACCTTAAACAACATTTTTAGAGTGGTCCGGGACTTGGTCCTTACCTTAAGTCCCGGACCAACACATTAGGAAAACCTTCGGCGTATTTAGCAGGTGGTCCGGGACCTTGTACTCACCCCAAGTCCCGGACCAAACCAGTGGTGCACTCTCGCCTATTTTCATGCATAGTCCGGGACTTGAACCATAACCTAGGTCCCAGACCAAACCTACAGAATTGTTAAAATTGCATTTTTCAAGTGTTGCTGCCTTAGTTCTCCACCTCCATTAATTGTATAAACTTACCATATGACCTTAGGTATATTCTAATGCCAAAATACCACTTCGATTCACCTTAAAATTGTCCAACTTGTTACCCAATTTTCTTATACATACACCAACACTTATAACATTTGACTCTAGGTTTCTAAATGGTGTTTTTCTCCCTTTGATTACAACTATCCCAAAATGCTTTCTCCTTACCTTAACATCATCTCCCAAGCATCTTCTCTTACTAAACAAATCTTCTTTTCACAACTTCCTAAAGTTCCTTTCTCAAAGCCTTAACCAAACATCTTTCTCTTCTTATTCACCAACATTACCTAAACTTTAAACAAACTTCTCCAAGACTTTAGTACTTCCTAAAACAAACCCATTTGATTTCCAAAACCTCCAAGATAGTGCATGTTTTCTTCCTTAGTAAAACATTCGTCCATTCCTTACATTTCCTAGTTCACCATAGTTCACTTAAACACTTAAAACTCCTTATACATTTTACAAATTTTCGCCATAGGTTCTCTTAGCATATCACCATTCCAAAACTCATAGTTTTCACCATTAAACATTCAAGATCTCCTAAACCCATCAAGAACACCATCACACACAAACCTTCACCAAATTACACCACAACACAATATAGTGCTTAACTTAAATTGCTTGGCACTTAGGCCCTTAAATAACATGGCTCTTAGGCCCTTAAATTGCTTAAACCTTAAACACTGAATTTCCACAAGTATATATTGCCTTTGACCAGCAATTACACCCAACATTACATATGCCCTTAATAAACTCCTTGAGAGCATTTCACTAGCTCATTTACCATTGGCTCCTTAGGTATTTTATTAAGCAAATCAAGCTCATTTTCCTAAGGCATTTTAAACTACATTGAGATAGTTTGTTTACCTCTTTTCTTCAAGATTTTTACTTGAACCTTCTTGTTCTTCCTTGTTTGGAAATCGGCCAGAAGCACTTGGCTACTTATCCATGTTCTAACCAACACACAAGTACACCAATGAGCATTCAAGCTTCATACTTAAACTCACTTACAAACCCTAGGTTATACATATTGTCTTAACACATAAGGGTAGTTGTTTTACCTTAGGTCTTGAAGAGAGTTTGAACATATACCAAGAGGGGACTCCACCCAGTCCATGAAAGGTTCAAATGAAGCTAGAACAAGCAGGTAAAGACACCATGGTAAGGTGAATTTTCGGCCATGTACAAAAGGAGAGGAAACTTGATTTTTCTTTGAGATTCCTTACCTAGAGACAAAGGAGAACAATAATATGTGGAAAGGTGAGCTCAAGCTCCTTCAATGGTGAATCTCCATGGCACCAAAATGAGGCTTTTGAAGATTTGAAAAGACAAGGTTGTAGAGCTTGCTCCAACTAGAAGAACGGTGGTCTCAAAATTAAATTTGGACCATGGAGCTAGGAGTTACATGTGGTCAAAGCTTGAAGATGGTGCTGGAGCTGTAGCATATCCGATGGAGAAGGAAGAAGAAGATAGAAGAGAGGATGCAGCCGTGTGAAATGGGGAAGGAAAGGAGAAATGAAGATAGAATTTGCTTTTGGAGATATTAAGTAGTTAAAGTAAGTAATACTTTTGCTTTACCATTATTTAGCTTATTAATTTGTTCACATGTGGTGAGTCACACATGAAAAACCGGCCCCCATCTTTACTTAGGGGTATTTTAGTCCTTATTGACCCATTTAATTACTTATAACAACGTATGTTACAAACTAGCTCATTTTAGTTACTATTCACTAAAACAAGGCACATAGATGTGAAATTTTTGTTTCCCATTGACCTAGACCTCCAAATGTGTTACAAATTAGTACACATATTTATTAAAGAGTAATGATGGACATTTAGCCAGTCAAAACTCATTTACAAGACAATTTTCCAAAAATGTGCTTTAAGACTCCTTAAAGCACATTTTGTATTTTAACTTGTTTTCAAGCTTGGTTTTCTTTGGTAACTGATTTAATATGTTCTTTAACATATTTATAAGGTATAGGTATGACCTTTAGGTGTTATAAAAGGTTAACCAAGTCTAGAGCAATTATTTGCTTAAATTGACCTTAAGGTGTTTCCTTGTGTTTGTTTGATTTAATTGTCCACCAACGTTCCCTAAGGACTTAATTAGCCTTATTAGATCATAATTGAATTTTACAAAGTCTTGGTAGGCTCTTTGGGTCCTAACCAAGTTCACTCCAAGTTTAGAGCATGTTTTTGCTCAAACTGTGTCTTAGTATTTTATTGTGTTTTACTATGGTTTAAACTGTTCATTGATGTTTTTAAGGCACTTATAGCCTTTAAATACCATAGTTTAACATTTAACCAACATATCGAGGTTTGGGGTATTTCAATCTACCCCCCTTAAAAGAACTTCGTCCTCGAAGTTCACATTTTCCCACACATCATTGGATTAGAATACGGGAATTACTTTAAGGATAAACTTCCATTACCAATACACCTTACACCACAACCTCGGACTTGAAGGTCCGGGTACATATACACATCCATCCATAACATATTATTCTCACATGATTACCTCGGACTCAATGGTCCAGGTACCTTAACAGTATTGTACTCACATAACAACCCTTAGACTCTCAGGTCTGGGTAACATAACCACCTTTGGACTCATAGGCCCAAGTAACATAATCATTTCAGAACTCAACCATATTAATACTCAAGGTCAAAGTAATATTTATTACTCATTCCACGCAACATGTCTTAGCATGTATAACAAACAGAAATACCTTTTCCATCTCTTCATGGGCTCGAGTCCCATGTTGAGTATGTAACACCCCTAAAACCGGCCTAAGAGTTAAGGGTATTACACGCCGCGTATTACTACCAATAACGCAAGGCTCTAAACGATCAAAAACAATAAAGGCCCAAAACAGAGTTCACTTAACATTGTAAACCAAAGTATCCAAATACAGCGGAAGTAAACGGATTCAAAATACATATCCGAAACAGAAACTCAAAGCAGAGGAAGGCCCGAAGGCTACAACGTCATAACAAAAGTTTAAACAGTCAAATGAGCTAAACACTACAGCTCCAGAACTCAAGATGATCCTCGCTGATCAATCTGCAAAAATGTTAGAAGTAGGGGAATGAGCACACAACTATGCCCAGTAAGCAGCGACCGTCATCAGCAAGGTCGCTCAAAACAATTGAAATCAGAAGATGGAGAAGATAAACATTTATCCACAATTCTCAATATTCAGAAGCTTTCAGAACAGAAACAGAGTGGAACTCAAGGGGTTCCCACATCAGAAATAGTCGGAGCACTTAAACAGAAAGGGGACAAAACACAATGCACACACTCAGAAGGGTCGAAGACCCATAGACCATACCAGGTCTCTCGGCAACGCAGAAATGACTCGAAAGAGCCAAAGGGTTCGTCAACCCCACAGAACAGAAAGGGAATGACCCACACTCAGAACGACGTCTACATGGTATACCACGGAATAGCTCGACCCAGCCATTCACGGCTCAGAAACAAAGTGCAATGTCCCAAAACAGAAAGGTTGCTTAAACAGAAGCAAAGTTGCATTTAAATATGCCAAAACACTCATAAATCAGTAGCACAGATCATAAGGAAACCAACGCCACAAACGGCGCTCAAATCGGAGTTCAAACGAAGAAGTTATGTTGAAAAGAGGGGTGTCCGAACTTGTGTCCGGACATTGAAGTTCGGACACAAGTCGAGACTCAGAAACCAGAGAAAGCCAAATGTCCGAACTTGTGTCCGGACATCAATGTTCGGACACAAGTCGAGTTGAAATCAGATAGAGGGGTTCAGCATGTCCGAACATCCAAGTTCGGACGGATGTTCGGACAGGTTTTACGGGAAAACACGCGGAAGGTCCGACCTTGTGTCCGGACGTCGAAGTTCGGACACAGGTCGAACTTAAACCAGAGGGAAAACCTGAGGGTGTGTCCGAACATCCATGTTCGGACAGATGTTCGGACATACCCCGAACTCGCAAATCAGAAAGGCAGAAACGCACTGTCCGAACTTCAAAGCTCGGACGGAAGTTCGGACAGTGCGAAAAATGCAATTTCCAGAAGACGAACAGAGCAGAAAAACAACACAAATCAATGCCTCAAAATGCCAATAAAGCACACACACCAAATCAGACATTAAAACAGGAAACCATGGGGGTTTAGCCATCCAAAATCACAACAAAACGCTAATAGAATCACACACAAAAACCAGACAACGCTCTTGCAACACCCCATGGCTGAACTTCCAAACCGAGTCGAGTAACCACCTACCTCAATTATCAGCCGAAACCACAACGAACTGAGGCAGCAGGCACAATCCACGCAGAGCAACAATCCGGACAGATCAACAGCCACTGATTAACCAAACCAATTGACACAAAATCAGAAACTGAAAAGAAGAACCCTAGATTATCCAAACCCCAAAATCTGCAACACCAACCTGATTCAAAGTGAAAGATCTCCACAATCTGCAGCAGTTCCACAGCCCGCACAATCACAATTCAACAGCGACGAAGCCTTCTGATTTAATCAAGAACAACGGCTCAAAATCAGAAAACAGAGAGAGAAGAAAACCATCAACGCAGACCCGAATTCCTGAACACGAACCTGAACCGATCAGAGAAACACAGTAGCAAGACCCTCCAATTCGGTTGAAGCAGCAGCCTTCACGATCCTTAGCGACAGAGAGAATAGAGAGAGAGAAGAAAGGAAGAACGCTCGCTCTGAACGCACGATGACAACTGATGGAGGAAGACCGATCGTGATGCAAAATAAATTAGATGAAGAATAATTAAATAAGGCTCCCACTCCTTATTAATTAAAGAAAACAATTACCTTAATTGTTTTAAGATGGACCTCCTTGCCCTCTGCAATTAAAACAATGCCGCCGGTGTCCCAACTGATAATAAATGTAATCCAACCTAGATCATTATATAAACCGGACATAAAATAAGGTTGCAATTAAACGGGTTATAACATCACCTCCCCCTTAAAAGAATCTCGTCCTCGAGATTAACTCACCTTACTGCTCGAACAGAGAGGGATACTTGACACGCAGCTCATCTTCGAGTTCCCAAGTCGCTTCACTCTCTAGCTGATCTGACCACTGGACCTTCACCATAGGCAGGGTCTTACTACGAAGCCGACGGACATCCCTGGCTAAAATGCGAGTAGGCACCGCCTCGAAACTGCAATCCTCTCTCAGCTGAAGCTGGCTGTAGTCGATCACGTGAGACGGATCATGCAGATACTTCCTCAACATAGACACATGGAAAACTCCGTGGACAGCAGACAAAGCAGGTGGCAAAGCCAAACGGTAAGCCACAGGGCCAATCCTCTCCAGAATCTCAAACGGTCCAACGAACCTTGGGCTAAGCTTTCCACGCTTCCCAAACCGGACCACACCTCTGACCGGCGACACTCGCAGATAGACATGATCTCCCACCTCAAACTCAAGCGGCCTGCGCCTCTGATCTGCATAGCACTTCTGTCTGCTCTGAGCAACAAGCAAACGCTCCCGAATCGTCCTGATCTTCTCTACCGCTCCCTGTACCAGCTCGGGTCCAACCAAGACCCTCTCCTTCAGGTCATCCCAACAGATGGGGGACCTGCACCTCCTACCGTACAACGCTTCAAACGGAGCCATACCAATGCTCGCCTGAAAGCTGTTGTTGTAGGCGAACTCAATCAGAGTCACATGCTGCTCCCAGCTACCACCAAAGTCCAGGACACATGCACGAAGCATGTCCTCCAAAACCTGATTAGTCCTCTCCGTCTGGCCATCCGACTGAGGATGGTAAGCTGAACTGAATGCTAAATTCGTACCCAAGGCCTTATGCAAACTGCGCCAAAATCTCGAAACAAAACGAGGGTCACGATCAGACACAATAGTAGTAGGCACACCGTGAAGCCTCACTATCTCATCCAGATATAAACGAGCTAGGCGCTCCAGACTGAAGGTCTTCTTCACCGGCAGAAAATGAGCAGACTTCGTCAGACGATCAACTATCACCCAAACAGCATCACAACCCGAAGGAGTCCTGGGCAAACCCATGACGAAATCCATCCCCACACTCTCCCACTTCCACTCAGGAATGGGAAGGGGCTGAAGCAAACCCGCTGGCCTCTGGTGCTCAGCCTTAATCTGCTGACAGGTCTGGCACTTCGAGACAAACTCTGAGATATCACGCTTCATCCCAGACCACCAGAATGACTCTCTGAGGTCTCGATACATCTTCACCCCTCCTGGGTGAACTGAATAAGGCGCTCCATGGGCCTCCTGAAGGATCTCTCTGCGCAGCACTGCATCGTCTGGCACACATACACGGTCTCTGAAACGCAGACAACCATCGCTGGAGACACTGAAATCTGAACTCTGCTCTGCACAGCCCCTCTCTAATCCGACATAAAGCTGAGTCTGACTCCTGACCAACCCGAATCCTGTCGACCAACGAAGACTGCACCTGAAGCGCTGCTATCACACTGGCACTGGCTGGTCTGACTACCCAAACTCCCATACGCTGAAGCTCTAAGGCGGACCTCTGAACTCCTGACAAGGCACAAGCTACACCCGAAGCACCTCTCCGGCTCAAGGCATCTGCAACAACATTCGCTCTACCCGGGTGGTAGAGGATCTCTAAATCGTAGTCATGAAGTAGCTCCAACCACCTCCTCTGTCTCAAGTTCAGCTCCTTCTGAGTGAACAAATACTTGAGGCTCTTGTGGTCAGTGTAAACCTTACACGACGCTCCATATAAATAATGTCTCCAAATCTTCAGCGCGAACACTACAGCTGCCAACTCCAGATCGTGGGTAGGGTAGTTCTTCTCATAGGGCTTAAGCTGTCGGAGCCATAAGCCACTACCTTACCCTGCTGCATCAAACACATCCCAGTCCCTTATGGGACGCATCACAGAAGACCTCAAATCCCTCGTCCCAGAAGGCAAAGTCAGAATCGGTGCCGTCGTCAGTCTCTTCTTAATCTCCTGGAAACTCTGCTCGCAAGCCTCGCTCCACTCATACTTGATCTCCTTCCTCAACAGACGGGTCAGCGGGGATACAATCTTAGAGAACCCCTCAACGAACTTCCTGTAGTACCCAGCTAACCCAAGGAAACTGCGAATCTCAGCAACATTCGTGGGCCTCGCCCACTCCATAACTGCTCTAATCTTCTCAGGATCCACTGAATACCGTCCTTCGAGACCACATGTCCCAAGAATACTACGCGTCAAGCCAGAAGTCGCACTTCTTCAACTTAGCATACAACTCATGATCCTTCAACGTCTGCAAAACAATCCTCAGATGCTCCTCATGCTCCTCTGCGCTCCTGGAGTACACCAAGATATCATCTATGAAGACCACTACGAACTGATCCAATAGGGTTTGAAAACCCGGTTCATCATATCCATGAATACTGACGGAGCATTAGTCAACCAAACGGCATGACTAGGAACTCGTAATGACCATAACGAGTCCTAAAAGCGGACTTAGGCACATCCTCGGCCTTAATCCTCAACTGATGGTAGCCTGAACGAAGATCTATCTTCGAGAACACTGTGGCCCCGCCAACTGGTCAAACAAATCGTCGATGCGCGGAAGGGGATAGCGATTCTTGATGGTCACCTTGTTCAGCTCCCTGTAGTCGATGCACAAACGGAAGGTCCCATCCTTCTTCTTCACAAACAGCACTGGCGCTCCCCAAGGCGAAACACTAGGGCGTATGAAGCCCTTATCCAACAGCTCCTGAAGCTGGACCTTTAGCTCCTTCAACTCCGCCGGACTCATACGGTAAGGGGCCCTAGAGATGGGCTGAGTCTCTGGCGCTAAATCGATGGTGAACTCCACCTCTCGCACTGGTGGAAGTCCGGGCACGTCGTCCTGGAAGACCTCAGGAAACTCTCTGACAATCGGGATGCTCTCCAAGCTAGATCCCTCACGCACCTCTGGCAGATAACATAAGAAGCCCTGGCAGCCCTTCCTCAAGAAACTGGCTGCCTGCATCGCTGACACAATCACCGGCGCACATGGAACTGCATTCCCAGAGAAAGCAAAACGAGACCCGTCTGGCAATCGAACACCACCCTCTTCGCTGCACAATCTATATGGGCATGGTGCTCTGCTAGCCAATCCATGCCCAGAATCACATCAAAACAGGTCATCCGCATCGGGATGAGGTCAGCAAAGAAAGTCTTGTCCCTAACTACTATGGGACAAGCCTTACACACAGAATCCAGCACACAAGGGGCAACCCCACCTAATGGACTACTCACACACAGTCTACTCACTAGGCACAGCAGTCAGTCCAAGGTCACCCAACAAATCACAGCAGATAAAGGAGTGCGTAGCTCCAGAATCAAACAGACAAAACATCTCGAGAATGGATCTGGAGAATACCTGAGATGACGCGATCACCGCTCGATCACGCTCTCCAGCCATAGCATAAACCCGGGCCTGAGTCTGAGGCTTCTTCTGATCGGACCTCGCCCCTGAATCTGAGCCGGTACCTCTATCCCCTGAGCCTCTACTGGACGCCTGAGGGCACTGAGCAATCCGGTGCTCCATCGACCCGCACTTAAAGCAGGCACCAGTCTTCTTATAGCACTCCCTACCAGGATGGGAGCGACCACAAGACCCACACTTCGTCCCAGCTGACGAAGATGAAGAAGCTCCCCGGCGATCTCCATAGGTCTGCTTCTTCTGAGGAGGAGCAGCCTCCTTCTTCTGAGGCTCCTCAGCACGCCTCTTCCCTTTATGGTCCTTGCCAGCCTGTCTGCCCTGATGTCGCCTCTACCAGCAAGGCGACATCCGCTACATCCTGAAGGTCCGGTGACGAAGGGTGTCACCGCCGACCTGATGTCTGGCCTCAATCCGCTCTCAAACTTACGAGCCTTCCTGTGCTCATCCGGCTCTGGAGCATACTTCGACAGCGTCACAAACTTCCTCACATACTCCTCTACAGTCATCTCTCTCCCCTGGCGCAGCCGGTTGTACTCATTGATCTTCTGGTCTTTGTACACATCCGGATAGAACTGCTTGTTGAACTCCAAGCAGAACTGATCCCAGGTCCAAGGCTGGGGATGCCTACCCATCACCATGCGCCACCACTCCCGCCTCCCCCTTAAAGAGGAACGTAGCGAAGTCCACCTTCTGGTCATCCTCCGACCCCATCACTCTCAGCAGGTCCTCGACCTCTGTAATCCAGTGGCTCGCCTCCTGAGGGTCACCACAGCCATCAAAGGATGGAGGCTTAGCTTCATGAACTCCTGGAGAGCTCGGACTCGGCCTCCCACAGCATTCGCTCCTGCTGGGCCAGCACCACCAGCTCCTCCACCAGCTCCCCCAGCAGCTGCAGCCATCGTCTGCATCAACTGCGTCACAAACTGCTGCACTACATCCGCAGCATCTCCCTGAGGGGTCACTGGTGTCCTACGAGGAGCCATTCTGAGATATACAAATCCAAAACTTGTCAGAACTAACTCATACTGTCAACCACTGTCACAACTGACTCTCACACAAGCAAACACACCCACAGACACCAAAGAAAGCCAAACCTGGCTCTGATACCACTAAATATAACACCCCTAAAACCGGCCTAAGAGTTAAGGGTATTACACGCCGCGTATTACTACCAATAACGCAAGGCTCTAAACGATCAAAAACAATAAAGGCCCAAAACAGAGTTCACTTAACATTGTAAACCAAAGTATTCAAATACAGCGGAAGTAAACGGATTCCAAATACATATCCGAATTCAGAAACTCAAAGCAGAGGAAGGCCCGAAGGCTACAACGTCATAACAAAGTTTAAACAGTCAAATGAGCTAAACTACAGCTCCAGAACTCAAGATGATCCTCGCTGATCAATCTGCAAAAATGTTAGAAGTAGGGGAATGAGCACACAACTATGCCCAGTAAGCAGCGACCGTCATCAGCAAGGTCGCTCAAAACAATTGAAATCAGAAGAAGAGAAGATAAACATCTTATGCACAATTCTCAGATAGTCAGAAGCTTTCAGAAACAGAAGCAGAGTGGAACACAAGGGTTCCCATTTCAGAAACAGTCAGAGCACTTAAACAGAAAGGGGACAAAACACAATGCACACACTCAGAAGGGTCGAAGACCCATAGACCATACCAGGTCTCTCGGCAACGCAGAAATGACTCGAAAGAGCCAAAGGGTTCGTCAACCCCACAGAACAGAAAGGGAATGACCCACACTCAGAACGACGTCTACATGGTATACCACGGAATAGCTCGACCCAGCCATTCACGGCTCAGAAACAAAGTGCAATGTCCCAAAACAGAAAGGTTGCTTAAACAGAAGCAAAGTTGCATTTAAATATGCCAAAACACTCATAAATCAGTAGCACAGATCATAAGGAAACCAACGCCGCAAACGGCGCTCAAATCGGAGTTCAAACGAAGAAGTTATGTTGAAAACAGAGGGGTGTCCGAACTTGTGTCCGGACATTGAAGTTCGGACACAAGTCGAGACTCAGAAACCAGAGAAAGCCAAATGTCCGAACTTGTGTCCGGACATCAATGTTCGGACACAAGTCGAGTTGAAATCAGATAGAGGATTCAGCATGTCCGAACATCCAAGTTCGGACGGATGTTCGGACAGGTTTTACGGGAAAACACGCGGAAGGTCCGACCTTGTGTCCGGACGTCGAAGTTCGGACACAGGTCGAACTTAAACAGAGGGAAACTGAGGGTGTGTCCGAACATCCATGTTCGGACAGATGTTCGGACATACCCCGAACTCGCAAATCAGAAAGGCAGAAACGCACTGTCCGAACTTCAAAGCTCGGACGGAAGTTCGGACAGTGCGAAAAATGCAATTTCCAGAAGACGAACAGAGCAGAAAAACAACACAAATCAATGCCTCAAAATGCCAATGAAGCACACACACCAAATCAGACATTAAAACAGGAAACCATGGGGGTTTAGCCATCCAAAATCACAACAAAACGCTAATAGAATCACACACAAAAACCAGACAACGCTCTTGCAACACCCCATGGCTGAACTTCCAAACTGAATCGAGTAACCACCTACCTCAATTATCAGCCGAAACACAACGAACTGAGGCAGCAGGCACAATCCACGCAGAGCAACAATCCGGACAGATCAACAGCCACTGATTAACCAAACCAATTGACACAAAATCAGAAACTGAAAAGAAGAACCCTAGATTATCCAAACCCCAAAATCTGCAACACCAACCTGATTCAAAGTGAAAGATCTCCACAATCTGCAGCAGTTCCACAGCCCGCACAATCACAATTCAACAGCGACGAAGCCTTCTGATTTAATCAAGAACAACGGCTCAAAATCAGAAAACAGAGAGAGAAGAAAACCATCAACGCAGACCCGAATTCCTGAACACAAACCTGAACCGATCAGAGAAACACAGTAGCAAGACCCTCCAATTCGGTTGAAGCAGCCCTTCACGATCCTTAGCGACAGAGAGAATAGAGAGAGAGAGAAAGGAAGAACGCTCGCTCTGAACGCACGATGACAACTGATGGAGGAAGACCGATCGTGATGCAAAATAAATTAGATGAAGAATAATTAAATAAGGCTCCCACTCCTTATTAATTAAAGAAAACAATTACCTTAATTGTTTTAATAGATGGACCTCCTTGCCCTCTGCAATTAAAACAATGCCGCCGGTGTCCCAACTGATAATAAATGTAATCCAACCTAGATCATTATATAAACCGGACATAAAATAAGGTTGCAATTAAACGGTTATAACAGAGTACATATACACTGTGATCCCCGCAGAACCCGGTCGCGATGGACACCTTCTGGTCCCCGTTCCTTTGGGAGATCAAAACATTCACTTAATTTTTTAACATATGTACTTCTCATGTCACCGGTCCGAAGACAAAGGCTCATACTCCTCAGCTCGTGAGCAAGTTCTAAACAAAATATTCTTTACTAGGTTAAGTAAACAAGAGAATCCTTATTCAATATTAATCGATGTTTTGGAAATACCAATTGAAAAACCCTTTTGAAAATTCAATACAACTCCAAGTCCAACTTATTCTCTTCGCATCCTTTTTAGTGGTGTTATTGTGACCACTATAGGGAGCTTCAAGAGTCATCCAACCCTGATGTGATCAGCATCAGTGTGAACTATCCTTCCACCCCAATCGTGTTCGGCTTCCCTTGATCACATGCAAATCAAGTTCACCTCCCACTTCATTTTCAAGCATTAAATAAACACACATTTCCCTTTTCTATCTTTCCATCATTCTAGTCATAATCATCACATCTCCAAGGGATAGAACTCAGTCCATCAATTATATCCATTCACTTTTAATCAAGTTACCTAAGGAATCTAATTCTACTAGGTTCCATGTCAGTTTCATACCCTTCATAAATCACCACACTGTATATGTATACCTATTTTTTTATCAAAATACAACATCGTGTTACATTTAGTATTCCACGAACACACACCACTTGGGTTTTGGTTCCCCAGGAGTTTATTTACTCCTTAACACTGTACTAACCCACGACCATTAACAAGGTAGTCTCACTACCACAACGGTATTTCGCATCTTCTGTGCGCAAATACCACCATTAACCAAACCAACCATCATAACCAATTATTAACCATGCCAACATCATAACAAATTATTTTTGTGCTATGCACAACATAGTTCAGTACATTGTACGGTAAACACACTAAGCGGTTTTACGCTCTACCCCCCTTAAAAGGGATTACGCCCACGTAATCAATCTCTGAACATAGGGTTAAAAGTTTTCTACCGTCGTGAAGTGTTTTAACTTCCATGCGGTCCGTTAAGGATCTTGACCATTAATGGTTTATTTCCTAAACCAAGGATTCTCATTGGAGTTCTCTTAACTCATAACCAGTTTCGATTCTGGCCTGTCCATTCGTTATTCATACTGTATTGTACATCTCCAATTTATTACCTTTATCTTGGTAACGTGGTTTCTCAACCGACGCGTGGTACCTCTTACCGTGCGCGAATTCGGTGAGTTACAAACTTTTTATCCACCTCCACAGTAGTTTACTGTGCATACTACTATGTATTTCACAATGATTGCCTCAATTCCTTTCAACTTATTGTCGGTTGAGGTTGAGCTACCACCTATTGTGTAGTGCTCTCTCATTTATTTCCTACACCTGAGGTATGTCATACCGATATTTGATATTTAGTGCTACTGTAGTCACTTATTGCTAGTCCTGCTTCCACATTTAGTTCTGCACCAGTATCATTTCATTGATATGACCTTGCATTTCTTATGTCTCTTTATTCTCCTTCCACAATTATCATCTTCCAAATCCTAGCTATCCCACTCGATCATTACTGCGCAAACGCAATATCAAAACACTCAGTCATACAGAGTGCAGAGGCGTAAACTCTTGGCAGTAAATCTCTCATGCGATTGCAATAGGAATTCACACTGTGTTTCACTGAGATTCTTATCTCATAATACCGGCTACGGCTTACTGTCCAGTTTATTGTTATCACTTCCCATTGTATCTTTATGGGTTTAACGCATCACTCCGCTTATTTGTCATACCATCACCTAATCAATACTTATACAACGGCCGCTTATTGCACGCCGTATCCTCTTCCATATACAACGTCAACTTACACTGCATCCGCTATTATATTAACTTCCAATTACACTGTGTTTCGCCACTTATTTGGCTGCTGCATACGCTATTCCTCGAGTCTTTATGCTCCTCGAGCGAACCATTACTTGTTATCCCCTCTCGAGTTATGAACCGACGTTATTAGCCCACAATAACAACATAGTCAATCCTTACCTTTTTTTTCCTTTGAACTTGGTTCACACAACCACCGCTCCTGCGGTTTCACAATATTGAGGGTATCCCCACTCTTAAGTAGTGGTTCGTTCTCCGCTCTATTTTCTTGTGTAACATGAGCTCCTACAATTTATTTAATTTGACATAACATGTCTTGCTGTGGCTTTAAGCCACTGCTTCGAGCTCTGCCCCCTAAGGCTATCGCCATTCATTTGCTTTTCCGTACATCAATATATGGTTTAACGAGGTCGTCACATCTCTATTCTTTCAAGTTGTCTCTTTGGCAAACTTAGAGTCCTACTGTTAAGTGTGGCTACCTTCCTGCGTTTCTGTTACATTGCTCCATCCAATAATGTTTAATCCAAACACCCCTAAAGGATTCCTCCTGGGTGTTGCTAAGGTATGCCATTTCACTTGGCTTGCACTTATGAGTACATTCAGTAAACTTCGCCTTCTTACTTTCTTAGCTGGGTTTTCGTTCCAGCTACCATGTCTCATTCCTTCAACTTCCTAAGACATATGTGATGTCTTTACATAACCATCCGTGCTCTTCGCACTTCTTGACCCTATACATTTCTCTTGGACGTATTTACCAATTCCTTTAGTCTTCTCAATGGGTTCCTTTACTTCAACCATTCGTGGTAATCCTTAGCTCTTACTTGACTTTTACTGCTGACCGTAGTATGGAGTCGACTACTTCCCGTGTTCGGACTCTTCTCGTATACACATATGGGGTATCATACTGATACATTACTACTTACCCGACTAACCCATGAGTAGGTCTGTCAGGCCACATGCTCCTATCGGAGTGCGGTCGTCCCACAACACAGTTGGTACACTCGTAGTGTCCGTCACACGCCTAGGTGAAGTATTCTGTTGTCAACTCCCTTATAAGTCCCGTGTCAATATTCATTCCGTGCTTCCGAACTCATTCCAGGGAAGGTTATCCATCGTTATATTATTCTGAACTCCATCCATGCCGTCGGGTTGCTACCCTTAGGTTCACGGTTTCCGTCCGGTTATTCAAAGGTAAACTGGTTTGAAAGAAGGGTAAAAAGAAGTATTGGTTTTAAAAGAGAATTTGGTTTTGAAAGAAAAGAGTTTGAAATAAATCTGAGTTTGGAAGAAAAATTCTCCTGGTTTCAAACCTTCTTGCCTTAACCAAGTCTAGCTTCTTGCTGACTGGTATTCCCATTTACAAAGGTTAGGCTGTTAAGCCCTTCCACGGTTCGATGATCACATTTATTTCGGGGTACTTTACTAAGTATTTTGTAGTTGTCATTTTTTTTTCCTCGAACAGCCCTGTTATAGTGCATTGCCACGGCAAGTGCCCTGTTAACTGGCTGTGGTTCAACATGGTACCGGCTGCGGTACTGTTTTTGTCTGCCACCGTGTTCAGTGGCCTTATGGGCCCTTACTTGGATACTCTAATTGGTAACTAATCTCCTGCACAACTTCTCATTGTCCTCCTCTAATAATCGTTAACTAGGGTGTTTCCCATTCTGGGAGACCCCTTTTTGCTTTTTATTGTATCCTCTTCGTAGCCCATTCCACGCATTTGTCGTGGTTACTGAGACTTGTCTCTTGTTTGGGTACTACGTTGTAGTTCCTTTGTCGGTTGGTATACCGTTGGTGCCATTACCTAACATTTGCCATCCCGTAGACACTTGTCTCGGGTTTCACTATTTCACTTCTTGCCTGTTGCACGCTGGTAGTTTTCGACTGCTCGGCATGTCGACCCAGTGTGAGCCTCGATTTTAAACCCTATCCTATGTTGATTAAAGCTGATTAGGATCTAATCGGGTTTTAGGTCCACTTATAACCTAAGATTAATAACTATGTCATAAAACAACAATTATTAAACCTAAGCTAGCTCACTGGGACCTATTATGAGTCGCCACCTAATTTTAACCTAGATCAAATTAGGAAAGGAGAGTTCGGGTTCGGGGGCTTGATATACGACTTTATTAGGGTTCAATTACTTTCATTACCCTTCCTAGGTCGTTTTTCCTCTACTCAGTTTATTTACGGCTTACTACAAAGTCGTTTTTAACCTAAGTGCGCGCTTCTGTTTTTTTGTGTTTTTATCATTTTTTGACAGAAAAACAAAGTGAAATTGAAAGCTACCTAAACTAGGGTTTCGGAGGCAGAATTAGGTCAAATTTTGCTTACGTCCGTAGCCACGGACCCCATGTCCGAGACCACGGACCCCAGTTAACCTAAACTATACAGAAGAGTCGAAAATAAAGAAAAACAAAAATTTGCAGGGTCCGGGGCCTCGGACAGGCTGTCCGAGGGCCCGGACATTATCAGAAAACCTAAATTTTGAATTTTTTAAATCCCGCCGCCGTCCGTGGGTGTCCGTGGTCTCGGACAACGCGTCCGAGGTCCCGGACCATAGGTCCGAGGTCACGGACCACCCACGGACAGGGGTTTTCAGAAGGTTCCCGAGGGTGTTTTGAGCTCAAATTTTATGGGTGTGTAGCCTGAAAGGTGTACAAGTCGTTAGTGATTGAAAGTTTTCGATTTGAATTCGAATTAAGCACGAAACTTAGTAAACAAGTTATTGGACAGAAGCTTGAATAAACAGCAATACAGAAGCTTTCGAAGGTTAGTTTGAGCCCAAATTTCGAGGCAAGACAGATAATACCGTGGAGAATTAGGGAAGCTGAGTTTCTACCTGTTTTACCTTCGGATTCACAACGTTTCTTCACACCGGGATTCGTCGAGTGCTCCGTTGATGATAGACCCGAAGGGACTTCGAACCAAGCTTCTGGTTGTTGGTTGTTCTTGCTGTTCTTCACGTTTTGGTGGTGTTTTTTGGGGTTTTGATGATTATTGGTGCTTTGGGAACTGGAAAACGTGTTTAGATGATGATTTCAGGGATTTTCGGTATGATTTGGGTGGCCGGGTGTTGGGAAACGTGAGAGAGAGAGGAGGCTGCCTTTTCTGACTCTCTAGGGTCTTGAGTATGTGAGGTTCTGATTTTATCCAAAAACCTATCCCTTTATATAGACTTTCTTAAAGATAAAGAAAACCTAGTAAAAGTAAGATTTTTCGATATTTTAACTAAGTAACTTCCCAAAGGAATTTTGCTATGAAATTTTAACCACATGTCAAGAATGGATATTTTGAATTTTCTCAGGTGGAATCGGATTTTTTAAATGTTGAATATTTTTAGATTGAATTTCTCGTCAGATTCAGTCAGAAATTGCTAGAAAATTATTGGAAATTCAAAAATCAAAATTCCAACGCCATTATGCTTAAAATGTCATCCTCTATCATTGGTTAAAATATCAAAGCATTTCGTGCTGATTTGGGCACCCTTTGGAGGAGAGAGAAAGCCTATAGGAGAACTCAGAAGCCTTAAAAATTACGAAAACGCCCCTGACAATGACGAAACTGCTCCTCAGGCCCTGGAACACGCCGATCGGGCCGGAGTCTCTTACTGTTTGATGGAGATGGCTCTCACAACCTCGTAGACCTTAACCAGGGGGTCAAAATTTTGGGTATAACAGATTGCCCCCCGTCAACTGGACTTTGTAACGAATGTGAAAAGTCTGGTTGATGCTTGAGTGGTGCCCCAAAATTTTGGACTCCACAGAATCCTCCACGTTGTGTGAAACCGGGTTAACGATGCCCAGCAATTCGGAGGCGCTGACTACCTAAGCTAAAAAGCATTGTCGAGCTTTTCTAAGGCGCTGACTACCTAAAGGTAATAATGAGGTAATGTCAGACTATTCTAAGGTGCCGACTACCTATAAGGATGATACGATGTCAAGCTATTCTAAGGCGTTGACTACCTAAAATGATGATATGCTGTCGAGCTATTCTAAGGCGCTGACTACCTAAAGTGATGAAAATGATGTCAAGCTATTCTAAGGCGTTGACTACCTGAAATGATGATATGTTGTCGAGCTATTCTAAGGCGCTGACCACCTAAAGTGATGAAAATGATGTCAAGCTATTCTAAGGCGTTGACTACCTAGAATGTGAAAACTGGATGCAAATGCAAGAATGCTGAAATGCTAATGATGCAAATGATGCTGATGCTGATGATAATGCCGATGGTGTTGATGATGCTGATGATGCTCGGATGCTTCAGGGGGACCGAAACCCTGCTAATGCTCCTGGCTGGACCCAATGTGGACTTATTGCCATCGCCCCCCAAGCCGGTGTGCAGGGATAACTCCTGGTAAAAACCCTGGGGACTTATTGCCTTTGCCCACCATTCGTTGATCCCAAAAATAAGTTGACATTGCAAAGGAGGATTTATTGCCATCACCTCGCCAACTTTCTGTCGCCAGGTCTTGTGACGCGCCCGGATAATGCAACTAGGTCTTATGACAAGCCTATATGAATGTGATGAATGCAATGTGTTTGATAAGAGCGGGTAAGCTAAAGGGTAACGCTAGGTCTTACTACGAGCCTAAGGGAATGCACTAGGTCTTACGACGAGCCTAAAGGAAGGATCTAGGTCTTATGGCGAGCCTAAAAATGGTTCTAGGTCTTATGGCGAGCCTAAAGGACGGATCTAGGTCTTATGACGAGCCTAAGGGAATGCAACTAGGTCTTACGACGAGCCTAAAGGTTGGATCTAGGACTTATGTCAAGCCTAAAGTGAATATGAATAAGGGAGGTCTTATGGGTGCCTGTAGGGTAGGCCTTATGGGTGCCTCAAGGATTGGATGTAGGGTAGGTCTTATGTGTGCCTAAAAGGATTGAATGTAGGGTAGGTCTTATATGTGCCTAAGGTTTGGGGATGAGACCCATCTTAACTCAGTTGCTTATGGAGACTGAGATCCATCTAACTCAGTTGCTTATGGAGACTGAGATCCATTCTACTCGGTTACTTGTGGAGACCGAGACCCACTACTCGGTTGCTTATGAGACCGAGATCCATCTAACTCAGTTGCTTATGAGACTGAGATCCATTCTACTCGGTTCTTATGGGGACCAGACCCAATCTACTCGGTTGCTTATGGAGACCGAGATCCATCTAACTCAGTTGCTTATGGAGACTGGATCCATTCTACTCGGTTGCTTATGGAGACCGAGACCCAATCTACTCGGTTGCTTATGGAGACCGAGATCCATCTAAACTTGACCAGGCAAATGCGGTATGCTTGATGATGTGAGGATGCAAAACACGTTTTATGCAATGATTGTCATTGTGATCCAATTGTTAAGGTTCCAAACATGAAAACGATATGGTTTACCCGAGTATTGCAAAGTGAAATTGAAGTACTTGCGAAAACCGAAAATTTGCACAAAGCAAGGAATAGCTGAAAATGTGCCAATCATGGCAATGCTTGAGAAAAACACTGTTAAGAAAGGAAAGCAAAATAATCATTTCCTGACTAAGAGTTCCAGATCTGCAACTTGTTTCTCAGAGGATGAACACAATACTAATGGAAATGTGTGGTGTTCATTGTGGTGCTGAAAGCTTTTGCTGGTGTTCAGGATTTATGACAAGCCTAGGGTTGGGGTGTGATTTTGGATGGTGATTTGGATTAAGATGAGCCGATGTTTTGTGGAGGTAAGACCAGTGGCGGGCCTGAGAGTGTTTGTGTGGAGGTTAAGGCTTATGTGGGCATGTGTGGTATGATGTGAGGGTAAGGGCTTATGTGGGCCTACGTGGTGGTGCTTGTGGTGCTCAAGCTTTGGGTTTCCGTTGGTGTTGTCATGGCAATTGTTGGAACCAACAATTGCCCCCAATATTGTTCCTTAGGACGATCTGAGTTAGAGCTCATGGCAATTGATCGGAACGATCAATTGCCCCCAGTATTTTCTTTGATTAAACGCGCGAACAAGTCATCCTCACAGGGTCGAGGCTTATGCTTTGATGTGGTGCTTCCTAACCTACGCTCGACGTGTTTGGTGTTTGCACTCGTTTCTCACTTACGGTCACAACTTCTCAACCATTGAATTGACATTTGTTAGATTTACGCGTTCAACCTGTTACTTTCACTGATTAGATACACAACTACTAAGTCGGAAGTCTTTTGAGCTTATAACGTGGCTATGGGTGTGATGAATGACAATAGGATAATGGAGGAATGTTTAGGATATGTGGAGCTTTAAAGATGACCAAAGCTGCAACTTGCACCGTCCCTCGGACTTGTCTTCTTTGCCTTGAAGTCGTTTGGCTATTTCATGATGACTTAGCTTATGAACTTGGGACTTAGAACTTTTGGGTTGTTTCTTGCACCTTTCCTCTTTCTTCCAATTTTGGATTTCTTCGAGGCTTTTCAGGTTTGCCTTTCTTTGAATCTCCTTTCCTTCGGGTTCTTGTGTTTCCCGGTTTTGAACTTTGAGAGCTGTTTTTTGATGTTAGCTCATTTGGATCCTGTGTCACTTCGGGACCATTTGCGGATCATTTCGTCATGCTGGTAGCGGTTTTGCTTCCTTGGACTTATGAAGTTGCCGTCCAAAATCAGGCTCCTTGCTTCCTTTGGTCACCGGGTCGGTTATTCATCATTGGCTGGCTTGTTTGTGGAGTTTGTAGTGTTGTAAAAGGGGAACGTATACGAAAGCTCAGCGGGGGTACCTAGGGTGTAATGTCAGGGTTCACAAGCTTTTGGCTGTGTGGTGTTGTACCTAGGTGCTTCGTCATCCCTAATAGTTGTGTATCCGTTCTTTGTTACTTTTCACAGGTTTAAGCGTAAATTTACAAAGTGTCTCCTTCGGTCGGAGTTATGCCGTTTACCTTACCTTTGAATGTGATCTCTCTAGAGTCACGTAAAAATGACATGCTCTTTCACTCATGGTTTTACCGCTCAAGGCACTCTCGTGAAATGTTCACTCAGAGACTTGTTCACGCGCTTTAAACCAATGAAATAAACATTATCGACCCTTAACTCAGATTGCCCCCAGTATTATTGTGGGGTTTTTTTTTGACAAGCCTTTTGAATTGAAATACCCCAAACCTTGATATGTTGTTTAAACATTAAATAATAAATTGTTAAGACTAATTAGAGTCTTAGTAACATTAGTAAACAATTTAATAAACAGTAAATACAATTAATTGCCTAAGAAGGCAATAAAGGGGTAAAATATGCTCCAAGCTTGGGATAATCTTGGTTAGGACTTAATAAACTTACCAAGACCTTATATGTATATTAATGAATTTATTAAATCAGTTACCAAAGAAAACCGAGCTTGAAAACAAGTTAAAATACAAAATGTGCTTTGAGGAGCCTTAAAAGCACGTTTTTGAGTAACTGTCGTGTAAATGAGTTTTAAATGGCTAAATGTCCATTATTACTCTTTAATTAATATGTGTACTATTTAGTATCACATTTGGAAGTTTAAATTAATAAGAAATAAATATTTCACTTTTATGTGTTTTGTTATAGTAAATAGTAATAAAATAAGCTAGTTTGTAACATATATTAACATATGTAATTTAATTGAGCTATAAAGACTAAATAACCCCTTATTGTATATGTGGGTCGGTTTGTATGTGCTGGGACGTCACTTGCTTGCTGATTGAGCAAATAAGTGAACAATCAGTGAGTATTGTAAAAGGCACTATTTGCTTTATGTATTTAATTTCTTCAAAAGCAACTACAATCATTCATTCTCTCATTTCCTTACTATCTCACGTAGCCTTCTCCTTCCTGTTCTCTCTTTCACGATCGAACACACCAGCACCAACATGCTACTACTCAAATTCATATAACTTCTTGCTCACTTGTCCAAATCTAAAACCGAGACCACCGATCTCTTAGTTTCATCAAGCTCTTCGATTTAGTCCTTACAAATCTTCAAGAGCTCCACTTTGGTGCCAAGAGGAATTTCCATGGAAGGAGCTTGAGTTCATCCTTTCACGTATTATCCTTCTCCTCTGCTTCAAGGTATGGAAACTCAAAGAAAAATGATGTTCCTCTATGTTTTATGTTAACCAAAAAGCTTAAAATTCCTTTGGAAAATGAACGTACGTTGTGTATTCAAACTACCTAAAGAGCCAATGGTTATGACTTGGAAAAATGTTCTCAAAAGACTAGTAAAAAACATACGTACTGCTGTTTGTATTTGCAGGTGAAAGGCAAATATATTGTGGAAATTCAGTGTTTAAGATTATTGCATTTTAAGAGCCTAAGAGCTATGCAAATTTGAATTGTGCACTACGTTGTTATGTGGTGTATATTTGGTGAAGTTTTGAGTATAAGAGTGTACTGGGAAGTTTATACAATTGATGGATGTAGAGAACTTACGCAGCAGAGCATGGAAAATTCCAATACGTCGCTTCTGTATATTGGGTCCGGGACCTAAGTCATGGGACAAGTCCCGGACCATGAGTGTAAAAATTAACGAGAGATGTACGTGGTCGTAGGTCCGGGACTTGGTTCTTGTCCAAGGACCCGGACCAATCCCTTAAAATGCCCGAGAGATTTTTGGCTAGTATGGTCCGGGACTTAGGACCTGGGTGAAGTCCCGGACCACCCCATTTTAAAAGCCGAGAGTACACTTAGCATGTGGTCCGGGTCTTAGGATGGAGACAAGGTCCCGGACCGATGTGAAACTTGGTTTTAAGGTGTGAAAATGATGCCTAATGATGGGGATTGATGGATAATGATGTTATAAGGTTGTATAAGACATGTTAGGTGGGTTGTAATGACAATTTGGAGGGTGAGAAGTTAAGGTAAAATGGAAGAGTAAAACAAGTTAAAAATGTAAAGATATTTAACTAGCTAACGGAGTTAACTATAGTCATTCGACGTTACACAAACATGTTACCCCAATGTTAATGAAGGTAACTTTAATGTACCAGTTGTTCGAGAATTGTTCGAGGAACCTAACTGGACAAGGTAGAGTGGACTCCGGCGACAGGTATGGTTTTCTTGCAACCTGTGTCCTACCGGATTACACCGGCTTGTATGCCAATGTTTTTCTGTGTGTTTGCCACCTTGTAAGATAAAACATGAAATGAGTTTATAGTAATTCATTTATGTGGCGAATCTGGTCACGATACCGTTTAACCTCAAATAAGTGTTAAACCTTAGCTAACCAAACTAGGAACATGAGATATCGGTATTCGGAGTTAACGACCCAAACCTTGGGAACGTTCTAACCACGGCTATGCGTGCGTTAGTGGTGTATGGTTATTGTTTGCAGGTGTGTGAACCTCCCTTACTTGCTTAACACGGTTGTAATACCGAATGGTGTGGATGTGATAGGTTCCATAATGGAGCCTTAATTACTTAACTATAAGTATATGTGTACTAATGGGGGGTGAGGAGTCCGGTCATGTTCCGGCCACGCGTGTGATGGACGGGAGTCGATGTCATACCCGGTTCGACTCTCTTGGTGTATGTTAGGTTGTTTACTCATTGGGTTTCCAATCTTCCCTTTAGCTTAGCCAAAGCTATGTTACTGACCCACGTCGGTTTTCTGGGGCATACAATGGTTGTTCGGTGTGCTTGGTTTACTGTACCCAACGCACCTTAGTGTTAAGTTATCTGTTCATCTAAAGAAACGGTAGCAAGTTATGGAACGAGCTTATCATGAGTTTGGCAACATTCTCTAGGCTCTAAAGTGAACTAATTATGGTTGGGTTGGTTCCTTAAGAGAACCGTACCCGTTGTATTATGTGTTATGGATGTATTGCAATTCCTGTTCGGTGTGAAGTTATATGTGGTAAATTGTGGATATGTGGATTATGGTTATGAGTTCAGGTTTATAATAAGAAGCGTTTAAGGATAACCCGATTAATGGGTAGATGTCGTCTGTTAAGGAAGTAACTCCATTAAGAGGAGAGTCACTCTAGGGTTAAGGGAAACAAGGTTGATTTGTTATGTGTGGATGTATGGATGTGTTGGGTGTTTGTTGAGCCCTATAGCTGGGCGTATGCAATGTGTTGTGTGTTTATGGTTTACATGCAGGATTTAAATGTAATCAACAGCATGCTAAGACGACAATTAGTTGTGCGTGGCCCGGTAGCATGCGGGCTGCGGGATTACCATACCAGCAAAGGTGCTGACCCCTTGGGGGCCACCCTTTTCTCCTTTTTCTATTTCAGGTACAAGGAGCTGGAAGCCGTTCGAGAGTAGGACGGGGTAGATGTTTGTACATTGGTAGCCCTTTAATGGTGTATGTATTATAGGTGTAGTAAGACCGAATTTGTTATCGGCATTGGTTAATGAATACTCGGTACAGTGGGGGATGTATATGTAAATAATTGTTGGAAATGGAATCAGGATTGTATGGTGTAGTTGCTCGGGAATCTAGTCCATCAGACCGATATAATATGTATGTATTAGCCTTGTTAGCCACGTGGGTGGTTAACGGCGTGTAACACCAACGGATTAAGTAATGTGATGGTTTATGTTTCCGCTGCAGATGGTTATAAAGTGCGACGTTGTGGATGGGGTGTTACAAAAAGTGGTATCAGAGCGAAGTATCGCTCTGATGACTGAATTACCGAGCTTAGGGAGTACCGAGTTAAGATTTTAGTACTTTGGGTTAGGGGTTGAGTGATAGCGTGAGAGATACGCTCGTTAGGAACTACCAGAAAATACTGGAAACCTATTATATCCATCCCGCCCTCCACAACCCCTATTTTATGACTTGGGAAGGAACACCAGAGAGATGAAAGCCCTCTCTTACCCGGGAAGACCCGGTCTGGCTGTTATTAACTATCTTGTAAGTATGGGGAACCTGTCATACGGTAGATACTGAAAATTAGAAATCCCGGAGACGGTTCCCAGGTGAACAACTGTAACCGCACTTGATAGCAAAGAATGGAGAATCTGGTGTAAGGAAGAATGAAATTTCCAGCAACCTGGGTCGACGTGCCGAGCAGTCGAAAACTACCAGCTTGCAACAGGCAAGAAGTGAAATAATGAAACCCGAGACGAGAGTCTACGGGATGGCAAGTGTTAGGTAATGGCACCAACGGTATACCAACCGACAAAGAACTACAACGTAGTACTCAAACAAGAGACAAGTCTCAGTAACCATGACAAATGCGTGGAATGGGCTACGAAGAAGACACAATAATAAGTAAAAAGGGGTCTCCCAGAAGGGGAAACACCCTAGTAAATGTTTATTAGAGGAGGACAATGAGAAGTTGTGCAGGAGATTAGTTACCAATTAGAGTATCCAAGTAAGGACCCATGAGGCCACTGAATACGGTGTAGACAAAAACAGTACCGCAGCCGGTACATGTTGAACCGACAGCCAGTTAACAGGGCGCACTTGCCGTGGCAAGTGCAGCTATAACAGGGCGGTTCGAAGAAAAAAAAAAGACAACTACAAACTACTTAGTAAAATACCCAGAAATTAAATGTGATCATCGTAACCGTGGAAGGGCTTAACAGCCTAACCTTTGTAAATGGGAATATACCAGTCAGCAAGAAGCTAGACTTGGTTAAGACAAGAAGGTGTTGTGAAACCAGGAGAAAATTTTCTTTCAAACTCAGATATATTTCAAACTCTTTTCTTTCAAAACCAAATTCTCTTTTAAACCAGTACTCCTTTTACCCTTCTTTCAAACCAGATTACCTTTGAATAACTGGACGGAAACCGGTGAACCCGAGGGTAGTAACCCGACGGTATGGATGGAGTTCAGAATAATATAGCGATGGATAAACCTTCCCTGGAATGAGTTCGGGAAGCACGGAATGTATATTGTCAGAGGACAATACAAGGGAGTTGACAACAGGATACTTCACCTAGGCGTGTAACGGACACTACGAGTGTACCAACTGTGTTGTGGGACGACCGCACTCCGATAGGAGCATGTGGGCCTGACAGACCTACTTATGGGTTAGTCGGGTAAGTAGTAATGTATCAGTATGATACCCCATATATGTATACGAGAAGAGTCCGAAACATGGGAAGTAGTCGACTCCATACTACGGTCAGCAGTAAAAGTCAAGTAAGAACTAAGGATTACCACGAATGGTTGAAGTAAAGGAACCCAGTTGAGAAGACTAAAGGAGTTGGTAAATACGTCCAAGAGAATGTGTAGAGTCAAGAAGTGCGAGGAGCACGGATGGTTATGCAAAGACATCACGTATGTCTTAGGAAGTTGAAGGAATGAGACATGGTAGCTGGAACGAATACCCAGCTAAGGAAGTAAGAAGGCATAGTCTACTGAATGTACTCATAGGTGAAAGTTAAATGTAATGGCATACCTTAGTAACACCCAGGAGTATCCTTGAAGGGTGTTTGGGATCAAACATTGTTGGATGGGGCAACGTAACAGAAACGTAAGAAGGGAACCCACTTAACAGTAGGACCCAAAGTTGCCAAAGAGATAACTTGGAAGGAATCGAGATGTGACGACCTTGTTAAACCATGTTATGTCGTACAGAAAGGTAAATGTGTGGAAATAGCCTTTAGTGAGCAGAGCTCGAGGCAGTGGCTTATAAGCCACAAGCGAGATAGGTCATGAAATTGAATCAATTATAGAAGTTATGTTGTACAGGAAAATAAAGCGGAGAACGAACCACTGATTAAAGAGTGGGGATATCTCTAGATATGGTGAAACCGCGAGAGCGGTAGTTGTGTGGATCAAGTTTAGGAAATATGTGGAGGATGAACCATGTTGTTATTACCCCAGGATGATTTGAATAAAATAATACGAAAGGAAGTGTTTGTAACAGTGGTGTAGACAGGAAGAGTACTAAGTCTGGTAGCAACCACCATTTGTGCGTGATGCTAAATGTGTAGCGAACAACGCTTAAGGAACACAAAGGCTCGAGAATGAGCACATTCAAAAAGCAGCCAAATAAGTGGCCAAACCAAGAGTAATGGCGGAAGCTAATATAATAGCGGATGCAGTGTAAGTTGATGTGGAATAATGAAAGAGGATTCGGTGCGCTAAGCGACCGTTGTATAAGCATTGATTAAGTGATGGTATGACAAATAAGAGGAGTTGGTGAGTTAAACCCAATAGATACAAGTAAGTGATAGAATAAGCTGGACAGTAAGCCAGTAGCCGGTATTATGAGATAAGAATCTCAGTAAAACACAGTGTGAATTCCTATTGCAATCGCATGAGAGATTTACTGCCAAGAGTTACGCCTCTGCACTCTGTATGACTGAGTGTTTTGGTATTGCGTTTGCGCAATAACGATCGAGTGGGATAGCTAGGATTTGGAAGATGATAATTGTGGAAGGCGAACAAAGAGAATTATAACACTATAAGACCGAGGCATATGAAATGCAAGGTCGTATCAATGAAATGATACTGGTACAGAACTAAATATGGAAGCAGGACTGGCAATAAGTGACTACAGTAGCACTAAGTATTAAATATCGGTATGAAATATACCTCAGGTGTAGGAAATAACTGAAAGAGCACTACACATCAGGTAGTAGCTCAACCTCAACCGGCAGTAAGTCGAAAGGAATTGAGGCAATAATTGAGAAATACATAGCAGTATACACTGTAAATTGTCATGGAGGTAGATGAAAGGTTTATAACTCACCGAATTCGCTCACGGTAAGAGATACCACGCTTCGGTTGAGAAACCATGGTTACCAGGATAAGGGTAATACATAAGAGGTGTACAGTACAGTAACAGAAAAGAGTGGGGAAAACTAGCTCTATGAGTACCAGAGTTGTGCAACAGGGGCCAGCGAGCCCATGCATCGAATAATGAATATATTTTGTGAATATGAATAAGTGGCTAGTAATCAATGCCTAGAAGCCTTATAGGCCAGAATCGAAACTGGTTAGGAGTTAAGAAAACTCCAATGAGAATTCTTGGTAAAGGAACTAAACCGCTAATATGGTCAAGATCCTTTAACAGACCGCGTGGTAGTTAAAACACTTCACGACGGCAGAACATTTGAAGCCAATGTTCAGTGATTGATTACGTGGGCGTAATCTCTTTTAAGGGGGGTAGAGCGTAAAACCGCTTAGTGTGTTTTACCGTACAAGTGTACGTGAACTATGTTGTGCATAGCACAAAAATAATTTGTTATGGTGGTTGGCATGGTTAAATGGTGGAAATTGCGCACAGAAGATGCGAAATACTATTGTGGTAGGTGTGACTACCTTGGTAATGGTTGTGGGTAAGTACAAGTACTAAGGAGTAAATAAACTCCTGGGGAACTAAAGCCCCAATGGTGTGTGTTAGCATAATACCAAATGTAACACGATGTATTGTATTTTGATTAAAAACATATATATATATATAGTGTGGTGATTTACGAAGGGTATGAAACTGACATGGAACTTAGTAAGAGTTAGATTCCCTAGGTAACTTGATTAAAAGAGAATGGAGGTAATTGATAGACTAAGTTCTATCCCTGGGAGATGTAATGATTATGACTAGAAGGATCAAAAGATAGAAAGTGGAATATGCTTGAATTAATTGTTGGTTGAAAATGAAGTGGGAGGTGGAACTTGATTTGCATGCGATCAAGGGAAGCCGAACACAAATTGGGGTGGAAGGATAGTTCAACACTGATGCTGATCACATCAGGGTTGGATGATTCTTGAAGCTCCCTATAAGTGGTCACAAATAACACCATTAAGAAAGGATGCAAGAGCATAAGTTGGACTTGGAGTTGTATTGAGTTTTCAAAGAATTTTAAATTGGTGTTTCAAGTCTTCATTGGTATTTCCAAACAGTGGATTGATATTTTGAATAAAGGATTCTCCTGTTTACTTAACCTGGTAAAGGATATTTTTGTAGTACTTGCTCACGAGCTGAGGACGTATGAGCCTTTGTCTTCGGACCGGTGACATGAGAAGTACATATGTTAAAAAATTAAGTGAATGTTTTGATCTCCCAAAGGAACGGGGACCAGCAGGTGTCCATCGCGACCGGGTTCGGGGATCACAGTGTATATGTACTCAACGGGACTCGAGCCCATGAAGAGATGGAAAAGGTATTTCTATTTGTTATACGTGCTAAGGCATGTTGTGTGATATGTGTAATAAATGTTACTTTGACCATGAGTCTTGATGTGGTTCAGTTCTGAATTGATTATGTTACTTGGGCCTATGAGTCCAAAGGTGGTCATGTTACCCAGACCTAAGCGTCTGAGGGTTGTTATGTGAGTACAATACTATTAAGGTACCCGGACCATTGAGTCCGAGGTAATTGTGAGAATGATATGTTATGGATGGATGTGTATGTGTACCCGGACCTTCAAGTCCGAGGTTGTGGTGTAAGGTGTGTTGGATATGGAAGTGTGAACTTCGGGGACGAAGTTCTTTTAAGGGGGGTAGACTGAAATACCCCAAACCTTGATATGTTGTTTAAACATTAAATAATAAATTGTTAAGACTAATTAGAGTCTTAGTAACATTAGTAAACAATTTAATAAACAGTAAATACAATTAATTGCCTAAGAAGGCAATAAAGGGGTAAATATGCTCCAAGCTTGGGATAATCTTGGTTAGGACTTAATAAACTTACCAAGACCTTATATGTATTAATGAATTTATTAAATCAGTTACCAAAGAAAACCGAGCTTGAAAACAAGTTAAAATACAAAATGTGCTTTGAGGAGCCTTAAAAGCACGTTTTTGAGTAACTGTCGTGTAAATGAGTTTTAAATGGCTAAATGTCCATTATTACTCTTTAATTAATATGTGTACTATTTAGTATCACATTTGGAAGTTTAAATTAATAAGAAATAAATATTTCACTTTTATGTGTTTTGTTTAGTAATAGTAACTAAAATAAGCTAGTTTGTAACATATATTAACATATGTAATTTAATTGAGCTATAAAGACTAAATAACCCCTTATATGTATATGTGGGTCGGTTTGTATGTGCTGGGACGTCACTTGCTTGCTGATTGAGCAAATAATGAACAATCAGTGAGTATTGTAAAAGGCACTATTTGCTTTATGTATTTAATTTCTTCAAAAGCAACTACAATCATTCATTCTCTCATTTCCTTACTATCACACGTAGCCTTCTCCTTCCTGTTCTCTCTTTCACGATCGAACACACCAGCACCAACATGCTACTTCAAACTCATATAACTTCTTGCTCACTTGTCCAAATCTAAAACCGAGACCACCGATCTCTTAGTTTCATCAAGCTCTTCGATTTAGTCCTTACAAATCTTCAAGAGCTCCACTTTGGTGCCAAGAGGAATTTCCATGGAAGGAGCTTGAGTTCATCCTTTCACGTATTATCCTTCTCCTCTGCTTCAAGGTATGGAAACTCAAAGAATATGGTGTTTCCTCTATGTTTTATGTTAACCAAAAATAGCTTAAAATTCCTTTGGAAAATGAACGTACGTTGTGTATTCAAACTACCTAAAGAGCCAATGGTTATGACTTGGAAAAATGTTCTCAAAAGACTAGTAAAAAACATACGTACTGCTGTTTGTATTTGCAGGTGAAAGGCAAATATATTGTGGAAATTCAGTGTTTAAGATTATGCATTTTAAGAGCCTAAGAGCTATGCAAATTTAAATTGTGCACTATGTTGTTATGTGGTGTATATTTGGTGAAGTTTTGAGTATAAGAGTGTACTGGGAAGTTTATACAATTGATGGATGTAGAGAACTTACGCAGCAGAGCATGGAAAATTCCAATACGTCGCTTCTGTATATTGGGTCCGGGACCTAAGTCATGGGACAAGTCCCGGACCATGAGTGTAAAAATTAACGAGAGATGTACGTGGTCGTAGGTCCGGGACTTGGTTCTTGTCCAAGGACCCGGACCAATCCCTTAAAATGCCCGAGAGATTTTTGGCTAGTATGGTCCGGGACTTAGGATCTGGGTGAAGTCCCGGACCACCCTTTTAAAAGCCGAGAGTACACTTAGCATGTGGTCCGGGTCTTAGGATGGAGACAAGGTCCCGGACCGATGTGAAACTTGGTTTTAAGGTGTGAAAATGATGCCTAATGATGGGGATTGATGGATAATGATGTTATAAGGTTGTATAAGACATGTTAGGTGGTTGTAATGACAATTTGGAGGGTGAGAAGTTAAGGTAAAATGGAAGAGTAAAACAAGTTAAAAATGTAAAGATATTTAACTAGCTAACGGAGTTAACTATAGTCATTCGACGTTACACAAACATGTTACCCCAATGTTAATGAAGGTAACTTTAATGTACCAGTTGTTCGAGAATTGTTCGAGGAACCTAATGGACAAGGTAGAGTGGACTCCGGCGACAGGTATGGTTTTCTTGCAACCTGTGTCCTACCGGATTACACCGGCTTGTATGCCAATGTGTTTTTCTGTGTGTTTGCCACCTTGTAAGATAAAACATGAAATGAGTTTATAGTAATTCATTTATGTGGCGAATCTGGTCACCGATACCGTTTAACCTCAAATAAGTGTTAAACCTTAGCTAACCAAACTAGGAACACGTGAGATCGGTATTCGGAGTTAACGACCCAAACCTTGGGGACGTTCTAACCACGGCTATGCGTGCGTTAGTGGTGTATGGTTATTGTTTGCAGGTGTGTGAACCTCCCTTACTTGCTTAACACGGTTGTAATACCGAATGGTGTGTGGATGTGATAGGTTCTATAATGGAGCCTTAATTACTTAACTGTAAGTATATGTGTACTAATGGGGGTGGGAGTCCGGTCATGTTCCGGCCACGCGTGTGATGGACGGGAGTCGATGTCATACCCGGTTCGACTCTCTTGGTGTATGTTAGGTTGTTTACTCATTGGGTTTCCAATCTTCCCTTTAGCTTAGCCAAAGCTATGTTACTGACCCACGTCGGTTTTCTGGGGCATACAATGGTTGTTCTGTGTGCTTGGTTTACTGTACCCAACGCACCTTAGTGTTAAGTTATTTGTTCATCTAAAGGAACGGTAGCAAGTTATGGAACGAGCTTATCATGAGTTTGGCAACATTCTCTAGGCTCTAAAGTGAACTAATTATGGTTGGGTTGGTTCCTTAAGAGAACCGTACCCGTTGTATTATGTGTTATGGATGTATTGCAATTCCTGTTCGGTGTGAAGTTATATGTGGTAAATTGTGGATATGAGGATTATGGTTATGAGTTCAGGTTTATAATAAGAAGCGTTTAAGGATAACCCGATTAATGGGTAGATGTCGTCTGTTAAGGAAGTAACTCCATTAAGAGGAGAGTCACTCTAGGGTTAAGGGAAACAAGGTTGATTTGTTATGTGTGGATGTATGGATGTGTTGGGTGTTTGTTGAGCCCTATAGCTGGGCGTATGCAATGTGTTGTGTGTTTATGGTTTACATGCAGGATTTAAATGTAATCAACAGCATGCTAAGACGACAATTAGTTGTGCGTGGCCCGGTAGCATGCGGGCTGCGGGATTACCATACCAGCAAAGGTGCTGACCCCTTGGGGGCCACCCTTTTCTCCTTTTTCTATTTCAGGTACAAGGAGCTGGAAGCCGTTCGAGAGTAGGACGGGGTAGATGTTTGTACATTGGTAGCCCTTTAATGGTGTATGTATTATAGGTGTAGTAAGACCGAATTTGTTATCGGCATTGGTTAATGAATACTCGGTACAGTGGGGGATGTATATGTAAATAATTGTTGGAAATGGAATCAGGATTGTATGGTGTAGTTGCTCGGGATCTAGTCCATCAGACCGATATAATATGTATGTATTAGCCTTGTTAGCCACGTGGGTGGTTAACGGCGTGTAACACCAACGGATTAAGTAATGTGATGGTTTATGTTTCCGCTGCAGATGGTTAAAAGTGCGACGTTGTGGATGGGTGTTACATGAATACCCAGGTTATTGTTGGAGGTGGCTATATGTGTGGTGGTACGTGGCGATGAAGTCTTGCTGTTTTGGTGGAGTGATGTAGTGATGAAAGTAAAGCATGGTAGTGGGATGCTTTCAGTGTACGGTGAAACTTTCTATTGAGAGGACAAGTGGTGGAAGCCGACAAGGTGGTGAGATATTCCCTGCGCAAGAATGAGTTTCATGTGGAGAGGGGAGTGTGGTGAGACACATGGGATGTATGTGATCAAGGTAGTGGATGTGGGTGAAATGACGTGATGACTTATTCATTTTTTGGTGTTCTTAAATGCACAAAAATTATGAAAATGGAACTATGCTCTAATTCATAAATGGAAAGACAACATCAAAAATTGTAATCTTAAGAAAACTACCTAAATTGATAAAGGAAGCTAGCCACCATAAAAGTTGGAAGAATGGCTGAGAAAAGAAAACTGCTAAATCGAGAAAACTTTAAAATAGTGATGTTGAACTGTCTGATGCCGACGCGCTGAAGACCCAAGCGGTTGACCATCGGGATGCCATTGACCATGATTGTCTTCCCTCCAAACTTCGAGTGGGCCCTGTAAAATGTTTGAACTAGGAATGCCTATGGGTTATGTAGGAAGTAACTGGGCCTGAGTCTTCTCCAAACTGAGAGTGAAGTGCACAGATTAAAGTGATTCCTAGACTAGATCGGACATATAGGCCTGAATCCCTTAGTCCAGAAATTGAGCAAACAAGATGAAGGAAGTCACATGGACCGTGAATGGGCCACTGAGCCCTGAGGTCTAAGATTCGTTTGATGTTCTTATTGGGCCTTGAAGCCGGAAACTGGAATGAATGAATTATGCAAACTATCTTGGATTCAAATGTTTTAGGGCTGAAATTCTGGATTGAGAGAGAACTCATGGGCCAAACTATGAATTGGTCTATGGGCCTAGATGAAATGAGTCATGAGTGTGGTACTTGGGCCGGACTGATTGCTCTATATATGAACTGGAATTTGGGCCGAGTGGTTTTGGTTGGGCCTAAAAGATGGCACCTAGATCTAGGATTTTGGGTCAGAGCCCGAGTGAAGAGTTTTCCTAGACCAGAATGAGCCCTTGGGCCGAAATGTGTTTGGGCCTGAAATAAAGAACATGGGCTGGAACGATCCCTAAATCACAAATGGGCCTAACTTTCTTTGGGCCAGAGAAGATGGTTGCTAAGCCGAAAAAGATTTTATTTTCAGGACTTGTGAGTTATTTCAAGTTCAGGTGGATTTCTTTTTTATGGGCCTAGAACTAATTGGATAATTCAAATTGGGCCAGAAGAGAAATCACCTAAGTCTAGACTTTTGGGCCGAAGCCTGAACGACTCACATGTTAAACCAAACAGGGCCTCTGGGCCGCAAACAAATAGAGCTGCCAATTCGTGCTAGGCTAGGTTGATGTAGGAGAAGTTCCTACCAATCTCTAGGCTGGGTAGTGGGCCGATCATACAAGCAAACAAGGCCCACACAAATTCAACATGTCCTTACCAGACGTTTGAATCAAACCGGGTATGGATCGATCCGGAGAGGTGCTTGGGGCGCGGGCCCTGGTCGCCACAAAGGAATAGGGCTTGCACGCTATTCTCTTTGGCTTCCCCACTCTTTCACATCACCTGAAGGTGTGCGTCTACGGTCGGGTCTTTGACTGACCAAACAATGGGCTAGGTAAGGGCACCGCCAGGAAACGCTTGGGCTAAGGCCCAGGTATTAAGGGGGTGTGGTTAGACGACACCTCCTCTTTTCCCCCGCTTATTCACATCACCTAAAAGGTGTGAGTCCCTGACAGGGGACCCTCAAACGGTCCCAGGTGAAATCGGTTTGCGTGGACCCTCGCTCTCATATGATGCAAAGGTGCAGGAATTAAAGTGCGCACAAAGATAAACAAACAATGTAATAAAAGCCATAAATAAACATTTTCAAGTTAAGCCCTCTTTCTTATAATTAAACAAGCTAATATTAAGAATCTTGTCCCCAGCAGAGTCGCCAGTCTGTGAGCCTCGATTTTAAACCCTATCCTATGTTGATTAAAGCTGATTAGGATCTAATCGTGTTTTAGGTCCACTTATAACCTAAGATTAATAACTATGTCATAAACAACAATTATTAAAACCTAAGCTAGCTCACTGGGACCTATTATGAGTCGCCACCTAATTTAACCTAGATCAAATTAGGAAAGGAGAGTTCGGGTTCGGGGGCTTGATATACGACTTTATTAGGGTTCAATTACTTTCATTACCCTTCCTTAGGTCGTTTTTCCTCTACTCAGTTTATTTACGGCTTACTACAAAGTCGTTTTTAACCTAAGTGCGCGCTTCTGTTTTTTTGTGTTTTTATCATTTTTTGACAGAAAAACAAAGTGAAATTGAAAGCTACCTAAACTAGGGTTTCGGAGGCAGAATTAGGTCAATTTTGCTTACGTCCGTAGCCACGGACCCCATGTCCGAGACCACGGACCCCAGTTAACCTAAACTACAGAAGAGTCGAAAATAAAGAAAAACAAAAATTTGCAGGGTCCGGGGCCTCGGACAGGCTGTCCGAGGGCCCGGACATTATCAGAAAAACCTAAATTTTGAATTTTTTAAATCCCGCCGCCGTCCGGGGTGTCCGTGGTCTCGGACAACGCGTCCGAGGTCCCGGACCATAGGTCCGAGGTCACGGACAGGGGTTTTTCAGAAGGTTCCCGAGGGTGTTTTGAGCTCAATTTTATGGGTGTGTAGCCTGAAAGGTTTACAAAGTCGTTAGTGATTGAAAGTTTTCGATTTGAATTCGAATTAAGCACGAAACTTAGTAAACAAGTTATTGGACAGAAGCTTGAATAAACAGCAATACAGAAGCTTTCGAAGGTTAGTTTGAGCCCAAATTTCGAGGCAAGACAGATAATACCGTGGAGAGAATTAGGGCTGAGTTTCTACCTGTTTTACCTTCGGATTCACAACGTTTCTTCACACCGGGATTCGTCGAGTGCTCCGTTGATGATAGACCCGAAGGACTTCGAACCAAGCTTCTGGTTGTTGGTTGTTCTTGCTGTTCTTCACGTTTTGGTGGTGTTTTTGTGGGGTTTTGATGATTATTGGTGCTTTGGGAATTGGAAAACGTGTTTAGATGATGATTTCAGGGGATTTTTCGGTATGATTTGGGTGGCCGGGTGTTGGGAAACGTGAGAGAGAGAGAGGAGGCTGCCTTTTCTGACTCTCTAGGGTTCTTGAGTATGTGAGGTTCTGATTTTATCCAAAACCTATCCTTTATATAGACTTTCTTAAAGATAAAGAAAACCTAGTAAAAGTAAGATTTTTCGATATTTTAACTAAGTAACTTCCCAAAGGAATTTGCTATGAAATTTAACCACATGTCAAGAATGGCTATTATGAATTTTCTGAGGTGGAATCGGATTTTTTAAATGTTGGAATATTTTTAGATTGAATTTCTCGTCAGATTCAGTCAGAAATTGCTAGAAAATTATTGGAAATTCGAAAAATCAAAATTCCAACGCCAATTATGCTTAAAATATCATCCTCTATCATGGTTAAATATCAAAGCATTTCGAGCTGATTTGGCACCCTTTGGAGGAGAGAGAAAGCCTATAGGAGAACTCAGAAGCCTTAAAAATTACGAAAACGCCCCTGACATGACGAAACTGCTCCTCAGGCCCTGGAACACGCCGATCGGGCCGGAGTCTCTTACTGTTTGATGGAGATGGCTCTCACAACCTCGTAGAACCTTAACCAGGGGGTCAAAATTTTGGGTATAACACCCCAGGTTGCCGGAAATTTCATTCTCCCATACACAAGATTCTTCATTCCTTGCTATCAAGTGCGGTTACAGTTGTTCACCTGGGAGCCGTCTCCGGGATTTCTTCTACTTTTCAGAATCTACCGTATGACAGTTCCCCATACTTACAAGATAGTTAATAGCAGCCAGACCGGTCTTCCCGGGTAAGAGAGGGCTCCATCTCTCTGGCGTTCCTTCCCAAGTTATCAAACAGGGATTGTGGAGGGTGGGATGGATATGTAGGTTTCCAGTAGTCACTGGTAGTTCCTAACTAGCGTATCTCTCACGCTTCACTCAACCCTTAACCCAAAGTACTAAAATCCTAACTCGGTACTTCCTAAGCTCGGTAATTCAGTCATCAGAGCGATACTCGCTCTGATACCACTTTTGTAACACCCCATCCACAACCAACGCACTTTATAACCATCTGCAGCGGAAAACATAAACCATCACATTACTTAACCCATTGTGTTACACGCCGTTAACCACCCACGTGGTTACAAGGCTATACATACACATTGTATCGGTCTGATGGACTAGATCCCCGAGCAACTACACAATACATCCTTATTCCATTTCCAAAAATTATTTACATATACATCCCCCACTGTACCGAGTATTAATTAACCAATGCGATAACCAAATTCGGTCTTACTACACCTATAATCATACACCGTTAAAAGGCTACCCATGTATAAACAACCACCCGTCCTACTCTCGAACGGCTTCCAGCTCCTTGTTTACCTGAAATAGAAAAGGAAGAAAAGGGTGGCCCCCAGGGGCTCAGCACCTTTGCTGGTATGGTAATCCCGCAGCCCGCATGCTACCGGGCCACGCACAACTATTTGTCGTCTTAGCATGCGGTTGATTATAGTTTGAATCATGCATGTAAACCATAAACACACAACACATTACATATACCATCATAGGGCTCAACACATCAACACATCCACGCTTAACAATCATTCATTGTTCCCTTTATCCTAAAGTGGCTCTCCTCTAAACGGAGACACTTCCTTAATAGACGACACTTACCCTTGAATCGGTTATCCTTAAAACACCTTTCTTTAATCCGGAATTCATAACCGTGATCCACTACTCACCTTTTACCACATATACTTCACCTCGCTATAGGAATAGCAGTAAAACAATAACACACAACACAACGGGTACGTTCTCTTAAGGAACCGACCCGACCATGATTAGTTCCCTTTAAGCCTAGAGAATGTTGCCAAACTCATGTTAAACTCGTACCATAACACGTCCCGTTCTTTAAATGAACGGATAACTTAACACTAAGGTGCGTCGGATATAGTAATCCAATCACACCGTACCACCATTGTATTCCCCATAAACCGACGTGAGTCAGTAATATAGCTTTGGTTAAGCTAAAGGGAAGATTGGAAACCCAATGAGTAAACAACCATAACATACACCAAGAGAGTCGAACCGGGTTATGACATCGACCCCGTCCATCACACGCGTGGCCGGACATGAATGGTCTCCTCACCCCCCATTAGTACACATATACTTATAATTAAGTAGTTAGAGCTCCATTATGGAACCTATCACAACCACAACCCATACGGTATCAAACCGAGTTAAACACGCAAGGGAGGTTCACACACTGCACATAATAGCATCACACAACAACTCACGCATAGCCGTGGTTAGTACTCCATGTTTTTGGGCCGTTAAACCCGAATACCGATACCTCATGTGTCCCTAGATTTAGATAGCTAAGGTTTTAACACTTATTTGAGGTTAAACGGTACGGAACCAATTACGCCACATAAATGAATTACTATAAACTCATTACATGTCTTATCTTACAAGGTGGCAAACACTCAGAAAAAACACATTGGCATACAGCCGGTGTAATCCGGTAGGCACGTTGGCAAGAAAACCATACCTGTCTCCGGAGTCCACTCCCCATGTCCACTTATGTCCTCGAACAATTCTCGAACAACTGTACATTAAGTTACCTTCATTAACATCGGGTAACATGTTGTGTAACGCCAATGACTATGGTTAACCCCGTTTAACTATTAAATACCTTTACATTTTTAACTTGTTTTACTCTCACATTTTATTCCAACTCTCACCCCCAAATTGTCATTATAACTCACCAAACATGTCCTTAACAACCTTACAACATCATATCCATCAATCCCCATCATTAAACATCATTTTTTCACACCTTAAACAACATTTTTAGAGTGGTCCGGGACTTGGTCCTTACCTTAAGTCCCGGACCAACACATTAGGAAAACCTTCGGCGTATTTGCAGGGTGGTCCGGACCTTGTACTCACCCAAGTCCGGACCAAACAAGGGCATCTCGGCCTTTTTCATGCATAGTCCGGGACTTGAACCATAACCTAGGTCCTGGACCAAACCTACAGAATTGCTAAAATTGCATTTTTCAAGTGTTGCTGCCTTAGTTCTCCACCTCCATTAATTGTATAAACTTACCATATGATCTTAGGTATATTCTAATGCCAAAATACCACTTCGATTCACCTTAAAACATTGTCCAACTTGTTACCCAATTTTCTATACATACACCAACACTTATAACATTTGACTCTAGGTTTCTAAATGGTGTTTCTCACCTTTGATTACAACTATCCCAAAATGCTTTCTCCTTACCTTAACATCATCTCCCAAGCATCTTCTCTTACTAAACAAATCTTCTTTTCACAACTTCCTAAAGTTCCTTTCTCAAAGCCTTAACCAAACATCTTTCTCTTCTTATTCACCAACATTACCTAAACTTTAAACAAACTTCTCCAAGACTTTAGTACTTCCTAAAACAAACCCATTTGATTTCCAAAACCTCCAAGATAGTGCCTAAATCCTTGTAGCACCTTAAAACACCTTAGTGCATGTTTTCTTCCTTAGTAAAACATTCGTCCATTCCTTACATTTCCTAGTTCACCATAGTTCACTTAAACAATTAAAACTCCTTATACATTTTACAAATTTTCGCCATAGGTTCTCTTAGCATATCACCATTCCAAAACTCATAGTTTTCACCATTAAACATTCAAGATCTCCTAAACCCATCAAGAACACCATCACACACAAACCTTCACCAAATTACACCACAACACAATATAGTGCTTAACTTAAATTGCTTGGCACTTAGGCCCTTAAATAACATGGCTCTTAGGCCCTTAAATTGCTTAAACCTTAAACACTGAATTTCCACAAGTATATATTGCCTTTGACCTGCAAATACACCCACAATACATATGCCCTTAATAAACTCCTTGAGAGCATTTCACTAGCTCATTTACCATTGGCTCCTTAGGTATTTTATTAAGCAAATCAAGCTCATTTTCCTAAGGCATTTTAAACTACATTGAGAGTTTGTTTACCTCTTTTCTTCAAGATTTTTACTTGAACCTTCTTGTTCTTCCTTGTTTGGAAATCGGCCAGAAGCACTTGGCTACTTATCCATGTTCTAACCAACACACAAGTACACCAATGAGCATTCAAGCTTCATACTTAAACTCACTTACAAACCCTAGGTTATACATATTGTCTTAACACATAAGGGTAGTTGTTTTACCATAGGTCTTGAAGAGAGTTTGAACATATACCAAGAGGGGACTCCACCCAGTCCATGAAAGGTTCAAATGAAGCTAGAACAAGCAAGGTAAAGACACCATGGTAAGGTGAATTTTCGGCCATGTACAAAAGGAGAGGAAACTTGATTTTTCTTTGAGATTCCTTACCTAGAGACAAAGGAGAACAATAATATGTGGAAAGGTGAGCTCAAGCTCCTTCAATGGTGAATCTCCATGGCACCAAAATGAGGCTTTTGAAGATTTGAAAAGACAAGGTTGTAGAGCTTGCTCCAACTAGAAGAACGGTGGTCTCAAAATTAAATTTGGACCATGGAGCTAGGAGTTACATGTGGTCAAAGCTTGAAGATGGTGCTGGAGCTGTAGCATATCCGATGGAGAAGGAAGAAGAAGATAGAAGAGAGGATGCAGCCGTGTGAAATGGAGAAGGAAAGGAGAAATGAAGATAGAATTTGCTTTTGGAGATATTAAGTAGTTAAAGTAAGTAATACTTTTGCTTTACCATTATTTAGCTTATTAATTTGTTCACATGTGGTGAGTCACACATGAAAAACCGGCCCCCATCTTTACTTAGGGGTATTTTAGTCCTTATTGACCCATTTAATTACTTATAACAACGTATGTTACAAACTAGCTCATTTTAGTTATATTCACTAAAACAAGGCACATAGATGTGAAATTTTTGGTTTCCCATTGACCTAGACCTCCAAATGTGTTACAAATTAGTACACATATTTATTAAAGAGTAATGATGGACATTTAGCCAGTCAAAACTCATTTACAAGACAATTTTCCAAAAATGTGCTTTAAGACTCCTTAAGCACATTTTGTATTTTAACTTGTTTTCAAGCTTGGTTTTCTTTGGTAACTGATTTAATATGTTCTTTAACATATTTATAAGGTATAGGTATGACCTTTAGGTGTTATACAAGGTTAACCAAGTCTAGAGCAATTATTTGCTTAAATTGACCTTAAGGTGTTTCCTTGTGTTTTGTTTGATTTAATTGTCCACCAACGTTCCCTAAGGACTTAATTAGCCTTATTAGATCATAATTGAATTTTACAAAGTCTTGGTAGGCTCTTTGGGTCCTAACCAAGTTCACTCCAAGTTTAGAGCATGTTTTTGCTCAAACTGTGTCTTAGTATTTTATTGTGTTTTACTATGGTTTAAACTGTTCATTGATGTTTTTAAGGCACTTACAGCCTTTAAATACCATAGTTTAACATTTAACCAACATATCGAGGTTTGGGGTATTTCACTGACATCAATGAGAGAATATGGCCATGGAACAACTGAAGATTGTGCTTGACCTATTTTACTCCACTGATTCCACTCCAACGGAAGTGGAGAGTCCTCATGACCTCGCACAATGTCGTCTACCATCACACGAGCATGGAGAGGTGGGATGAGCTTGAAATGTACTACAGTGTTCGGTCCGGTCTGTAAAACCCGACCGAATGCAACATGCACAGTCCCACCATCCAACACTTGAAACAGATGACATGATTTAGCCATCTACATCCACTCTGAAATACCCCAAACCTTGATATGTTGTTAAACATTTAAACTATGGTATGTAAAGGCTAAAAAGTGCCTTGGAAACATCAGTGAACAATTTAAACCATATTAAAATGCAATAAAGCACTAAGATACAGTTTGAGCAAAAACATGCTTTAAGCTTGGAGTGAACTTGGTTAGGACCCAAAGAGCCTACCAAGACTTAATAATATTCAATCACGATTAAATAAGGCAAATTAAGTCCTTAGGAAACCTTGGTAGACAGTTAAACCAAACAAAACACAAATAAATGCCTTAAAGTCAATAAGAGCAAAAATGTGCTCTAAGCTTGGGATAAATCTGTATAAGACCTAATGGTCATACCTATACCTTATAAATATGTTAATGAACATATTAAATCAATTACTAAAGAAAACCAAGCTTGAAAACAAGTTAAAACACAAAAAGTGCTTTAAGGAGTCTTAAAGCACGTTTTTGAAAAATTATCTTGTAAATGAGTTTTGATTGGCTAAATGTCCATCATTACTCTTTAATTAACATGTACTATATAGTATCACATTTAGAAGTCTATATCAATGGGAAATAAAATATTTCACTTCTATGTGCCTTGTTTTTATGAATAGTAACTTTTATAAGCTAGTTTGTAACATATGTTATTATAAGTAAGTTAATTGGTCAACAAAGACCAAACCACCCTTCTTATTAGATGGGGGCCGGTTTCTATCATGGTGAGTCACCAACATGTAAAAGAAATCAATTTAAGAAAGGAAGGAAAAGTAAGTAAAAGAAGAAAGTCACTTTATAGCATAAATATCTTCCAAAAGCAACTTAGAACTCATTCTCTCATTCCTCCCTTCATTTCACACGGTCTCCAACCTCTCTTCTCCCTTTCCTTCGGTGATGCTACAGCTCAAGCACCATCTTCAAGCTTTGATCTCTTGTAACTTCTAGCTCCATGGTCCAAATTCAATTTCAAGACCACCATTCTTCTAGTTGGAGCAAGCTCTACACTTCTATCTTTTCAAATCTTCAAAAGCCTCATTTTGGTGCCAAGAAGATTCACCATTGAAGGAGCTTGAGCTCACCTTTCCACATATTATTGTTCTCCTTTGCTTCAAGGTAAGGAAACTCAAAGAAAAATGATGTTTCCTTCATGTTTTGTGTTGTCCGAAAATTCACCTCACAATGGTGTTTTTACCTTGCTTGTTTAGCTTCATTGAATCTTCCAAGGGCTAGGAGGAGTCCTCTCTTGATACTCATTCAAGCTCTCTTTCCATTCAAAGGTAAAACAATTACCTTAATATGTTAAGATAATATATGTAACTAGGGTTTGCAATGAGATGAAGCATAATGCTTGAATACTCATTCTATTATTTGTACAATGTTTAGAAGTTGACAAACAACCAAACACCCTACCGGTTTTACAAGGAAACAAGAAAGAAGTTTGTGAGGAAAAAGAGGTAAACAAGCTATCTCAATGTAGTTTAAAGTCTTAGGAGAAATGAGCTTATATTGCTTATGAAAATGATTTAAGGAGCCAAGGGAAATGACTTAGAAGAATGCTCTCAAGGGCTTAGTAAAAGGCATATGCATTGTTGAGTGTATTTGCAGGTCAAAGGCAAATACAATGTGGGAAATTCAGTGTTTATGATTTATGCATCTTAAGGGCCTAAGAGCCATGTTATTTAAGGGCCTAAGTGCCAAGCAATTAAGTTTATGCACTATATTGTGATGTAGTGTAAATTGGGTGAAGTTATGTGTGTGAGAATACTCTTGATGGATTTAGGGTGTTCTTGAATGAAATAAGGTAAAAACCTAAGTGTTTGGATGTGAGTATATACAAGAGAAGCTATGGCAAAATTTGGAGAATGTGTAAGAAGTTCTAAGTGATTTAAACAAGTTTTGGTGAACTAGGAAGAGTTAAAGGTGAACAAGTGTTTTTACTAGGGAAGAAACATGTATTAAGGTGATTTAGAGTGATACAAGGATTTAGGTATTATCTTGGAAGTTCTAGGAATTCAATGTGTGTTTTTGTGAATGCGTTAAAGTCTTGGAGAAATTCGTTAAGGTTTAGGAATGTTGATGTACAAGGAAGAAATGATGTGTAGGTAAGATGTGAAAAAGGAGATCTAGTTAGTAAAAACTTTTAGTTAGTAAGAAAAGAAGTTTGAGAGATGATGTTAAGTGTGGAGGAAGCATTATGGGCATAGTGGTTATCATAAGTATGGAACATCACTTGGAAACCTAAGGAGAATATCATAAGTGTTAGGAATTTCGGTATGAAATGAGTAAGTGTTTAAGGAGATAGAAAATGAGTTTTATTGATGTTGTATGGGGTTGTGAATGTACCGAATGATGTTAGGAAACATTATGAGGCTTTAGGAGAAGTTTGGTGAAATTGGTTAAGTGTTTAAAGGCTTAGAAAGTGAGTGTTTTGCCTTGTCCGAACATCCGTCCGGACATGGACGTTCGGACAGGCCCTGTTGCATAAAAATTTTCAGAGTCTCGACTTGTGTCCGACCTTGGGAAGTCCGGACACAAGTTCGGACGTACCTACTTCTTCATTCAGATTTTCCTCGACCCATGTCCGAACTTCCGAAGTCCGGACACAAGTTCGGACATGCGTCTGTATTCAGTTTTGAGTCTCGACTTGTGTCCGAACTTGGGAAGTCCGGACACAAGTTCGGACAGGCCACTGTATGGACCAAAAACTTTGTTCTAAGGTGGGAAAAGTTGCCTAAAAATGGTGATTACTAAGTAATGATGTTATAAGGATGTTAAGGACATGTTAAGTGAGTTATAATGACAATTTAGTGAGGGAAAGGTTGTATTAAAATGTAAAAGTAAAACAAGTTAAAAAGTGAAGTTATGTAACTAAGTTAACGGGGAAAAGTTATAAGCATTAGACTTTAAACAATCATGTTACCCCGATGTTAATAAAAATACATGTAATGTGTCAGTTGTTCGAGAATTGCTCGAGGAACATAAGTGGACATGGTAAAGTGGACTCCGGTGACAGGTATGGTTTTCTTGCAACCTGTGTCCTACCGGATTACACCGGCTTGTATGCCAATGTGTTTTTCTGTATGTTTGCCACGTTATAAGATAAATCATGAAATGAGTTTACAGTCATTATTGTTGTTGTGTGTTACGTGCCGATACCGGTAACCTCAAATGCGCATGAAAGGCTAGTTAACCACTATTAGGTAAACGTAAGAGAACGGTATCCGGTAATAACGTTTCCGACCTAAGGAACGTTCTAACCACGGCTATGCATGAGTTAGTCATGTGATGTTTGTGTGTGATGTTTGTGTGAATGTATGACTCTCCCTTCCCTTGTGTATGTCTAACAAGACTTAACCCAATGTTGTGATTGTTTAATTAAGTTTAATGTTGAACTTCTAACAAGTGCTAACGGGGGAAGTGAGGAGTCCGGTCTGTTCCGGCCACGCGTGTGAGTATGGGGTCGTTGTCATATCAGGTTCGATCCTCTCTGTATGTTATGGTTGTTTTCCAATTTGGTTTCCAACCTTCCCTTTAGCTTAACCAAGGCTTACTGACTCACGTCGGGCACAGGGGCATACTATGTTATGTTTGTTCGGTGTGCTTGGGTCACTATATCCGAGACACCTTGTGCTAAGTTATCCGTTCATTTAACGAGACGGTAACGAGTTATGTAACGAGCTTATCATGAGACTGGCAACATTCTCTAGGCTCACCAGTGTATTAACAATGTTTGGGTCGGTTCCTAAGAGAACCGTTCCCGTTATGTTATGTGATGTTGTTGTAATGCAATTTCTATTGCGATGTTATTATGTGCACGTTGAAACGTGAAAGTGTTGTTATGTGTTGTTATGGGATGCATGGTATATGTTGTAAAATGTGGAGTATGTGGATCATGGATATGAATCCCAGTTTGTGATAAGAGGCGTTTAAGGATAACCCGATTTATGGGTAAGTGTCGTCTATTAAGGAAGTAGCTCCATTAGAGGAGGAACGCTCTAGGGGTAATGGGTACCATGAGTGACTTATCAAATAAGGATGTAGGATCCGTTGTTAAGCCCATTGAGGCGAAATGTTATGTACTGTGTGTTTACAGTTGTATGCATGATTTAAATATAATCAACCGCATGCTAAGACGACAATTAGTTGTGCGTGGCCCGGTAGCATGTGGGCTGCGGGATTACCATACCAGCAAAGGTGCTGAGCCCCTTGGGGGCCACCCTTTCTCTTCTTTTCCTATTTCAGGTTCAAGGAACTAGAATCCGTTCGAGAGTAGGATGGGGTAGTCGTTGTACATGGGTAATCATGTAAGTTGTATATATACAGTAGGTGTAGTAAGACCGAAGTTGTTATCGGCATCAGTTTGTAAATACTCGGTATAGTTGGAAGGTATGTGTATGTTTTGTTGTTAATGGAAAGGGATAATAATATGTAGTCGCTCGGAAATTTAGCCCATCAGACCGGTACAATGTATATGTATTAGCCTTGTTACCCACGTGGGTGGTTAACGGCGTGTAACACCAAGAAGTAATGTAATGTGTTGAAGTTTGTTTTCCGCTGCAGTTTGTTGTTAAGTGCGTTAATGTTGGATGGGGTGTTACAAAAAGTGGTATCAGAGCGAAGTATCGCTCTGATGACTGAATTACCGAGCTTAGGAAGTACCGAGTTAGGATTTTAGTACTTTGGGCTAAGGGTTGAGTGATAGCGTGAGAGATACGCTAGTTAGGTATTACCAGTGTGTACTGGAAACCTACAATATCCATCCCGCCCTCCACAATCCTTGTATATAACTTGGGGAAAGAACGCCAGAGAGATGAAAGTCCTCTCATACTCGGGATACCCGATCTGGCTGTTATTACATACCTCTAAAGGTACGGAGAACCTGTCATACGGTGGATCCCGAAAACAGGGAATCCCAGAGACGGTTCCCATCTAAACAATGTTAACCGCATTTCATAGCAAAGAATGAAGGATCTTGTGTATAGGAGAATAGAATTTCCGGCAACCTGGGTCGACATGCCGAGCAGTCGAGAATAACCAGCTTGCAATGCACTAATCGTGCAACAGGCAAGAAGTGGATTGGTGAAACCCGAGACGAGTGTCTACGGGACCACAGTTGTTAAATGGCACACCAACGGTATATCGACCGACAAAGGAACTACAACGTAGTGCCCAAACAAGAGACAAGTCTCAGTAACCACAACAAATGGGTGGAACGGGCTACAAAGAGGATACAATAAAAGAAAAAGGGGTCTCCCAGAATGGGAAACACCCTAGTTAATGATTATCATGTGAAGACAGTGAGAAGTCACCTAGAGAAGTTATTATCAAGACAGTAAGATCAGTGAGGGCCAACAAGGCCACTGATGACAGTGCGGATAAAAACAATACCACAACCGGTATGTGTTAAACCGATAGCCAGTTAACATGGCGCACTTGCCATAGCAAGTGCTGCTATAACAGGGCTGTTCGGGGAAGTTTTAACAACTACAAAGTACTTGGTAAAGTACCATAAAGTTAAATGTGATCGTCATAACAGGAGAAGGGCCTGTTAGCCTAACCTTTGTAATTGTAAGTACACCAGTCAGCAAGAAGCTAGACTTGGCTAAGGTAAGAAGATGTTGTGAGACCATGAAAATTTTCTTTCAAATTCAGATTTATTTCAAACTCTTTCTTTCCAAACCAGATTTTCTTTCAAACCAATACTTCTTTCTAACCTTCTTCTAAACCAAACCAATAAAACCAAGGACAATTGATAAAAGTACAACAGTGGATAAACTTTCCTTCGATTAAGTTCAGGGAGCACGGGACGCATATTGTCACAGGACAATATAAGGGAGTTGACAACAGAATACTTCACCTAGGCGTGTGACGGACACTACGAGTGTACCAACGGTAATGTGGGACGACCGCACTCCGATAGGAGCTTGTGGGCCTGACAGACCTGCTTATGGGTTAGTTGGGTAAGTAGTAATGTATCAGTATGGTACCCCACATATGTATACGAGTGGAGTCCGAAACACGGGAAGTAGTCGACTCCGTCTACGGTCAGCAGTATAAGTCAAACGAGAGCTAAGGACTACCATGAATGGTTGAAGTTAAGAAACTCAGTTAAGATAACTAGACTAAAGGAACTAGTGAATTCATTTTTAAGGAAATGTTTAAGAGTCAGGAGGTGCGAAGTGCACTAACTGTAATGTAAAGACATCGTGTATGTAAGGATCCTCAGGGATAAACATGATAGCTGGAACGGAGACCCAGCCTGTGCATGGCAAGGCAGATGCCTAATGTGGACACATTAGTGTGCAAAGAATGGGATGAAACTCCCAGAATGAGAACCTACACTACCAGGAAATGCTGATCTTCACAGAAGAAGATAATAAACCAGTTAAGAACGCAAACGCCGTGGCTAACGGAATGTACCAATAAGTGTGAACTGGATGTAAAGGCATAACTTAGCAACACCCAGGAGCGATCCTTGAAGGGTGTTTGCATCAACGATAATTGAACAAGATAACGTGATAGAAACACGAGGGTTGAAACTAACACCCAGTTTAGACATAAGTTGTCAGGAGACGGACTGACAATCCAAAGGGGCATCCCATGAAAGGAAACGAAATGCAACGACCTTGTCATGGAGCTCAATATAATATCCAAACCATATAACGTTGTACAGAGAAGTACATGTGTGTGGACAGCCTACAATGAGCCCAGCTCAAGGCAAATAAGGCTTATAAGCCATAAGCAAGATATGTTATATAAATTCGATTGATTGTAGAAGTTTATGTTGTATAAGTGAATAGAGTGGTAAACGAACCACTGCATTAAGAGTGGGGATACCTCTCGTATTGTGAGACCGCAGGAGCGGTAGTTATGTGAATCAAGTTCAAGAAATATGTTAAGGATGGACGATGTTATTATTGAAAGAGAGTAGTTAGCTTAGTAGTATGTGTGTATAAAGTGAAACACCGAGCTGAATAATGCCGGCTTGTGACTCGAATGAGCAACGCTCCAGGAGCATTCAGTAGTCGTCCAAATGGATGGCGAACCATAATGCGAGTAATGTAAGTATATGTGTGGAAGTTAATGTGACAGTAAATATGATATAAGCTGATGTTATACAAGGAGTAAGAGCACGGTGCGCAGCAAGCGACCGTTGTATAAGTGTTGTTGAAAAATAATGTGGCAGATAAGACCAGTTATGAGTTAAACTCAGTGGAGACGCAAGGTAAGTGATGTTAAACAGACTGGGCAATAAGCCAGTGGTAGCTACTATGTGATGAGAAACTCAGTGTGAATTCCATGGCGAATCGCATAAGAGATTTACTGTTAAGAGTTTACGCCTCTGCACTCTGTATGACTGAGTGTTTTGGTATTGCACTTGCATAGTAATGATCGAGTGGGATAGCTAGGAATTGGGAACATGTTAATTGTGGAGCAATAATGTTATAATGGCCGATGCATAGGAAATGCAAGACCGCACCAATAAAGGAGTACTTGTACAAAACCAAATGTGGAGACATGATTAACAGTAAGTGACTATAGTAGCACTACTGCCAAATATCGGTATGAAATATACCCCAAATGTTGTAAATAGCTGAGAGAGCACTACACACTAGGTAGTAGCTCAATCTCAACCGACAGTAAGTCGAAAGGGAACAAGTCAATCATTGTGAAATACACAGCTGTATACACAGTAAATTGTTATGGAAGTGGATAGGAAGTTTATAACTCACCGAATTCGCTAACGGTAAGAGATACCACGTGTCGGTTGAGAAACCATTGTTACCAGGATGAAGGTGACAATTGGGGATGTACAAAACAGTAAGAATAACAAATGGGGCAGTTAAGCTCTACAGTTATTAGAGTTTCGCAGCAGAAACTAGTGAACCAGTGATTCAAGTGTTGAATGTACTTGGTGAACATGAGCGAATGGCTAATTATTAACGCCTAGAAGCCTAACAGGCCAGAATCGAAACCAAACTAAGAGTTTAAAAAAACTCAATGAGAATTCTTGGTTTAGGAACTAAACCGCCCAATATGGTTAGATCCTCTAATCAGAATCCATTGTGTAATAGACTGCGTGGAAGTTAAAACACTTCACGACGGCAGAACATTTTTAAATCGATGTTTAGTGATTGATTACGTGGGTGTAATCCCTTTTAAGGGGGGTAGAGCGCAAAACCACTTAGTGTGTATTACGTACAAATGTACGTGACCTATGTTGTGCATAAACACAAAATAATTTGTTTTGATGATTGGTGGTGTGTTACGTAAACATACGCATTCATTCATGGTTTTAATTGTGGTAATTGCGCACAGAAGATGCGAATACCATTGTGATAAGTGTGTTGATTATAACAGTTGTGTGATAGTACAAGTGCGGGGAGTAGAGAAAACTCCCGGGGGACCAAAAAAAAACCCCCGACAGTGTATAAATGTGAAAGGTGTGTTGTATTTTGATAAAAATATGTGTATATATACTATATAGTGATTCATGAAAGGCATGATACGACATAGAACCTAGTGAGAATAAGATTCCCTAGGTAACAACATTAAAGTGAATGGAAATAATGATAGACGAAGTTCATCCCTTGGAGATGTATGATCATGATTAGATGATTAAAAAGATAGAAAATTGGAAATGAGTGATTTTACTTGATACTTGAAATTGAAGTGGGAAGTGGAACTTGATTTGCATGCGATCAAGGGAAGCCGAACACAAATTGGGGTGGAAGGATAGTTCAACACTGATGCTGATCACATCAGGGTTGGATGACTCTGAAGCTCCCTATAAGTGGTCACATTAACCACGCAGAAAAGAAGCATAGAGAATAAGTTGGACTTGGGTTGTGTGTGTTTCAAAAGGATTTTGAATTGGTATTTATAAAACGTCGATAGATACTTTACATAGTTAAGGTTCTCTTACTTAACCTCACAAGGAAATTTAAATTAAGTGATTGTTTTGATCTCCCAAAGGCGGGACGGAAGGTGTCCATCGCGACCGGGTTCTGCGGGATCACAGTGATATCAAAGATATTTTTGATTGCTATACATGCTATGACATGTTGTGTGGTATGTGTAATAAATATTATTTTGACCTTGAGTTCCAAAGGCGTATGTTATCAAGACTTATGAGTCTAAATGTTGTTGTGTTATATAGACCTACGTGTCTAAAGGCTGTTATGATCAAGACCTATGTGTCTAAATGTTGTTATGTTACCCAAGACCAGAGAGTTAAGGGTTGTTATGTATGTGTAAATGTTGTTAAGATACCCGGACCATTGAGTCGAGGTTATCATGTGAGTATGTTATGTTATGTATGGATGTGAATATGTACCCAGACCATTAAGTCCGAGGTTGTGATGTAAAGTGTTATGGTTATGGAAGTTTTATGGCAATAAGTAATCCCCGTATTCTAATCCAATGATGTGTGGGAATGTGAACTCGAGGACGAAGTTCTTTTAAGGGGGGTAGATTGAAATACCCCAAACCTTGATATGTTGTTAAAATTTAAACTATGGTATGTAAAGGCTAAAAAGTGCCTTAGTTAGAACATCAGTGAACAATTTAAACCATATTAAAATGCAATAAAGCATAGATACAGTTTGAGCAAAAACATGCTTTAAGCTTGGAGTGAACTTGGTAGGACCCAAAGAGCCTACCAAGACTTAATAATATTCAATCACGATTAAATAAGGCAAATTAAGTCCTTATGAAACCTTGGTAGACAGTTAAACCAAACAAAACACAATAAATGCCTTAAAGTCAATAAGAGCAAAAATGTGCTCTAAGCTTGGGATAATCTGTATAAGACCTAATGGTCATACCTATACCTTATAAATAGGTTAATGAAACATATTAAACAATTACTAAAGAAAACCAAGCTTGAAAACAAGTTAAAACATAAAAAGTGCTTTAAGGAGTCTTATTAAAGCACGTTTTTGAAAATTATCTTGAAATGAGTTTTGATTGGCTAAATGTCCATTCACTCTTTAATTAACATGTGTACTATATAGTATCACATTAGAAGTCTATATCAATGGGAAATCAAAATTTCATTTATGTTGCCTTGTTTTATGAATAGTAACTTTATAAGCTAGTTTGTAAACATATTATTATAAGTAAGTTAATTGGTCAACAAAGACCAAAACACCCTTTATTAGATGGGGGCGGTTTCTCATGGTGAGTCACCACATGGAAAAGAAATCAATTAAGAAAGGAGGAAAAGTAAGTAAAAGAAGAAAGTCACTTTATAGCATAATATCTTCCAAAAGCAACTTAGAACTCATTCTCTCATTCCTCCCTTCATTTCACACGGTCTCCAACCTCTCTTCTCCCTTCCTTCGGTGTGATGCTAAGCTCAAGCACCATCTTCAAGCTTTGATCTCTTTTAACTTCTAGCTCCATGGTCCAAATTCAATTTCAAGACCACCATTCTTCTAGTTGGAGCAAGCTCTACATTCTATCTTTCAAATCTTCAAAGCCTCATTTCGGTGCCAAGGAGATTCCCAATTGAAGGAGCTGAGTCACCTTTCCACATATTATTGTTCTCCTTTGCTTCAAGTAAGGAAACTCAAAGAAAAATGAGTGTCCTTCGTTTGTGTTGTCGAAAATTCACCTCACAATGGTTGTTTACCTTGCTTGCTTTAGCTTCATTTGAATCTTCCAAGGGCTAGGAGGAGTCCTCTTGATACTCATTCAAGCTCTCTTTCCATTCAAAGGTAAAACAATTACCTTAATAGTTAGATATATATGGAACTGGGTTTGCAAGAGCGAGCATATGCTTGAATACTCATTCTATTATTTGTACAATGTTTAGAAGTTGACAAACACCCAACACCCTACCGGTTTTTACAAGGAAAAGAAAGAAGTTTGTGAGGAAAAAGGGTAAAACAAGCTATCTCAATGTAGTTTAAAGTCTTAGGAGAAATGAGCTTTATGCTTATGAAATGATTTAAGGAGCCAAGGGAAAATGACTTAGAAGAATGCTCTCAAGGGCTTAGTAAAAGGCATATGTATTGTTGAGTGTATTTGCAGGTCAAAGGCAAATACAATGTGGGAAATTCAGTGTTTATGATTTATGCATCTTAAGGGCCTAAGAGCCATGTTATTTAAGGGCCTAAGTGCCAAGCAATTAAGTTTATGCACTATATTGTGAGTGTGTAAATTGGGTGAAGTTATATGTGTGAGAATACTCTTGATGGATTTAGGGTGTTCTTGAATGAAATAAGGTAAAAACCTAAGTGTTTGGATGTGAGTATATACAAGAGAAGCTATGGCAAAATTTGGAGAATGTGTAAGAAGTTCTAAGTGATTTAAACAAGTTTTGGTGAACTAGGAAGAGTTAAAGGTGAACAAGTGTTTTTACTAGGGAAGAAACATGTATTAAGGTGATTTAGAGTGATACAAGGATTTAGGTATTATCTTGGAAGTTCTAGGAATTCAATGTGTGTTTTTGTGAATGCGTTAAAGTCTTGGAGAAATTCGTTAAGGTTTAGGAATGTTGATGTACAAGGAAGAAATGATGTGTAGGTAAGATGTGAAAAAGGAGATCTAGTTAGTAAGAAACTTTTAGTTAGTAAGAAAAGAAGTTTGAGAGATGATGTTAAGGTGTGGAGGAAGCATTATGGGCATAGTGGTTATCATAAGTATGGAACATCACTTGGAAACCTAAGGAGAATATCATAAGTGTTAGGAATTTCGGTATGAAATGAGTAAGTGTTTAAGGAGATAGAAAATGAGTTTTATTGATGTTGTATGGGGTTGTGAATGTACCGAATGATGTTAGGAAACATTATGAGGCTTTAGGAGAAGTTTGGTGAAATTGGTTAAGTGTTTAAAGGCTTAGAAAGTGAGTGTTTTGCCTTGTCCGAACATCCGTCCGGACATGGACGTTCGGACAGGCCCTGTTGCATAAAAATTTTCAGAGTCTCGACTTGTGTCCGACCTTGGGAAGTCCGGACACAAGTTCGGACGTACCTACTTCTTCATTCAGATTTTCCTCGACCCATGTCCGAACTTCCGAAGTCCGGACACAAGTTCGGACATGCGTCTGTATTCAGTTTTGAGTCTCGACTTGTGTCCGAACTTGGGAAGTCCGGACACAAGTTCGGACAGGCCACTGTATGGACCAAAAACTTTTTCTAAGGTGGGAAAAGTTGCCTAAAAATGGTGATTACTAAGTAATGATGTTATAAGGATGTTAAGGACATGTTAAGTGAGTTATAATGACAATTTAGTGAGGGAAAGGTTGTATTAAAATGTAAAAGTAAAACAAGTTAAAAAGTGAAGTTATGTAACTAAGTTAACGGGGAAAAGTTATAAGCATTAGACTTTAAACAATCATGTTACCCCGATGTTAATAAAAATACATGTAATGTGTCAGTTGTTCGAGAATTGCTCGAGGAACATAAGTGGACATGGTAAAGTGGACTCCGGTGACAGGTATGGTTTTCTTGCAACCTGTGTCCTACCGGATTACACCGGCTTGTATGCCAATGTGTTTTTCTGTATGTTTGCCACGTTATAAGATAAATCATGAAACGAGTTTACAGTCGTTATTGTTGTTGTGTGTTTACGTGCCGATACCGGTAACCTCGAATGCGCATGAAAGGCTAGTTAACCACTATTAGGTAAACGTAAGAGAACGGTATCCGGTAATAACGTTTCCGACCTAAGGAACGTTCTAACCACGGCTATGCGTGAGTTTGTCATGTGATGTTTGTGTGTGATGTTTGTGTGTGAATGTATGACTCTCCCTTCCCTTGTGTATGTCTAACAAGACTTAACCCAATGTTGTGATTGTTTAATTAAGTTTAATGTTGAACTTCTAACAAGTGCTAACGGGGGAAGTGAGGAGTCCGGTCTGTTCCGGCCACGCGTGTGAGTATGGGGGCCGTTGTCATATCAGGTTCGATCCTCTCTGTATGTTATGGTTGTTTTCCAATTTGGTTTCCAACCTTCCCTTTAGCTTAACCAAGGCTATTACTGACTCACGTCGGGCCACAGGGGCATACTATGTTATGTTTGTTCGGTGTGCTTGGGTCACTATATCCGAGACACCTTGTGCTAAGTTATCCGTTCATTTAACGAGACGGTAACGAGTTATGTAACGAGCTTATCATGAGACTGGCAACATTCTCTAGGCTCACCAGTGTATTAACAATGTTTGGGTCGGTTCCTAAGAGAACCGTTCCTGTTATGTTATGTGATGTTGTTGTAATACAATTTCTATTGCGATGTTATTATGTGCACGTTGAAACGTGAAAGTGTTGTTATGTGTTGTTATGGGATGCATGTTATATGTTGTAAAATGTGGAGTATGTGGATCATGGATATGAATCCCAGTTTGTGATAAGAGGCGTTTAAGGATAACCCGATTTATGGGTAAGTGTCGTCTATTAAGGAAGTAGCTCCATTAGAGGAGGAATGCTCTAGGGGCAATGGGTACCATGAGTGACTTATCAAATAAGGATGTAGGATCCGTTGTTGAGCCCATTGAGGCGAAATGTTATGTACTGTGTGTTTACAGTTGTATGCATGATTTAAATATAATCAACCGCATGCTAAGACGACAATTAGTTGTGCGTGGCCCGGTAGCATGTGGGCTGCGGGATTACCATACCAGCAAAGGTGCTGAGCCCCTTGGGGGCCACCCTTTCTCTTTTTTCCTATTTCAGGTTCAAGGAGCTGGAAGCCATTCGAGAGTAGGACGGGGTAGTCGTTGTACATGGGTAATCATGTAAGTTGTATATATACAGTAGGTGTAGTAAGACCGAAGTTGTTATCGGCATCAGTTTGTAAATACTCGGTATAGTTGGAAGGTATGTGTATGTTTTGTTGTTAATGGAAAGGGATAATAATATGTAGTCGCTCGGGAATTTAGCCCATCAGACCGGTACAATGTATATGTATTAGCCTTGTTAGCCACGTGGGTGGTTAACGGCGTGTAACACCAAGAAGTAAAGTAATGTGTTGAAGTTTGTTTTCCGCTGCAGTTTGTTGTTAAGTGCGTTAATGTTGGATGGGGTGTTACAAACTCACAACAGTAAGCAAGCTAATAAAATTATAATGTTTTAAAAGTAATGTTAAAATAACTAAGGAGGAAAAAAGAACAAGCCGAAAGGTTTTGATAAGGAAATGTGTCTCTGGTAGGAGAAGAAGGTGCAGGATGATCGACATCGGAGTATCCGCCGTCGTGGTAGGAGCAGACGTCGGTGTAGGATCATCGACAGTATCCGCCGTCGTGGTAGGAGCAGACGTCGGTCTAGCAGTAGGTGCCGGTGTAGGAGACGCGGCCACTATCGATGTATCCACCATCGCGGTAGGAGTAGACACCGGTGTAGGAGTAGGTGTCGGTGTAGGAGCATGCACCTGGCCCAATACTAAAGCCTCAAGTCTTCTCAGGCGCTCCTCGTAGGCTTGACGCTCCTCAGCGTGACGTCTTTCCCACTCCTCCAACCGGTCAGCGTGACGTCTTTCCGACTCCTCCAACCGGTCATGCACCCGTTCATCCACCATTCTCTATCATGTCAGCTTGTGGTACTCTCGATCGAGACGTAGGAAACGCGTCTTTTTGGCGAACTTCCCCTCCAAGCCCCCACACTCGCCCTGGATGATCCTTTTGCCCAAGGGCCTTATTCAGTGGATCATCCTGAGACGGAGGGGCCGGAACCATCTCCCATCGCTCAGTAGATCCAGACTATTAATTTTAAATTAACAAAAATATTAGAAATGAACTTACTAATTAGTAAACAACAACTTTTAAATATATATACTTACAATCTTTGAAGCCAACTCAGCAGTCTCGCTCTGCGGGAACACATATACTCCCTCGTCATTTTTCTTCATGCGACCCAGCATAAATGTCTGCACCCTGCTTGCATCGTCAACATCATCAATAACTGACTGAGTGTCGTCTTCATTAGTTTTCGTCAGTAAGCCCTCGCTCTTCCACTTCTCCAACCGCCCCGTATATCCAGCTCGCCCCATGAAGTGCTTATATATATTCTTCGCCCGGTTAGTCTCGCTTGTTCTTGACGTAACTGTTACAAAATTTGTATATTTGTAAGTTATACATAAAAAAAAATAATTGTTAAATTTTATTCCTTAAATAATTAAGAAAGAATAATTGTAAAAGTACCTTAAACTCTTCAGTCTGGCGATGGTCGTAGAATATCTTTCAGTCCTCATCACCGTATGCAGGGAAATCATTGATTGTACAAAACAACATAGCCCAGAGCGTGAAGTTTTCCATACCGTATGAATCATACACTGTCGCACCTTCATTCCACAACAATTGTAAATCGTCAATAAGTGGTTGCAAAAACACTTCAATTTCGTTTCCCGGTTGTTTTGGACCCGATATCAACAGAGAGAGGAGAATATGTCTAGGTTTCATACACAACCATGGCGGCAGATTGTATATTGTCAATAAAACAGGCCAAGTACTGTGTATACTGTTCAAAGTGTCATAAGGGTTCATCCCATCCGTGCATAAACCAAGCCTTAAGTTCCTTGGGTCTGTACGAATTGAGGGTATATTCTGTCAATGTTTCTCCATTGTGGTGAATCGGCTGGATGTCTCAATTTACCATCATCCTTTCTATGGGTAGCATGCCATCAGAGGTTCTCAGCATCTTTCTGAACTGCAAACAAACGTTTGAATCGGGGAATTATCGGTAGATACCACAACACCTTCGCAGGAGAACCCACTTTAGTGCTTATGTGGTTTTTCTCACCCTTTTTTACATAGCGTGATTCCCCACATTCAGAGCAATGGTCATCCAACTCATTCTCCTTCCAGTACAACATACACCCATTTGGACAAGCATGTATTTTTTTATATTCCATACCCATCGGACACATTAACTTCTTTGCTTCATAAGTTGTTGTGGGTATCACATTGTCCTTTGGTAGTACATCCTTCAGCAGTTGTAAAAGATCTGTAAAACTGACATCACTCCATCCATGTCTCGCCTTTAGATTGAATAGTTTTAGGACAACGCTCAATTTGTTTTGTGTTTGCGTTTCACAACCACTGTACAACGGTTCCTTTGATGCTTGCATCAGATTTTCGAATGTTTTGGGTTTGTTGGAAAAATGTTGTTCAACATCTTCCATCATTGCATTAAGGTCCTCCTGATCATCTGAATCACTAACTAGTGAATCATCTTGAGTATCCCCAAAATCGTGTGAAGCATCCATTTCTGATTGTTCTGCAACGACGTTATCAGCACATTCAAACACTTGTACTGAATGTTGACCATGCAGTATTGTTATGGCTTCATAATCATCTGTAAACCCTCTGCGAATCAGATGATCCTTAATCTTGTCCACACCTCGGTATTTGAAGTCGTTCTTGCAATCGACACAAGGACATCGAATATATCCCTTATCCCTTGGTTTAAGATTGTCAACAAGGACTTTGCAAAATTTATTGACCCCTTCTAGGTACTTGATGTCCAATCTGTCACTGTACATCACTGAGCGCTCCATCTCCTTTTTCAACACACACCAGATGTCGTGAACTCGTTCCATTGATCTCCTCTTTTTTTATCTACATATTTAACAACCTAAACCTATCCAATCACCTTCGATCTCACCTAGGAACAAGTTAATAATATACAGTAGTTCAGTGATAATTTCGGCAGCATTACCCTACAGTTCTCCTAGTGTAGATATATATATGAATTGTTTCAATTCACATATATATAAGTACACTAGAAGAACACTACGGTAATGCTGCTGAAATTATCACTGAACTACTGTATATTATTAACTCATTCACAACCTAGATGGTGAGATCAAAGGTCATTGGACAGTCCCAACAGGGACTATCTAAGACATACCTCTATCAGGTAAATCTCAGACAGGTAATTCTATGTTTGAATTGATTTTCCATTGTTTTAATAGAAAAACAAAAATAAATTGAAACGTTTTAAATACCAACCTGATGAGTACTGGATGGTCAGCTAGCGCGAACAGCACAGAAGAAAGAGAAGTAGGCAAATGCTCTTGTGCGTAGTATATAACACCGGCCTCGTCTTAATTCGATTGTCTTCTACCTCAGAGCAACCTGCAAGAGATGAAAAAATTGAAACTATAAATAATTATGAAGAAAGTTAAATTCGATGGAATTAGTATCTGCTTAAATTCTGGAAAAAATTGGCATGACCTTTACGTATTTTTAGACACTCCACATTTTTTAAGGCAGAAACAAACACAGTACCAGCAACATTAATTCTCAGCAAACCATATGAATTATTATCAGACAAACAAGTATACATATAGTAAATGTATATATATATATATATATGATCAATGAACAAAAACAACCACCCCATTTCAACTTAATCTCACATTTCACCACACTATGCAAATATATATTCTAATGATTGCAGAATACAAGTAGAATTTAGTATAATGTTTATTTGTGACAATATTATATATATATGTACATGTACGTATAAGTATTTGTTTCTAAAACCATAATAAAAAATGCAAGTGTTTTACCGTGGGTTCTGATCAGGCAAACCGGTGGCAGAGGTTGACAGCAGCAGAAAGTGCGACAAGTAGACAATCTGACCGTGTGTAGTGACACCTATTCAATGAAATTAGAATATAAGGTTTTAATTTGAAAAAAATATGAATAATTGAACAAATAAACAAACGAAGATATTTTGAATAAACCATGTTATTGAAACATTTTTTAATAACTAACCTAATGAGTACGGATGATCAAGTCACAAATGGGAAGGAAGATGGATTGTTCAACCGTAGAAACATCTATTCAATAAAATTAAAATAAGGTTGAATTATGGAAAAAATTTGGCATGATCTTTGCGTATTTTTAGATACTCCACATTTTTTTAAGGCAGAAACAAACATAGTAGCAACAACATTAATCTCACATATATTTCACCACATTATGCAAATATATATTCTAATGATTGCAGAATACAAATAGAATTTAGTATAACGTTTATTTGTGACAATATTATATATATGTACATACATATAAGTATTTCTTTCTAAAATCATAATCAGAAATGCAAGTGTTTTACTGTGGGTTCTGATTAGGCAAACCGGTGGCAAAGGTTGACGGGGCAGCAACAATTAGTGCGACAAGTGGACAATCCAACCGTGGGTAGTAACACCTATTCCATGAAATTAGAATAAAGTTTTGTTTTTAAAAAACATGACTAATTGAACAAATTAATAAACAAATGAATATATTTTGACAAACCAAATTGTTAAAACATTTACAATATAGCACCTTATGAGTTATTAACATTTATTTTTTTATAATCAACCACAAACAAAAAACAGAAACAGACAGCTTGTGTTATCCTACAACACTTGCTCATTCCATATAACAGAGACAGCATAGCAATACCAAATTAAGTCAGGCTGAACAAATACCAAATCAGAAAAAACAATTAAATAATGTTGCTCCCCTTCACTCTCTGTATTAACATACACAATTGTGTTACTAAAACCATAGATACTTTAATATATATATATCCGCATCCAAACTGAACAATAGCAAACTATAAATTGATCAAGCACATAAACACCACCACCATCGAAACCAAACACAACAAAATCACCACCACCACCATCGAACAATATCCAAACTGAACAATATCAACAAAACCACCACCATCGAACCCACCACCACCACCATCGGTTCCAACACCAAACACCACCACCATCGAAACCACCACCACCACCATCGGTTCCAACACCAAACACCACCCACCACCATCGGTTCCAACACCAAACAGAACCATCAAAACCACCACCACCACCATCGGTTCCAACACCAAACACCACCACCATCGAAACCACCACCACCATCATCGAAACCAACAACAACAAAACCACCACCATCGAAACCAATTAAACAGACGCTAGCTCAACACCACCACCTAGCTCTTTCATCGATTAGCAGAGAAAATGAAGAAAAAAAATAGATACCGACGGGGGAGCGGCGGTCTTCACAGGCGAGCTGGATTCGGTCTTCATAGGCGAGCCGTCGACGGGGGCGACACCGGTCTTCACAGGGCGGCCTCAAGTCGGGAGCTTAGGGGGAAGACTCGCACAGGGCGGCGGAGTAGTCGACGGCGAAAGAGCTGGCGACGGCGGTGACGGAACAGGGAAATCGAGAGAGGAAGACGAAGACGGAACAGGGAAATCGATCGAGAGAGGGAAGAAGAAAATGGGGCGTCGGGGGTAAGTAAAAAAACTTTTAAACGACGGTTAGTTTACAAAACCGTCGTTTAAAGGCTATGGGACGGAAGCAATAAACGACGGTTTTAAAAAAACCGTGGTTTTAAATTGTTGGCGCAACATTTAAAACGACGGTTCATAAAGAACCGTGGTTTATAATAGCTTTATACGACGGTTCCAATACAACCGTGGTTTTTTCTTCTAAGCGGTGTAGTTATAAACGACGGTTATTTATAAAACCGTCATTTATCTGATGAAGCATGCAACATAAACGACGGTTTCCCCAAGAACCGTGGTTTATAATGTTTAAACGACGGTTATTTGTTTAACCGTGGTTTAAAGTGCGTCATTTAAAATCATTTTTCTACTAGTGAGCCCATTTCTAGGGTTTCCAAGTTAATGACCAATCTTAGTGCCTTAAGCATTTTAATTAATGAGTTTAGTTTTTTTACTTAGACTCATTTCCTTATTTGATTGTTGGGATGGAATTGGGCAACTACATTGCCCTTGGCTGATTTTGAGTCAAGAGAAGTGGAGGAGAGGAAGAGAATTGAAAAGAGAAACTTGGAAGATCAAGGTAAAAAGCTTACCTTAACTACTATCTTGATTGCCTTAGAAATTAGGATGGACTTTGGTATAGATAATACATTTGTCTAGGAAGAATTGGGAATAGTCAATGGGTGAGAACAAGAGGTAAACCATCAAGAGGGAGTTTGCAAATGCACAAGTGTGCAAAATGCAAAATGTGAGAATTGAAATTTGTGAAATTAAGCAAGAATTGAGGCAAGGAATTAGCCAATGATTTGAGGAAGTTTAGAGCATGAATAAGAGTGTTTTAAGGTGGTTAAACATGTATAAAACATGTGGAAAGATTAGGGAATGGTTAGGTGTGGATTAAGGTTGGAATAGTGGTTGAAATTTGACATTTTAGCAGCTTTTTAGCAGGGTCCGGGACTTAGGGGCCGGACCAAGCGTAAAAAGGTCCCGAAAGTTGAGAAAACAGGTGGTCCGGGACCCTAGTTCAGGACCAGGGCCCGGACCAAGGGAGAAACATGGCCGAGATTGAAGTTAAGCATTGGTCCGGGACTTTGGGTCCGGACCAAGTCCCGGACCACCCCCAGAATTGCACCGAAAGTGGTTTTAAGGCATTAGAAGGTGGGGGATTGATTGGTAATGGTTTTAAATGATGTTTAGGAGTTTTTTAGTGACTTGTAAAGGTCCTAAGAAGTATAAACGAGTGCTAGAAATGAATGAGGAAGTTATGAAACTTAAGTACACTTGAGTAAACCTAAGGTAACGGGACAACGGGGTAAGTACGGGAGTAATAAGATTACGTACCGTATGAGCTTGATATTAATAGCAATGTTTGAAACATTTTTAGAGGATCAAGTGTGAACCGAGCAATGTGAGGTGACCCGGTAAAGTTAAACCATGGTGTAATGTTCTCATGCACTGTATGCTAACCGGATTACACTGATATGTGTGCAAGTAGTGTACGACACACGGGAAGTAGTCGACTCCGCTCTACGGACCATAAAGTAAATTCAAACCGAATTAGTTGGAGACCATGAACGATCGAAGGAACTCAGATAAGCTTACAAAGCTAAAGGAGTCAAAAACTCACTCCAGAAGGATGATTAAGGGTTAAGAAGTGTGATAAGCACTAACAATTGAGTAAAGACAATGGATATGTCTCCAAAAATCTTGAAGTAAATGCATGAAATAGCCGGAATGAATACCCGGTCTAAACCTGGTAAGGCAAATGCCTAACATGAACACGCCAATGTTCAATGGACAAGGTAAAATACCCAGAGTGATCATATAAGGTACCGAAGAATACCATTCATCACCGAAGAGGATATCAAACCGGTCAAAAACATAAGAGAAGTACTCATGGTCTACCCTAAGAACGGGAGACGTTGTAACCCTAAACAGGACAATTCGAAATCCATAACCGCAAAACGGGGTAATCAGTTGAGCATACTCATAAGTTAGCCAAAGGTAGTGGCATAACTTGATAACACCCAGGAGCAATCCTTGAAGGGTGTCGAACTAAATGTCGTGATAAAAAAACAAGAATTAGAATGAACACTCGGTAAGAACGAACAGTCGGTAAGAACATGTAACACCCCTATTTAAAGTAAATACAGAGGAATAAAAATCTCTAATGCCGATTACAGATCATCGGGTTCCAAACACCCGGTACAAAACCTCACCAATTACTACTTACAAGTGTTACAGTCTGAACTCGAGAAAACAATGTAAACGTAACTTAAAATAAACAAAGCAACTCTCCATAATTCCTAATTCCCATCCCAATCACTCATACTCTTCGTGGCCACCTATATGAACAATTTCCTACCTGCAAGATGAAACCAAGCAGCCCACCCCGGGAGGGGTGAGTCAGTTCCCTGGAATGGAACTGGTACAATTCTCTAAAACAATAAATTAAAACATAATTCCTCAAATAAAACGGTAACATGAAAACAAACTCTTAAAAGTAAAACAGGGGAAAACACTTCAAAACAATCAAGTTATAGAGGAAAGAGAACAAGGCAAGGATAGAGATAAAGAACTTTAAAACCTAGTCAATCACTTAAGAAGTCAGACCATATAGTTAGTAAGCATCCATTGTTGATTTTAGAACCAGTTCTGGTTAAGAAGAGAAAGACTCAGGTAGTCACAAAGGACTAGGAATGATATAAATATCCATAACCCGTGGTAGACAGTTTATGTCTCCACCATTTCAGAAAGTTGATTCCCATAGACAAACATACTCAAAAGTGGAATAAAACCAATTGGGAGAGATGGCCCCCACTGCCAGTCAGTTGTCACAAGGACGGGGTAAACAGACCTCCGCTGTCAGTTGTCACAAGGACGAGATAAATAGACCTCCGCTGTCAGTTGTCCACAAGGACGAGGTATAGCAGACCTCCGCTGCCACCGACCCGTTCTCGGTCATCGGTGAAAAGTGTGTACACCACTTAATAGAAAGAATCCATTCCCAATAAGGCTGATCAAAACTCGACTCATGGACAAAACAGTACCCATAGTCCAGAGGAAAAATTTACTAATATCCAATATTTTCCTATATTCCCAGTTACCCCACTTGATCATTAACTGCACAAGTGCAATATCAAAACACCCAGTCCTACAGAGTGCAGAGGCGTAAACCCTAGGCAGTTAATATCTAATGAAACAACTAGAGTTTCATTAGATAGGAGGAACCAATAACCATGTAAGTTGTTCATTCAAGCTCAGCTAGTCACATCAAGCTGAGTTAGTCACACAAGCAGTTTCCTTTTGAAATCCATTCAACATCAGTTGGCGTTTTCCCAAAACATTCCATAAAGTCCGTTAGCAAAAGTATCTGAGTACGAGAAATCGTACCTGGTTAATGTTGTAGTAGTTCTAGTCGACTTGTGCAAATATTCAACAATATTCTGAGGAATATTAAGGGTAGTCTATCATCAATAACTTGTAGCCTAAGTTAAATTTAAGTAAATTCCTCACTCATATTTCTAAGTCTCAATCATCTTTTAAGCCCTCACTTAAATGTTATGTATAACCTTTGACTTATCTTAGAATGTTGTATAGCTCAAGGTTGTAAGACCAAGGAATGTATTTTATTAACACTTGTTAATTGTTCCACTCTTATCCACTTTACTCATACTTAACCATAATTCTCAATTCAAGACTTTTGAGACCCTTATATCATAAATGCATTTTATGTTATTCAATCAATCTTAGAATTTCAATAACAATTCTTAAGCTCAATACTTTTATTCTTAATTTAGAATAAACATCATTATGACCTATGATAGGTTTATCTTAGAATACTATACTATTATTTCACAATGTAATGTTTATGTAGTTTTATCAATATCTGCTAGTTAACCCATTATGATTAAATCTTCCTCTTAACTTAATTAAGATCTACATCCTGTATATTGGAATCATAGTGTTGTAGATGCATTTTATTATAATTTAATTGAGCTACCAAAATCAACTATCTTACCTTTAGTTCAGAATGACTTCTAATTACAACCATTTAATAATCTTGTCATAAGATGTTCAATTACTTTTCATCTTGAAATAACTATATTTTAATTAACTTAGACTTATCGAATTCTTACATTTAGTATTCACAAAGTATATTATTTGCCTAATTATTACCTATATTGTAACACCCCAACTACTAAACCTGAACCATCACATAACAAACCTGCAACAATATTACAACACAGCGGAAGAAAATACTAAAAGTTGGTGTTACCGCCGTTAGTCACCCACGTGACTAACTAGGCTTATTCCAGTCACGAGCTACGGTCTGACGAACCCGAGTGTACCGAACATAAGAGCGTACAAAGTCTTAAAACAAAATACAATACCGAGTCTGAAGTATCTCTCCTATTATTACAACTCACTACCACAATTTATAAAGTGAGTGTACAGGCACACTCGTAATGCAAATTAAACCCTTAGTGCTCTACCCACTCCTACTCTCAGGTTGGGTCCTCGTCTGGCACCTACCTGCAAAGTTTAAATCACAGGTCCCAAGGGGCTCAGCACATGGCTGGTACAGAAAACGTGCAGCCCACAAGCTATCAAGGCTACACACGACTACTTTGTCGTATACATGCAGTTGATTATTCATACAAATAATAATAAGAAGTACAATAACAACATATTTATGTGAAACATTCACAGCTCAAATAAATCGAACGTCGTAATGGACGCCCATCAATGAGTAAGTTAGATTCCTAAATCCTGAGGCCTGAGAATTGTTTAGTTCTCGTGTTTGACCATACCTTTTAAGTGTCAACCATTCTCCTAAAAGAACTGGTTGTTCTCTAACTGATATGTTTATTTTTGTCAGGTCAAAGTAACCCTAGCCAATGAGTTATTAGCTCCACTGGTTTAATAAACATTAATTCTTAAGTTATGAGGGGTGTAGGCTTGACCCTCCTGCGCCTCCTGAATTTGCCTCCCATCTCGAACTGTTCATTCGAGGTGGTCGGGTCAGCTTGTCGACCCTAGGCGGAAGACAGATCTGATACAGATGCCGACCTCCTATCCTAAACATGCATGACCGGAGTCAGTCCCGGATTCCTCTCCTCACAAGTTCCAGTTAGTTGAAGTCTCATTGACAATTGGTTAGTTAAACCTCTCTTGGTAATAACCTACTAACAACTTGGAGTATTCGTATCCTCATACAATTGTTACTAAACATGGTTAATGAACAAGTTCTGAATCAAGTCGTGTTAGGGTGCAAAGTACGCACAATAACAATACAATAAATCGGTTTTATGTTTAATCCTGTTTGGTCGTATCACAATAACACATAGCACACAAACCGAGGTAGACCTCGTTAGCAAACAAGCTACAAGAATCCCATACCTTAGCCTATCGTCGTTCGTCCACTCCCAGATGACGTCTCGACTATTCTGGTCCCTTTAGTCCGCTCCTATAGTTCATTAGGACGCCGTGGTTAAATAACTTAATTTTCATATTTTCACTATTCACCGTATTTTACTATTCACGTATACGTATTCTACTATTCACGTATATGTATTTTACTATTCACGTATACGTATTTTACTATTCACGTATACATCTTGTATTTGACTATTCATATATACGTAGTTACTATTCATGTATACGTATTTACCTATTCATGTATACGTATACTATTCACGTATACGAGTACTATTCATGTACACTAAAATTTTTCGTATATGTCCGTATGATACTCCGTATCATACATATTTATTTCTTTTCCCAATATAACTTGTATTTTCATTAAAAATGCCTTAAGTAATGATTTCTCCTATACTTATTAAATTACGGGTATACCCCTCGTATACCTTAAGTTATATACGGGTCTCGTTTAACCCCGTCTTAACTCTGTTTCTTTTACAACTTGTTTCTAAATTCTTTATTTAATTTCCTTAACCTTCTAAACACATAAAAAATGTGTTATTTACATTACTTACCCATAGTTTTCTCTTAATCTCTATTTTATTCATAATAAGTTCTAAACTTGTTATTTTTATTTCTAATTCCTTCCAAAGTCTTACTTAATTAATTTCTTTTATACTTTTGGTCATTTACCAAAATATATCCAAGTTTGACCAGTCTTTTATGGTCAAACCCCCTAACTTCCCATTAATTACAATATTACCCCTAAAGTTAATTTAACTTAACTTTTTATTCCTTTATCCTTTTAATATCTAATCTTTTACTACAAATTTTATTCTAACTCCTCTTAACATTTTACAAACTGTCATTGACCAAGTTTGACCACGTCTGACCAGGGAAATTACCATTTTACCCTTGTGGTCTTTTCTTTTATCCTAACTCATTTATTAACCAATTTAACCCTAATTAATTTCTAATTTTCGTAACTAATTTTCCTACAGATTTTTGAACATCAAAATCATTTTAAACATCTCTAAATCACCAGATTTAATTATCTAAAGTTGTAGTATACATATACTATCTTTTATTAACTTTAAATATACCAAAAACCTTATAAATTCTAGTAATACTTATAAACTCTTTATAAATTGTAAACTTAATTCTACAATTATTTTCCCATCATCTAAACTTCATAAATTTCATAATAACTTATATATATATTTTCGGCAATTATAATATATAGCTAAAACTTCTCAAATTTTACATATTACTCTTAAATATACTAATTCCTTTAATTTAACTTAGTTATATAATTTTCCTAACTCACATAAGCACTCTTAATTTTCGGCCACCCTCTAAATTATAGTATATGAACTTTTATTATATATTATGATAGCTTATATTAAAGTTTATATCATAAGGGTTATAAATCTAATTTTAGATTTACAAAATATTAACATTTTAGGTGCCAAAAATTAAATATAACACCTAATAAATTCGGCAATTATAAACAAGGTATACAATATGTTAGATCATATATAGATCAACATTTAGAACCATGAAATAGGTAGTTGTAGGATTTACCTTGTATATTAAACTTTTAGCTTAATATCTAAGCTTGAATTCCTTAGAAATTTTGCCAACAATTTGCTAAAGGAATTGTTCCCAAAATTATACAACAAGATGAAGAATAAGATGGGTTAGTATCCCATTCCAATCGGCTGTAACAAAAACCAAAGAATAAGAAGTTTCCAAGAAGGCAATGTTTTACCTCGAGAATCAAAGGCACTTCTTAGTGGTTTTTCCTGAGACTCTGGGGCTCATGAGCTATGGTTGCAAAGCTCTTGAAAATAGGATTCCAACAAGCTATCAATCTTATGATTTGGAGCTAGGACGAGAAAGTTATGATTCGTACAAGAAAGGGTGTTCTTTAAGGCTTAAATCTAAGAACATGGAGTTTTTTTTGTGTTGTTTCTTCAAAGAGAGGATGAGCTACGACCTTGGATGCTCTAATTTGACAAGTAAGAGTCTGATTAATGATTCATTGAGGGGACAAGATGCTTTGGCAATTAATGGAAGTCTTGGTAGTTGAAATAGTGAATTTAAAACCAAATTTGGAGCCTTGGTGACTCGCACCCAAGTCGGGAGCCCTATGCCCCTTTTAATCTGATTTTTTTTTGTTTTACCTTATATTTATGTAACATTTGATGAAATAAACTCGTTCCTAATGACTTATACCATGTGTTTGGTATGTTACATAGCCAAAAATGCCTTAAAACACATTTTATGTGCTTCCGGGTTCACATTGATTTTGCAATTTGTTTTGGCTAGTTTAAATGTGTTCTTAGTACATTTAAAACCTTTAGAAACTTTGTTCGTGAAATAGCATGTTGCCCATTCCAATTTAAACCAAGTCGTTTAGTGGTTTCTCCTTGACTTTTGTCACTTTAGTACCGGTTTTTGTGTGGACTTGTATACTTAATTTGTGTGTACATGTAACACCCCTACTACGCACATCACATTACTTGGAATCGCAGCGGAATATAAACAACTAAACAGTAACTAAACGATTGGTGCTACAACGCCGTCAACCACCCACGTGGTTAACAAGGCTGAATAAATACAAGTGTACCGGTCTGATGATCAGACTCCCGAGCATAGAACTAACAACCACATATATACATCAACAAAATACCGAGTGTTTACATAAATCCTCCACTGTATACCGTCACTGTAAACCGTCATAACCAAATATATAACACGCCACGGGAGCACAGGAGCATCCCGGGCCAACATCCAAAAGTACTCAAAGTAAACTACATCCTAGGATCTAGAGCCACTCCGCTTCTTCGATCCTCATCCTGCAGTAAAAGAAATATGGATCCCCCGAGGGGGTCAGCAACCCTTGGCTGGTATGGTTAACGCGCAGCCCATCGGCTACCGGGATGCGCGCAAACTATTTGTCATGATGACATGGCATTTATTTTAGAACACACAACTTATACATATATAACATAACATGGGTATTGTACACAACATCACATACATCACACAAGAACAATTCCTTATAGGAAGAGAACCAACACAGTTAGTCCCCGTTGAGAGCCTAGAGTATGTTGCCATGCTCATGCTTAGCTCGTTACATAACTCGTTACCGTCCGGTTAGATTGAACGGTTAACTTAACACAAGGTGCCTCGGATATAGTGATCCAAGCACACCAAAATAACACATAGTATGCCCCTGTGGCCCGACGTGAGTCAGTAAAATAGCCTTGGTTAAGCTAAAGGGAAGGTAGGAAACCAAATTGGAAACACAACCATAACATACAGAGAGAATCGAACCGGTTATGACATCGACTCCCATACTCACACGCGTGGCCGGAACAGACCGGACTCCTCACTCCCCCGTTAGCACTTGTTAGTAGTTCATCATTGAACTCAACAAACCACAATAATAGGTCAAGTCTTGTTAGACACACACAAGGGAAGAGAGAGTCATACTTAACAACATAATAATATTTAACAACTGTAAACTCTTTACATGATTTAATCTTACAAAGTCATAAACACACAGAAAAACAAACAACACACAAGCCGGTGTAAACCGGTAGGCAACAGACTGCAAGAAAACCATACCTTGGTCCTTGCCTCGATCGATTTCCTCCGTAGGTCACTCCTATACATAGTTAATAACGTCGGTTAATTGTTTATTTAACTTCAAACTTACTAAGTATTTAACATGATTGTATGACATGTTTTAATGTCTATCCTACCCTAGGTTACCTTCATTATACACCCTAGGGTTAACTACATAAGTCACATTCTTTTCTGTTTTTTTTTTCAAGTTTAGGTCCGACCGACCTTACCGACCGACCTTGTACAAGGTCGGTCCATTCCAGAACATATTCCCGTCAAAATTTTCTACTCCGACCGACCTTGCAAGTCCGGTCCCCAAGGTCGGTCCATTCCAGAGAGTTTCTTCCCTTTGAAAATCTAGCCCGACCGAACTTGCCAAGTCCGGTCCTATGTTCGGTCGATTCCAGTAACTCAATCCGTACACAAAATACAAGCCCGACCGACCTTGCAAGTCCGGTCCCCAAGGTCGGTCCATTCCAGAAGCCAATTCTCGCAGGGTAGACTGGGCTCGACCGAACTTGCAAGTTCGGTCGCAAGTTCGGTCTGCCCCAGACCTTTGTTTTCCTTTTTACATTCAACTCCAAACTTCACCCCATATAACCTAGTACCCCCTAACCTCATTTGGGCACTTCAAACACACCTTAAGACATCCTTAAACACTTATAAACTCATTTTCTAATTCCTTAAGCCTTTACCCATTTCTTCCCAAAATTCCTAACACTTATGCTATTTTCTCCTTAGTTTTTCAAGTGGTGTTTCATACCTATGATAACTACTATCCCAAAAAGCTTTCTCCTTATTTTAACATCATCTCCCAAGCATCATCTCTCACAACTAACTCCTTATATCCTTCTTGAAAATTCTTTTCCAAGTTTACACTTTCTCCTTATTTACCAAAGTTTGCCTAAGTATTTACCTAAGTCCCAAAGTGACTTTGGTACTTACTAAAACCTCAAGATCATGCCTAAGTCCTTGTTACACTCTAGAGCACTTCCTAGTTCCTCAAAATTCCTTTAAAACATCTTGAACTCCTTATACATTTCCTAAATTTCGACATAGGTTCTCCTAGCATTTTGTTACACCAAAGCACATTGTTTTCACCAACAAATAACCAAGAATACTAACAATCCATCAAACACTTTATTATACACAAACTTCACTCATAAAGCACTACATCACAATATAGTGCATAATTTAAATTGCATGGCACTTAGGCCCTTAAAATGCATGGCTCTTAGGCCCTTAAAGTGCATAATCCTTAAACACTGAATTTCCACAATATATTTGCCTTTGACCTGCAAATACACTCAACACACATATGCCTTTTACTAGTCTCTTGAGAACACTTTACTAAGTCATTCACCATTTGCTCTTTAGGTAGTTTTAATAAGCATTTATAAGCTCATTTCTCCTAAGGCATTAAACAACATTAGGTTAGTAGATTTACCTCTTTTCCAAACAACTCCTTTCTTGTTTCACTATAAGACCGGTAGGGTATTTGATTCCTTGTCAAGTTCTAAACAATATACAAACATTATAATGAGTATTCAAGCTATAAGCTTCATCTCATTGTAAACCCTAATTTTACATTGTTTCAAAAACATTAATGTAGTTGTTTTACCTTGATCTTTGAAGAGAGTTTGAATATATAACAAGAGAGGACTCCACCTAGTCCATGAAGAGTTGGAATGAAGCTAGAACAAAGTCACACAAAGAGCTCCATCAATGGGTATTTTCGGTCACAACAAAAACATGGGGGAAATGTAGTTTTTATTTGAGATTCCTTACCTAGAAGCAAAGGAGAGTAATAATATGTCAAAATACAAGCTCAAGCTCCTTCAATGGTGGAACTCCTTGGCACCGAAATGGGGCTCTTGAAGTTTTGAGAAGATAGGAATGAAGAGCTTGATGAGAGGAAGAGATTGGTGGTGTTTGTTTTTGATTTGGACAAGTGAGCTAGATTTTACAAGTGGTCAAAGATGGAGATGGTGGTGTGTACTATTGCAAACCGTGAGAGAATGAAGAAGAGAGGTTGAAGATGGTGTTTGGAACCGTGGGAAATGAAGGAAAGAAATGAGAATGAAGATAGAATTTGCTTTTAAGAAGATATTTGTAGTAATAAAGTAAAAAGTAGTTTTAATTAGTTTTCTTTACTTACTTATTATATTAACTAGAGAGTGGTGAGTCACCACACTTAGAAAACCGGCCCCCTATATTATAATGAGGGTATTTTAGTCTTTGTTTGTCAATTTAATTACTTAACACAACATATGTTACAAACTAGCTTATAAAAATCACTATTCACCAAACAAGGCACTTAGAAGTGAAATTTTTGATTTCCCATTAATATAGCCACCCAAATGTGATACTATATAGTACACTTATTAATTAAGAGTAATGATGGACATTTAGCCATTCAAAACTCATTTACAAGACAATTTTTCAAAAATGTGCTTTAAGACTCCTTAAAGCACATTTTGTGTTTAAACTTGTTTTCAAACTTGGTTTTCTTTGGTAATTGGTTTAATATGTTCATTAGTATATAAATGAGGTCTTGGTAAGTTCATTAGGTCTTAACCAAGTTTATCCCAAGCTTAGAGCACATTTTGGCTCTTATTGACTTTAAAGCACATTTTGTGTTTTCTTTTGTTTAAATTTGTTTACTAATGTTTCTAAGACTCTTTTTAGTCTTAATACACCATATTTAGGTGTTTAAACAACATAACTAGGTTTGGGGTATTTCAATCTACCCCCCTTAAAAGAACTTTGTCCCCAAAGTTCATACTTCCACATAACCTAAATATTAGAACATGAGAACACATATCAACAACACTTCCATATCACATTAACAACATCTTTACATCACATCGGACACATGGTCCAAACAATAAAACATCACAACATCATTCAGACTCAGCGGTCTGTAACATAACATAGACAATGTATACATATACATGTCGCACACAACCATAACCGAAACGGCTCTACCCCCCTTAAATAGGGGTACGCCCCGTACCCTATACATACAAAGACTAAGAAGTAAACAATGACGGGTACTTCGCCTTCATCTTATCTTCCAGCTCCCAAGTGGCCTCCTCGACGTCCTGGTTAGACCAGAGGACCTTCACCAGTCTCACAGACTTATGGCGAGTGTCTCGAGTCTTAGTGTCCAGAATCTGTACCGGAGTCTCCACTGATCGCATGGTCGGCTCTAAAGTTAGCCTCTCAGGCTGAAGCACATGAGACGGATGAGACATATATTTCTTCAACTGGGACACATGAAATACATCATGTACCTTGCCCAGCTCGGCGGGTAAATCAAGTCTATAAGCTACCGGGCCGATCCGCTCCGTCACAACGTAAGGCCCCACATATTTTGGGCTCAACTTGCCTTTCTGGCCAAAACGAAATACTCCCTTCATGGGGGATACTCTCAAAAATACCTGATCGCCCACGGCGAACTCCAGGTCGCGTCGGCGCACATCTGCGTACGACTTCTGTCTATCCTGAGCTGCTTTCATATTAGCCCGGATCTGGCGAACTTCTGCCTGAACTTGCTCAAGATACTCTGGTCCTATAATGACCGTCTCACTCGACTCATCCCAGCATAATGGTGTGCGGCATGGTCTACCGTACAAGGCCTGGAAGGGAGACATCTTGATCGAAGCATGGTAACTGTTGTTGTAACTAAACTCGATCAGATGTAACTTATCAATCCAGCTGGTCTGAAAGTCAAGTGCACATGCACGTAGCATATCCTCAAGTGTCTGAATGGTGCGCTCACTCTGACCATCGGTCTGTGGGTGAAACGCTGTACTCAATTTCAGTTCGGTACCCAATGCTTCCCGTGTAGACTTCCAATATCTGGATAGGAATCTGGTATCTCTGTCAGATACAATCATCTTTGGTACACCATGATGTCTTACAATTTCTTTATCAAAGAGTTCTGCCAGTCTTGCCACTTTCCAGGTGTCCTTCATCGGAATGAATCGGGCCACCTTGGTCAGTCGGTCAACAACAACCCAAATCATATTCAGACCTCCCCTTGCGGGTGGAAGCCCTACTACGAAGTCCATAGATATGTCATGGAACTTCCACTCCGGCACTGGCATTGGCTGTACCATACCACCAGGCCGTCGGTGCTCAAACTTGACCTTCTGACAAGTGAGACACCTCAACACATAGTCATTCACATCCTTTTTCATTCCAGTCCACCAAAAATATCTTTTCATACCTTTACATCTTTGAAGCTCCGGGTGAATCGAAGTAGTAGAACAATGGGATTCACTCAATATGCGCTCCTTCAACTCAGCGCTACTCCTGGGTATACACAGTCGGCCATTAAGCCTAATCAGGTCATCATCGTGGAGTCTGAAGTCGTACTTCTGACCCTCGAATGTGCCATCAATAAGCTTCTGTCTAATCTCCATCATGTACTGATCCGTCATCTGAGCACTCCGCACCTCTTCAACCAAGCCAGTATGAGAGACTAGCGAATGGAGAGAGTGTGCTCGGCGACTCAATGCGTCAGCTACCACATTTGCCTTACCCTCCTTATACTGTAAATTGATGTCATAATCATTTAAGAACTTCACCCACCTCTTTGCCTCATGTTCAACCTCTTCTGAGTGAACAAGTATTTAAACTCTTGGTCGAATAATCGTCACACTTACCCCATACAAGTGATGTCGCCATATCTTCAGTGCGAAGACAATGGCCCCCAATTCTAAGTCGTGGGTAGGGTAGTTCTCCTCATGCTTCTTCAGCTGTCGGGGCGTAAGCTACGACCTTCCCGTGTTGCATCAACACACAACCCATACCCCTGCCTGATGCGTCGCAATAGACCTCAAAACCATCTGGACCGTCTGGTAATGTCAGAACCGGTGCAGATGTCAGAGCATCCTTGAGACTCGCGAAAGAACTCTCACAGTCGACTGTCCACTCGAATGGTGCATCCTTTTTCATCAAGGAAGTCATCGGCTTCGAGACACTGGAGAAGTTCTTCACAAACCTCCTATAATAACCTGCCAGACCGAGGAAGCTCCTGATGTCGGTAACTGTCTTCGGCCTAGGCCAGGTGCGCACTGCATCTATCTTTGCCGGATCAACAGCGATCCCGGCCTCAGAAATCACATGTCCAAGAAATGATACTTGGTTCAACCAAAATTCACACTTAGAAAATTTAGCATACAGCTGATTCTTCCTCAACGTTTGTAACACATTTCTCAGGTGGCTTTCGTGCTCACCTCTCGATTTCGAATACACAATATCATCGATGAAGACTACCACTGACTTGTCCAACTGATCTTGGAACAAGCGGTTCATTAAGTCCATGAACTTTGCTGGTGCATTTGACAAGCCAAACGGCATAACTGTGAACTCATAATGCCCATACCTAGTTCTGAATGCTGTCTTTTCGATATCACTGTCACGGATGGCAATCTGGTGGTATCCGGAACGTAGGTCTATCTTGGAGAATACTGATGCTCCCCTCAGCTGATCAAATAGATCGTCGATGCGTGGTAAAGGGTAACGGTTTTTCACCGTAACAGCATTCAGCTCCCGATAATCAATACACAGGCGGAGGCTACCGTCCTTCTTCTTCACGAAGAGGACCGGCGCTCCCCATGGTGAAACTAGGGCGATAAAGCCCTTGTCGAGTAGGTCTCTCAGCTGCTCCTTGAGCTTCATCTCTGCTGGAGCCATACGATAAGGTGCTTTCGCAATGGGTCCGGTGCCCGGAACTAAGTCAATCTCAAACTCAACCTCTCGTGCTGGCGGCATGCCCAGCAGTTCCTTAGGAAATACATCAGGAAACTCCGACACTACCGGCACATCTGGGCTAAACTCAGGGTCTCTCTCTATGTCCTGGACATAGCAGAGGTATACATCACTCCCTCGTCGTAACTCATGATACATAGCCATGGCGGTGATGATCTGAGTCGAAGGCTCCCTGGGCCTCTGGCGGTAAGATACTGTAACCCCAGATGGACTCCGAAGAAGCAGTCGATGCTCGGCACACAGGATTCTGCCCTTGTACCGCTCCAACCAGTTCATCCCGACAATCACATCAAAGCCTAGTCCGTCGAACTCTATCAAGTCGATCGGAAACTCTTCACCCCTGATTCTCACAATGACATCTCGGTGGTAGCGGGTACACCTGATCCGCTCTTTCGATGGGAGAGTGACCAAGAAGTCTGGCATCTCATCGCCATCTAACCCCAGCCTCTTCGCAAATGATAGCGAAATAAATGTGTGTGAGGCTCCGGAGTCGAACAAGATCGATGCATCCACGCCATTCACTGGAAAGGTACCGGTGAGGATTGTGCCGCTCTTGCCGGCTTCTGCCTCATTGCAGACACTCAGTATACCTCCCGTTCCGAGTGCACAGCCTAATTCATTGGCAAACTAATAAGTATTGGGTAACAACACGGTTTATATGCTTCAAACAACTCCACTTTATTCATTAACACACTCTTTTTACAACATTCATTGGCTTATACTGTCGCCATGATTTACACTTACAACATCCTTAATACACACTGGTTTATCACATCACATAATTATACAAGGCTTAAAACTGTCTGAAGGTCAAATTCAAACGTCCGGGTTTCATGTGTGTGGCATTGATCACTGCCGACGGTGCGGTATTCAGTTTGATCTTTCTGATGCCATGGTATAGCATCCTTGATTGCCCACCCATGATTAATACATCTCCCGATTTCAACAGTAGCTTCTTTGCGAGGTCAGCACGCTTCTGCTCGCCATACACAAACACTGCGGTATCACCAATGGACCAAGACACCACGGGTACTCCCTTACTTAGAGACTCGGGTGACTCGTCCTTGTCTTGGTGTATACCTAACCGTCCACCTTTCTGGTAGAAGTTCACAATACATAGATCTGCTTTCACACTTGGAATTGAATCCTTTTCCACTTATTGAGCAATTCCCACGGCGTGGTTAACGACCGCATGGAACTCCTCTGGTATTCTTGGTACTGTTGCTCCGTCTTCGGCTCGCATTTCTTGATATGTCTTGGTGTAAGGGTTCCAGTCCTTACCCATGCACATCATCTTTAATTGCATTCTTGATCCGTTCGGGTATTCGGGTGTGTAGAACCCTCCTGGTTTTGCTCCAAGTTCGTCGCATCGTCTGATGATATGGATTTGTGCTTCCGGTGTCAGGTATCCATTTAAGAGTATCATACCTGGCTGGATAACCTGACATTGCTCCAATGGAAAGTCGGTGATGTTGATGGTGGTTTCTTCAGGGTTTGGTGTGGGTGGGATTGGATAACATATATTGAAGGTTCCTTTAAGGTTAGAGTACTCTAATTAGGTGACTTTCACACTATACTTTATTTATTTACTCACATGGTGGTTTACTTAAACTCACTCACACACATGCATGAATTGCGGTATGCAGACACTTATTACATTCAACAGTTTAGGTGGTACCTGGTCTAGAAGAGGGCCCTGGCGCCTCAGACCGGTCCACCACATTCAGGGTGGCCTTGTTGGACCCCGACCCCTTCCCCTTCTGGGTCTCTGTGTACCTCTGATCTGGGGGTGGCTGGTTCGCCGTCTTCTGGCCATCGGTGGTCGCAGTGGCCTTACCCTTCCATTGCCCCTTGGGCCTGTAGTTCCTACTGTTTGGGTTCTGCCAGCATTCGTGATCGCGGTGACCCATCTTCTTACAGTATCGGCACTGAACATCGTTACCCTTGCAGTCCTTGCCGGGGTGGTCTCCGTTGCACCACTTGCAGTAATAGTGGCGCTCCGGTCCAGAGCCCGTGCTAGCCTTAGGTGGGTAAGAACGTAGGGGCTTGGCCGCATACGCATAGGTGAGCTGCAGAGGCTCCTCAGCAGTGGTGGTCTGGGTCTGGCCCTTGCCACCCTGTTGCTGTCCTTTCTGGGACTGGGGGTATGACTTCTTTTTCTTCCCTCCCCACTGCCCTTGCGTGCCTTGGCCCTCGTTCAGAGCCTTGCGCTTGAGCGCACTCTCCTCGTCCCTCAGACGGACGGTGATCTCCACAATTGCAGCGGCATGATAGCACTCCTGCAAAGTGGTATATCCAGTAGGCCCCATGCCGTAGCGTAGGCGATAGTTCAGTCCGTTGTAGAAACGGTTCACAAGGATCCGGTCTGAGTAACCCAGATCCGGTAGCAGGTGGATAAGTCCGATGAAGGCTGAGTAGTACTCATCTACCGTCATCTTATCCCCTTGCCTCAAACTGTCCAGCTCTAGGCGCTTGGCCTCTTGCACATGTATAGGGTAGTACTTGGCTCGCAGCAGAGCCGTGTACTCCCTCCATAGAAAAGTCGGGTCAGCAACTCTGCCCTCTCGCACAAGCTTCCACCAGCTCTGTGCCGAGCCCTTCAAGTAATAAGCAGCAAGTCGTACCTTGACCTGCTCAGGTACTGCTAGGGTTTCGAAGGCGGTCTCCATTTCGGAGATGTACTCCTCGAGCTTACGGGGATCGGTCTCCCCACTGAATGAGGGTGGCCTCAAATCAGCCAACGCCTTGACCCAGTTGGTCTCTCGTGGCGGTGGCGGTGGTGGTAGTTGAACTCCGGGCGTCTGCCCCTGCTGAATAGCTGCCACAAGCTGGGGTACCATTTGGGCTACGGCGGCTGCTACTACTACTCTACTTGCCTCTCCCTCCCCATAACCTGAGCCGTAGGGTTCTCTCCTGGGTCACCCACATTAACCGTACCACTTCCGCGGCCTCTACCTCTCGGTCTACCTGCCATCTGAATTCACATGAATATTTTTAGCAATATGCTGCACACTTATCGGTCCAACGATTGTAACGCTTCCCGATAATAAGGTATCTCCACACTTAGTTAGTGGTCAACCTTTCCATAACTGTTCACTTAGGTAACTGTAGTTAGGTTTCCTAACTCGGTATATCCCTAAGCTCGGTATTCTAGTCATCAGAGCGATACTCGCTCTGATACCACTTTTTGTACACCCCCCTACGCACATCACATTACTTGGAATCGCAGCGGAATATAACAACTAAACAGTAACTAAACGATTGGTGCTACAACGCCGTCAACCACCCACGTGGTTAAAGGCTGAATAAATACAAGTGTACCGGTCTGATGATCAGACTCCCGAGCATAGAACTAACAACCACATATATACATCAACAAAATACCGAGTGTTTACATAAATCCTCCACTGTATACCGTCACTGTAAACCGTCATAACCAAATATATAACACGCCACGGGAGCACAGGAGCATCCCGGGCCAACATCCAAAAGTACTCAAAGTAAACTACATACCCTAGGATCTAGAGCCACTCCGCTTCTTCGATCCTCATCCTGCAGTAAAAGAAATATGGATCCCCCGAGGGGTCAGCAACCCTTGGCTGGTATGGTTAACGCGCAGCCCATCGGCTACCGGATGCGCGCAAACTATTTGTCATGATGACATGGCATTTATTTTAGAACACAACTTATACATATATAACATAACATGGGTATTGTACACATCACATACATCACACAAGAACAATTCCTTATAGGAAGAGACCAACACAGTTAGTCCCCGTTGAGAGCCTAGAGTATGTTTGCCATGCTCATGCTTAGCTCGTTACATAACTCGTTACCGTCCGGTTAGATTGAACGGTTAACTTAACACAAGGTGCCTCGGATAGTGATCCAAGCACACCGAAATAACACATAGTATGCCCCTGTGGCCCGACGTGAGTCAGTAAAATAGCCTTGGTTAAGCTAAGGGAAGGTAGGAAACCAAATTGGAAACACAACCATAACATACAGAGAGAATCGAACCGGTTATGACATCGACTCCCATACTCACACGCTGTGGCCGAACAGACCGGACTCCTCACTCCCCCGTTAGCACTTGTTAGTAGTTCATCATTGAACTCAACAAACAATTCACAATAATAGGTCAAGTCTTGTTAGACACACACAAGGGAAGAGAGTCATACTTAACAACATAATAATATTTAACAACTGTAACTCTTTACATGGTTTATCTTACAAAGTCATAAACACACAGAAAAACAAACAACACACAAGCCGGTGTAAACCGGTAGGCAACAGACTGCAAGAAAACCATACCTTGGTCCTTGCCTCGATCGATTTCCTCTGTAGGTCACTCCTATACATAGTTAATAACGTCGGTTAATTGTTTATTTAACTTCAACTTACTAAGTATTTACATGATTGTATGACATGTTTTAATGTCTATCCTACCCTAGGTTACCTTCATTATACACCCTAGGGTTAACTACATAAGTCACATTCTTTTCTGTTTTTTTTTTTACAAGTTTAGGTCCGACCGACCTTACCGACCGACCTTGTACAAGGTCGGTCCATTCCAGAACATATTCCCGTCAAAATTTTCTACTCCGACCGACCTTGCAAGTCCGGTCCCCAAGGTCGGTCCATTCCAGAGAGTTTCTTCCCTTGAAAATCTAGCCCGACCGAACTTGCCAAGTCCGGTCCTATTTCGGTCGATTCCAGTAACTCAATCCGTACACAAAATACAAGCCCGACCGACCTTGCAAGTCCGGTCCCCAAGGTCGGTCCATTCCAGAAGCCAATTCTCGCAGGGTAGACTGGGCTCGACCGAACTTGCAAGTTCGGTCGCAAGTTCGGTCTGCCCCAGACCTTTGTTTTTCCTTTTTACATTCAACTCCAAACTTCACCCCATATACCTAGTACCCCCTAACCTCATTTGGGCACTTCAAACACCTTAAGACATCCTTAAACACTTATAAACTCATTTTCTAATTCCTTAAGCCTTTACCCATTTCTTCCCAAAATTCCTAACACTTATGCTATTTTCTCCTTAGTTTTTCAAGTGGTGTTTCATACCTATGATAACTACTATCCCAAAAAGCTTTCTCCTTATTTTAACTTCATCTCCCAAGCATCATCTCTCACAACTAACTCCTTATATCCTTCTTGAAAATTCTTTTCCAAGTTTACACTTTCTCCTTATTTACCAAAGTTTGCCTAAGTATTTACCTAAGTCCCAAAGTGACTTTGGTACTTACTAAAACCTCAAGATCATGCCTAAGTCCTTGTTACACTCTAGAGCACTTCCTAGTTCCTCAAAATTCCTTTAAAACATCTTGAACTCCTTATACATTTCCTAAATTTCGACATAGGTTCTCCTAGCATTTTGTTACACAAAGCACATTGTTTTCACCAACAAATAACCAAGAATACTAACAATCCATCAAACACTTTATTATACACAAACTTCACTCATAAAGCACTACATCACAATATAGTGCATAATTTAAATTGCGTGGCACTTAGGCCCTTAAAATGCATGGCTCTTAGGCCCTTAAAGTGCATAATCCTTAAACACTGAATTTCCACAATATATTTGCCTTTGACCTGCAAATACACTCAACACATATGCCTTTTACTAGTCTCTTGAGAACACTTTACTAAGTCATTCACCATTTGCTCTTTAGGTAGTTTTAATAAGCATTTATAAGCTCATTTCTCCTAAGGCATTAAACAACATTAGGTTAGTAGATTTACCTCTTTTCCAAACAACTCCTTTCTTGTTTCACTATAAGACCGGTAGGGTATTTGATTCCTTGTCAAATTCTAAACAATATACAAACATTATAATGAGTATTCAAGCTATAAGCTTCATCTCATTGTAAACCCTAATTTTACATTGTTTCAAAAACATTAATGTAGTTGTTTTACCTTGATCTTTGAAGAGAGTTTGAATATATAACAAGAGAGGACTCCACCTAGTCCATGAAGAGTTGGAATGAAGCTAGAACAAAGTCACACAAAGAGCTCCATCAATGGGTATTTTCGGTCACAACAAAAACATGGGGGAAATGTAGTTTTTATTTGAGATTCCTTACCTAGAAGCAAAGGAGAGTAATAATATGTCAAAATACAAGCTCAAGCTCCTTCAATGGTGGAACTCCTTGGCACCGAAATGGGGCTCTTGAAGTTTTGAGAAGATAGGAATGAAGAGCTTGATGAGAGGAAGAGATTGGTGGTGTTTGTTTTTGATTTGGACAAGTGAGCTAGATTTTACAAGTGGTCAAAGATGGAGATGGTGGTGTGTACTATTGCAAACCGTGAGAGAATGAAGAAGAGAGGTTGAAGATGGTGTTTGGAACCGTGGGAAATGAAGGAAAGAAATGAGAATGAAGATAGAATTTGCTTTTAAGAAGATATTTGTAGTAATAAAGTAAAAAGTAGTTTTAATTAGTTTTCTTTACTTACTTATTATATTAACTAGAGAGTGGTGAGTCACCACACTTAGAAAACCGGCCCCCTATATTATAATGAGGGTATTTTAGTCTTTGTTTGTCAATTTAATTACTTAACACAACATATGTTACAAACTAGCTTATAAAAATCACTATTCACCAAAACAAGGCACTTAGAAGTGAAATTTTTGATTTCCCATTAATATAGCCACCCAAATGTGATACTATATAGTACACTTATTAATTAAAGAGTAATGATGGACATTTAGCCATTCAAAACTCATTTACAAGACAATTTTTCAAAAATGTGCTTTAAGACTCCTTAAAGCACATTTTGTGTTTAAACTTGTTTTCAAACTTGGTTTTCTTTGGTAATTGGTTTAATATGTTCATTAGTATATAAATGAGGTCTTGGTAAGTTCATTAGGTCTTAACCAAGTTTATCCCAAGCTTAGAGCACATTTTGGCTCTTATTGACTTTAAAGCACATTTTGTGTTTTCTTTTGTTTAAATTTGTTTACTAATGTTTCTAAGACTCTTTTTAGTCTTAATACACCATATTTAGGTGTTTAAACAACATAACTAGGTTTGGGGTATTTCAGTACACGTAATGGTTCTTATGACCATTTTATTATTGTTCCCTTACTCCTTATGGTATTTAGGCTCATTAGCCTTTTAGTTCCATGTACAAATGCTTAAGGCACATTTTTCCTTAAAGCACATTTTCGTGCTCTAAGGTGTGTTTTCGGTTTAAACGCTTAAGGTATGTTTTTTGTGTACCGTGTTGTTTAACTCTTTTCTAATGTTTCTAAGGCATGTTATAGCCTTAGTTTAATATAATTGGATAGTTTATCAATACATCAAGGTTTGGGGTATTTCTTATATAATCAGGTGTTTTAAGATAACCTCTTATGTATAATTACTTACATTTAATTTTCTGAATGTTTTATTTTTATACACATTCTCTCTATATACTATGTATAATCCTTTTATACTAAATTTTAATAAACTTATGTCTTAAATACATTTTTTATTGTTTAGAAAACCTAAGGTTTCAAAGGAATAACGTAATAAATTATTTTCCTTTATTATGTTTTAGGATAAACATTATATCTTAACATAAGGTAAAATTTATCTAAGAATTAAATTCCCATTCATAGTGAAATTGTCAATTATTTAATAATATCTTATGTAACTTAGTTCCATCTGATTAAAGGTTCAAAGTTTTAAATATCTAATTTCTATTTACAAACCTTTTTTAAGTTTTAACTACTAAATACATCACTTAATTATAAACTCACATTCTAAATATTGGTAATAAATGTATTTTATCTGACTTATCTGATTCTAAGAAACTTAAAGATTATTATTTAGATTAATTTCCTAATCATAGTTTAATATAGTTTTACATCATAATCCTTTTAATGATTTTATCCTAAAACATTACGTTATTATTCAATACTATAAATGTTATGAAATGATTAAATCCCGACTTATTAATCCACTTCACATTTAGATGTAAAAGTATTTCATTATATAATAAGATCTATCGGTGTCACAACTTATGTAATCAAATTACAAATATTCCTAAGTCTTAACTTATTAGTTACCTAATTCAATTATCGATGCACATTCTAGTCATTAACAAATAATATTATATATGTATTTTAATATGGTTTATATAAATCTTAGAAATTCAAAGGTAACTCTTTAAGCTAAATTTCATAACCATAATTTAATACCACCCCATATAATATTCTTTTATTAGTATTATGTATAGGTTTAATTTAACTTATAAATTCCTTTATATTCTATTTCCTATAAGGTATTTTATTTCTTTTATTTATTTTTTGTTATCTATATATATATATATATATATATATATGGGATTTATTTAAAACATTCTTTATATAGTTTTATTGTTTTTAATTACCTTTATTAACTTTTACACATATTGTAACACCCCATCCAACATTAACACACTCACAATAAACTGCAGCGGAAAAACAACTTCATCACATTACTTATCTCGTTGGTGTTACACGCCGTTAGCCACCCACGTGGCTAACAAGGCTAATACATACACAATGTACCGGTCTGATGGGCTAAATTCCCGAGCGTCTACACATTACTATCGATTTCCATTAACAACAACACAACACACTCCTTCCAACTATACCGAGTATTTATAAACTGATGCCGACAACAATTTCGGTCTTACTACACCTACTGTATACATACACTTAAATGTTTACCCATGTACAATGTCTACCCCGTCCTACTCTCGAACGGCTTCCAGCTCCTTGTACCTGAAATAGGAAAAGAAGAGAAAGGGTGGCCCCCAAGGGGCTCAGCACCTTTGCTGGTATGGTAATCCCGCAGCCCACATGCTACCGGGCCACGCACAACTAATTGTCGTCTTAGCATGCGGTTGATTATTTTTAAATCATGCATGTACAGTAAACACACAAGGCTTAACATTTCGCCTCAATGGGCTCAACAATCGGATAATACATCCTACTTAATAAGTCACTCATGGTATTCATCATCCCTAGAGTGTTCCTCCTCTAATGGAGCTACTTCCTTAATAGACGACACATACCCTTAAATCGGGTTATCCTTAAACGCCTCTTATCACAAACTGGGATTCATATCCATGATCCACACACTCCACATTTTACAACATATAACATACGCTACATAACAACACTTAACAACACTTTGCACGTTTCCACGTGCACAACATAACACCGCAATAGATATTGCATCACAACAAAGACACATAACATAACGGGAATGGTCCTCTGAGGAACCGACCCAAACATTACTAATACACTGGTGAGCCTAGAGAATGTTGCCAGTCTCATGATAAGCTCGTTACATAACTCGTTACCGTCTCGTTAAATGAACGGTTAACTTAACACAAGGTGTCTCGGATATAGTGATCCAAGCACACCGAAACAAACATAACAATAGTATGCCCCTGTGGCCCGACGTGAGTCAGTAATAGCCTTGGTTAAGCTAAAGGGAAGGTTGGGAACCAAATTGGAAAACAACCATAACATACAGAGAGGATCGAACCTGCTATGACAACGACCCCCATACTCACACGCGTGGCCGGAACAGACCGGACTCCTCCTCCCCCGTTAGCACTTGTTAGAAGTTCAACTTTGAACTTTATTAAACATTCACAAACATTGGGTAAGTCTTGTTAGACATACACAAGGGAAGAGAGAGTCATACATTCACATACAAACATCACACACAAACATCACATAACCAACTCACGCATAGCCGTGGTTAGAACGTTCCTTAAGTTGGAAACGTTGTTACCGGATACCGTTCTCCTACGTTTACCTAATAGTGGTTAACTAGCCCTTCAAGCGCATTCGAGGTTACCGGTATCGGCACGAAAACATACAATAACAATAACGACTGTAAACTCGTTTCATGATTTATCTCATAACGTGGCAAACATACAGAAAAACACATTGGCATACAAGCCGGTGTAATCCGGTAGGACACAGGTTGCAAGAAAACCATACCTGTCACCGGAGTCCACTTTATCATGTCCGCTTATGTTCCTCGAGAAATTCTCGAACAACTGTTAACATCACATGTGTTTTTATTAACATTGGGGTAACACGTTTGTTTAAAGTCTAACGCTTATAACTTTTCCCGTAACTTAGTTACATAACTTTACATTTCAACTTGTTCTACTTTTACATTTTGATACTACTTTTCACCCACTTAATTACCAATAAAACTCACCCTCATGTCCTTAACAACCTTATAGCATCATTACCTATCAATCCCCATCATTACACACCATTTCTATACCTTAAAACAACAATTTTGGTCCATACAGTGGCCTGTCCGAACTTGTGTCCGAACTTCCAAGTTCGGACGCAAGCCGCGACCTAATACTGAAAACTATACACACGTCCGAACTTGTGTCCGGACTTCCCAAGTTCGGACAAAGTTCGAGAGAAATTCCTAGATTGAAATAGTGACGTCCGAACTTGTGTCCGGACTTCCCAAGTTCGGACACAGTTCGAGAGTGGAATTTTTCCTTGTCCAACAGAGCCTGTCCGAACTTCCATGTCCGGACGAAGTTCGGACAAGGCAAAATTCTCAATTCCCAAGCCTTTAAACACTTAGAAACTTTCCCAAAGCCTCCAAAACTTATAGTATCTTCTCCTTAGGTTTCTAATGGGTTTTCATGCCTAGTCCACCATTATACCCAGACATATCCTCCACACAAACATCATCATCCACACAACATTTCTTACCAACCAAAACTCCTTATGTCACCCTTAGAATTCCCTTTCCCAAGCTTACACTTTCTCCTTAATTTACCAAAGTTTGCCTAAGTCTTTACCTAAGTCCAAAATGACTTTGGTACATACTAAAATCCCAAGATAATGCCTAAATCCTTATTACATCCTAGAACACTTCCTAGTTCATCTAAATCCCTTTAAAACACATGGAACTTCTTATGCCTTATACAAATTTTGCCATGGATTCTCCTAGCATTTTGTTACACCAAAACACATAGTTTTCACCATTCAACATTTAGAAACACCTAAATCCTTGCATCACTCTAAATCACCTTAACTCATGTTCTCTTCTCAAGTAAACATTTATTCACCTTTAACACTTCCTAGATCACCAAGACCATTTAAAACACTTAGAACTTCTCACACATTTTTCCCAAATTTGGCCATAGCTCTTTGTATATACTCACATCCAAACACTTAGGTTTTTACCTTATTTCAATCAAAACACCTAAAATCCATCAAACACATTTTTATACACAAACTTCACACATTAAGCACTACATCACAATATAGTGCATAACTTAAATTGCTTGGCACTTAGGCCCTTAAATAACATGGCTCTTAGGCCCTTAAATTGCATAAGCCATAAACACTGAATTTCCCACATAAATAATGCCTTGACCTGCAAATACATACACCATCACATATGTTCTTTTACTAGTCTCCTTGAGAACACTTTACTAGGTCATTCACCATTTGCTCTTAGGTAGTTTTAACAAGCATTATAAGCTTATTTCTCCTAAGGCATTAAACCACATTAAGATAGCATATTTACCTCTTTTCCTCACAAACTTCTTTCTTGTTTCCTTACAAAACCGGTAAGGCATTTGGTTCCTTTTCAACTATTAAACATTATACAAACAACATAATGAGTATTCAAGCTTTAAGCTCCATCTCACTGTAAACCCTAGTTTACATTATTTCAAAAACATTAATGTAGTTGTTTTACCTTGATCTTTGAAGGGAATTTGAATATTTATGAAGAGAGGACTCCACCTAGTCCTTGAAAGATTCAAATGGAGCTAGAACAAAGCAACACAAGGAGCTCCATCAATGAATATTTTCGGTCACACACAAAACATGGAGGAAACTTGATTTTTCTTTGAGATTCCTTACCTAGGAGCAAAGGAGATCAATAATGTGTAGAAACACAAGCTCAAGTCCATCAATGGTGATTCTCCATGGCACCAAATTGAGCTCTTGAAGATTTGAAAAGGTAGAAGTGTAGAGCTTGACCTAACTAAGACAAATATGGTCTTAGAATTTGATTGGAGCATGGAGTTGGATTTGGCAGGAAATGAAGATGGAGAAGAGAGGGCTGTTGCAAATCGTAAATGGAGGAAAGGAGAAGGTGAAGAAACCGGTGAAATGAAAGAAGAGAAGGAAATGAGAAGATGAGTTTGCTTTTGGAGATATTTATGTATAAAGCAAATAGTACTTTACTTTAAGTTTTACTTTACTTATTTGATTTCTTTACAAATTGGTGACTCACTCCTTGAAAACCGGCCCCCATTTAGTTAGAAGGGTACCTTAGTCTTAATTTGTCAATTTAATTACTTATAACATTATATGTTACAAACTAGCTTATAAAAGTTACTATTCACAACTAAGGCACATAGAAGTGAAATTTTTGATTTCCCATTAATATAGCCACCCAATGTGATACTATATAGTACACATGTTAATTAAGAGCAATGATGGACATTTAGCCATTCAAAACTCATTTACAAGACAATTTTTCAAAAACGTGCTTTAAGACTCCTTAAAGCACATTTTGTGTTTTAAACTTGTTTTCAAGCTTGGTTTTCTTTGGTAATTGATTTAATATGTTCATTAACATATTTATAAAGTAGGTGTGACCATTAGGTCTTTTACAAATTTATCCCAAGCTTAGAGCACATTTTTGCTCTTATTGACTTTAAGGTATTTATTGTGTTTTGTTTGTTTTCATTGTCTACAAAGTTCCTAAGGACTTAATTAGCCTTATAAAGTCATAATTAAATGTTATGAAGTCTTGGTAGGCTCTTTGGGTCCTAACCAAGTTCCTCATAGCTTAGAGCATGTTTTTGCTCATACTGTGTCTTAGTGCTTTATTGCACTTTACTATATTTTAAATTGTCCACTGATGTTTCTAAGGCACTTTTTAGCCTTTATATAACATAGTTTTGATATTTAAACCACATATCAAGGTTTGGGGTATTTCACATATCCACATCTAATATATGGTTTATAAAATAAAGTATTTTCCTTAGTTTCAATTAAGTATATTAACTTCCATATTATTAATATAAATGTAGATTAATTTTAATTCCTTGATATAACCTAAGTTACTATTTGTTTTTTTATATTAAATATATGTATATTTTTTTATCTCACTTAGAAGTTTATACCCAAAATACTTATCAACATTCTGTATTAATGTTAGTTTAGTATTCTTATGCTATTCCCAACCTATAAAGTTCATTAATCAACTATACTTTAATTTTTGGTTACATTAAAAACCATATATTATAAGATAACTTATGAAAAATTCATAAACACAATTATTAGACCCATTTACTCTTGTCTAAAAATTCCCAAATTTAATATATAGTCACTATGATATTTTAGACATATTATAAAATTTTTATCATAAAAGTATCTTTTATAATTATTAAATAATTCCATAATACTTAGAACTTACAAAAATTATAACTTACGTTTAAAAACTCAAAACCCATATTAATTTACATTATAATAAAATAGATTTTATAAGGACTCTATGGTTAAAATTCGTGTCAAAATACATTAGGGAAGGTCATTAAATAAATCTAACAAGTTAGGGTTTTATTCTGGAATTTATATTACTTAATATATTACTAATCTTCCACGACTTAATCTCGGCCGTCCGTTCCTTCTAACTACGATCGGATGACCCTGGATCGTCGAGTTCATCAGCAAAACCAAACCGAATGCCGAGTGCGAATTCCTCATTTTCTCTCAATCTACAGAACCAAATTCGTTGATTCTTTCTCATTGGATTCAAAATTTAATTGCGGTTACAACGGTACCAATTTCATGAATTATAATGCACAGTTCCTTAATTCGAATTTGGGTTTCGACTTAGGGTTTATGCAGTTTGGGAATTCAAATTTCTTAAAATTCTCGCTCTACAATGATCTATAGGTAAAATTGGTAGTTGGGTTAGATCTAGAATGACAATTCGAACGACATCATCGGAGGAATTTGGCCGGAAACACACCAGAGACGCGCCGGCGAGAAGAATCAAAATCGTATTCTGGAAAAATTCGAACTTTCAGGCTGGTTGGGTAGCTGACTTTGCAGATCTATAAGTTACATTATAGATCGAGTTAGGCCGTTTTCTTGGGCTTAATCAAAAGAGGAGATGTAGCTCTACATTTTGATAGAAACATCTTAATCTAATTCGTAATACACAGGATGAAATCTAAGTCGAAAGTCTCGGATTTATACCTTGTGTTTTTCTGGAAAAGTTATTATTTTATGTGCATGACAAATCAGGAACTTTAGACGCTTATATCTCCCACACGATTGAGAATCAGCCTTGGGTGTAAACATGAAAGTTATAGAGGGATTAGAGATCTACAAAACGAGTTATAAAACTTGAATTTTCATTTACATATGAAAGAGATATGATTAGATGAAGTTTACCAGATCAAACCAGTTTCTGAGAATTCTGGGTTGCAGATTCTCGGGATGGCAAATTCAGATCGAATTTGTGGTCGATGTAGAAGGAATTAGGTTGAGTAATGGTTAGAAAGAGGGTTTGTAGGAGAAGATAATGAAGAAAACGGTGTTCAAAAATACCAAGAGACGGCGGAGATATTGAAGTCACAAGAAAGGGCAATGATCAGGTGGTTGCTGAGAAGACTTAACTATTCTTTGTGGAAACTGGCAAGTCTGGCGTGGCATGGAAACCGAGGCGCGTGGATGAGTCAGCAGGACTTGGAACATCAGTTTTTTTCAAAATTCTGGCTCTAAACTTCATTTCATCATAACTTTGGCTAGGATGATCCGTTTTTAACGTTCTTAATATCATTCTTCTTGGTTTTCCATAATCTTTTTATTGGTATAGGTTTCATGGGCTAGTTTGACCATTCTCAAAAAGTCAACCCTAGCAAGGCTTAAGGAGCTCTAAGGCTTCTTTGATTTTATATTGACTTTTATGATTGAAATCAATATCCTAATAAATTCTAAAATCTTTATAATATAATTGAGTGTCTAGAATTTTTTCCAAGATTTATTGATTTATAAATCTTATTATTACCTTCATAATGCAATATAATAATTTAGTATTTAATAGTATTATTTAGGGTTTTAAAAAATACATCCCTTAAATTAATTTAGATTAATTTAGGGGTATTTCAGAACACCAAAGGGATCCCACTTGACAGGGGATACCCTAAATTGACAATTGGCACCGACAGTATCAAGACACCTGAAGGGCCATTAATAAGCGGAAGCGTGATGCGATGACCTTATCATGGAGCCCGATACTACCTCCAAACCATTTGATGGTATACGGGAAGCAATGCTTGTGAACAGCCTAAGATGAGCAGAGCTCTAGGCAACGTGGCTAGTAAGCCATGGACCCGCTACAATACATAGATACAATGGTTGCAAAACCTAATGAGAACCATAAGGAGAATTGACGGTAATGGCACCAGTAAAGGTTGTTTAATAACCAACGTGCAGGGATACCCCTCGTTAATGTGAGACCGCGAGAGCGGTGAACACATAGACTCCAAGAAGAGGATGTCGGCAGTAAATGTCCGAAAATACATCTCTTTCAGAACTACCAATGTAGTGAAGCTTGAGCATACAATTACTGCCAAGCAATGTGGAAATAAGCTGTTATACAATTGTTGGAAACCGAAAAGTAATCGGATCAGGAGAAACACTGTACGTGTAAACGTGAAGTGTGGGTAAATAACGCTCAAGGAGCTCAGAAACACAAAGCATAGCATATTCCGTAATCAGCCAAGTAAATGGCGAACCATGGTATAAATGGTGGAAATGCATGAGCAGAAGCTAGTGACAACAAATGCCATGAAAACCAATACTGTAGAATTAGTAGGAACATGGTGTGCAGCAAGCGACCAATGTATGTGAATAATCACACAAGGATATAGAGATGTTAAACAAAAGATGGAAGACAGACCATGCAACAAGCCAGAAGTCTATGCCAGGTGATGAAAGGCCTCGCAAAAGAGGTAACGCTCATTCCTCTTGCAATTGCATAAGGAACTAGAAGTGTATCCTTAGAAGATCAAATTGATAACAGAAGTAATAACCTCGGGTCAAGAGTACCCCATGGATAAATGACCAACCGTGTTGGATACGAAGAGTGTACAAACACACAAGTGAACACGACACGAGCTAGTTAAGCGAGAGCTTAGAAACAAACCGTGCGGCCTTTAGCCAAAGAAGCACGGAGAATGTTGGACACACCAACAATTACAAGAAGTGAATTCCACAAGAATAAAGCAGAACGAAACTTATGAAAGTCATAATGAGCGATGCATAGAAAATGCAAGGTCGTACAAGTAAAAGAACACTTGTACAGGATCAGATGAACTGGCACAATTCAAAAGCCATTAACAACAGAGGAAGCACTACAACTAAGTAGTGGCTCAACCTCAACCGACCGCACATCGGAAGAACAAGTGAATAATCATAGAAAGTACACAACAATTTGTACAATGGATTTCCAAGAGCTGGATAGAAAATCTATAACTCATTGAGTTGCGTATAGTAAAGGAATACCATGCATTGATCGAGAAACCTTATTCCCAAGATAAAAGGGATAAAAGGTGATGTGTAACACATTAACATACCGAGAAGGGCGAACAAACCCCAAGTTATCAGAGTCACACAGTAGAAGCTAGTGGGCCCAGAATTCTAAGGTTTGATACACCTAGTGAATGAATGGCTAATTATCAATGCCTTAAAGCCTCTTAGGCTAGAACCGAACCCGGTTAAGAGTTAAACAAACTCAAATGGAAATTCTTGATGCAGGAACTAACCGACAATACGGGTAAGATCCTTTGACCAAAGAACATTGTATAATAGACCATGTGGAAGTTAAAACACACTATGACGGCTGAACGCCTTAGACCAATATCCAATGTTTACACATGGTAGATTACGTGGGCGTAATCCCTTTTTAAGGGGGTAGAGCGAAAACCGCAAAGTGTATGTTTTACATAGTAAGTGCGTAAACTACAGTGCGCATAGCGCATAAGAATTCGTTTTGATGATTGGTACTTATGTTACAAAAACATTTGTATTCACTCATTGCGTAAAATATGGTTATTTGTGAGATTAGAAGTGGAAAGGAGTAGAGAAACTCTAGGGGAATGAGAACCCCAATTGGTAATAGTATGAGATATGAGCCGGTATGAAACCGGTGTTGAGAAATGAGTATGTTGGGAGATATGTTGAGTATAAATCAGTATGAAACCGATGTTGAACCTAGCGTGAAATACCCCGAACTTAAATATGGGATTAAAATTAATCTAATACGTATTTAAGGGCCTAATGGTACCTAATTAATACTGGTAAGGAAAAATAAATCCAAAAGAATAAATAAACGCTTAAAAAGCGGAAAACGCTAAATAAGTTAAATAACCATATGAGGTATGAGACCTTGGTTAGAGTATCATATGGATTTCAAAGGTTTAATAAGACCTAAATAATTGTATGGGAACAACTCCCGAAGAAAACGGATCCAAATAATGTATTAAAACGCTAATAGAGCTTTAACGCACGTTTTTCGAGAAGACCCGAAAACGTGATTTTAAGTGGTCAAACGAACCCGTAAAAATTATAAGTCATTAAATAAATATTATTAAGCATTAATGAAAGCTTAATAACCAATAAAAATAAAGAAACGAGAAAATTCCGGAAAACGGGCCCGGTTAGTGAACAGTATCTAAACCGGGTAAAATAACGAGCGTTTTCTGTAAAAGACGAAAAACGCTCCAACTAGTATAACTGTAGGGGGACCAATTTTTAATAGTCAAATAACTCCCTCACACACACATGTAACTAGCTAATTAAATAAGAGAGCCAAAAGCAAAAAGCAATAAAGTAGAAACTACTTTATCCCTTCCCTCTCTCCTCACCCACTCATTTCTCTACTCTCTCACCTCTCTCCTCCTCCTCACCACCAATTTCTCCCTCCTCTTTCCTCTGGTATGGGCGATTTCTCGAAGCTCCACAAGCCTCCCATGGCTTCCCTTCTTCTACCTCATGCTCAAGCCATATTAGAGCTCCAAATGTAAAATAAAATACATATTTGAACTCCCCTCATTCTCCTCTATCATTCTCTCTTTTCAAAATTCAAAAGGATGAATTTCATATCCATGGGTTTTCCCCATTTGAAGAGAAAAGCACACCATTAGGGAGCTTGGAGTCTCCTCTCTCCATTAAGGTAAAAATCTCCATGAAAGAACTCATATTTCTCCATCTTTGCTCATAACTGATTTTTCCCCAATTGTAATGCTCTATTTTTCTCTCTTTGGAGCATAATATCAACCTTGCAATGGTGGTGGATTCACCTTCTTGAACCAAGGGCTAAAACCCCTTCTAAAACTCTCCAAAGGTAAACCCTAGAAATTCCATTTCAAACACTTCAATGAATTGGCATTAATTTAAGGATTAGCATATTAATTGTAGTGTTTTGTGTTCATTGGGTGATGGGAATGGAGTTGGGCAACTCCATTCCCCACATGGCCAATTTGGGTAAGAAAGGAAGAATGAGGAGAAATGAGAAAGAAAGAAGGAATTAAAAGCTCAAGGTAAGAGCTCCCTCCTAATGTTAAGTTCTAATTGCATTAGAGTAATGGGAATGGGTGAACTAATTAAGGAACCCAAAATAATGTATTAGTAATGTCATTTTGGAAGTATGAGTATTTGTGAATTAGTATGTGGATTGTAGGCCTTGGGGCCAAGTATGTTGTGTATGGGTATTAGTATTGATGTTTGATGGAGTATTGGTGTATTGGGATGGATTTATATTTGTATTGATCGCTGGTAGGACCCTTGTAAGGGTGTGGCTATATTAGGAATGAATTTGGTGAGAATTGGTATGTGTGGCCAAGTAAGAAAAGTAGATGAATTATGGCAAAATTTTGGTAGGAATATGTGCATTTGTGAATGACTTGGTGAATGGGAGAACCAAGGTGTGTATTGGGGATTGTAGGGATGTCTAATGACCATGGAATGGTATTTGAGGTATGGGAATGCTAGGATGCAAAATCTGTAGCAAAGAGTGCAAGGAATGCCTTGGAGAAACTAGGAAGAACTAGAGTATAAGACTTGGTAAAGTAAATGTTGGACTTGGGTATAGAAGGTGCAATTGCTTGGAAATGAATTGGCATTGTGAGATGAGGTATTTGGGATGCTAATAGTGGCATTGGTTGAGAAGTAATGGATGGTAGAATGGAGTTTGAAAATCTGTAGCATAAGAGAATGAAAAACGGTTGTAAGTGTTAAAAGGAAGTGAGGAAATTGTATAAATTGGTTGATGGATTTAGTAATGGGGTTGGTGAATGAATTGAGGTATTTTAGGAAGCCTAAATGGCACTAAAACATGTGGGATTACATATAGGAGGATTGGGGAAGCAAAGGGTGAAATTCGGAAAGAAAAATAAGGTCTGTAGCAATGTTCTGCTGCTCGTCCGACCCAGAGTCTGGGTCGGACAGTGGGTCGGACGGGGCTTAGGTAACGACAATAAATCATTCTGGAATGGTCCGACCCAGGGCCGTGGATCGGACGTGGGTCGGACAGGCAAAAAAAAATTCAAGGTCAAAGCTCCTGACTTCGTCCGACCCAGAGTCTGGGTCGGACAGTGGGTCGGACAGAGCTTGGACATGGGACTGAAACCTTCTGGAACGGTCCGACCCAGAGGGTATGGGTCGGACAGAATAGTGCTGGGTCGGACGGGGAGAATTTCAGAGAACGGGAATCTACTGGAATGGTCCGACCCAGGGCGTGGGTCGGACGCTGGGTCGGACGACCCATAACTTACAAAAAAAAAGAAAGGTAATAATCATATGCATGTATATACATGGGTATGTACATACATAGGGGACTTTAGTAATACACCATTAATGTAACACTAACGGTAAAGAAATAAGTATGTAAATGGGAAACAAGTAAGGGGATTAATAAGGAAGTTGAAAGTGTAAGAACATTAAGTAACCCGAAGTAATGGGATAACGGGTAAGTACGGGAGTAGTAGCTAAGCATGTATTGTAGTGCTTAGTATTAACAGAACCATTTGGCATAGTCATTGGTTCGAGGCTAGGACTCAAGGGACAAGTAAGGAACGAAGGAGCATGGGAACACCCGATAAAGTAACTCAACGGTGAAAGGTATGATTTCTTCATGCCCTGTATCCTAATCTGGTTACCCCGATTTGTGTGCTTATTTGATCACCTAAATAAGATAAATGCATGAATCGGACTATACTGCACTTACTTGTGCTTGTTTATATTGTTCTTGATGTTTGTCTTGAACAATAGTTTGTATAATTCATGAAACATATGAATGATGATGAATTGTATTCGAATCTTGTATTGTACTTAGCATTGTATTGTATTTCGTATAAATGTGTATTAAGCATTGTAATTGTGTATGTGGCCTGTATGAATGACTTCTGCTAATTCCTAACTACCTAACTCCTAACTTAAGTGAGTAAACTGGAATGAGTAGAAGTCCGATATAGCTTCGGCCACGCGTGAGGATGAGGAGACACAAGAGGTTGGATCCGATTCCTGACTCTTAAACTGGTCCGCGGCCCAAATCCCTTAAATGGGTAGCATCCCGGATTGGTGAGTCAAGTAAATCCCGGTGGTGGGACGGAGTAGTCCCCGGGCCGGAGGTCCCGACGACTTAACATGAGTAAGAGTAAGAGTAAGTAAGTATGTACGAGTATGAGTATGAGTATGTATGCGTATGTATGGAGTAAAGAGTAAAAGAGTAATCTCCACCCGATTAACCCGGGTGGACCAATGAAGCTAACAAGAATTGTATATTGTGTATGTAATGAGTATGTGTATTTCAGAAGAAGGTAAGTATGTATTGGATAGTATATTGTATTCCTTGTATGTAATGAAGTGTATGTATGTATGCCTTGCGTAAGTGTTATTGTATTGTGTATGAAAGCATATATGCATGTTGTGTGAATAAATGAACTGCATGTATACGACCAAGTGGTCGGCGTACCCTCACTAGTACGCGGGGTATGCGGTTATCATGCGCGGCGAAAGCTGACCCCCTAGGGGGAACGTTTTTAGTGTGCAGGTACCCGAAGCGGATACGGTCAAGGTAAGAGACCGGTGGCAAGCCTTCGTATTTAGAAGTAGGTAGTTTGTGAGGAAGGGGTATTAGATAGACTCTTAGTGAGTATGTATAAATTTGGGAGAAGTATTGTATTTGATTTGGAACCAAGTAAACTCGGTATGTGGATTATTTTGTATTGAACTTGGAGTATTGTATTGAATGAGGATTGTAGTAATTACTTGGTAAATGGAGTATGTGTTACAGATATGTAGTACTCGGGATTCCGGTCCATCAGACCGATGTTGTATGTAGTAGTAGTAGCCTTGTTAGTCACGTGGGTGACTAACGGCAATGTATCACCCACCGTTGAGTATGTAAGTATCCGCTGCGTGACTCTGAATTGTATAAGGAGATTGGACGGTAATGACGGTATTAGCGGTAGGGGTGTTACAAAAAGTGGTATCAGAGCGAAGTATCGCTCTGATGACTAGAAATACCGAGTTTAGGAATACCGAGTTAGGAATTAGAAGCTTAGGTCTAAGGGCTGAGTGTTAGCATTAGAGATATGCTAGTTAGGAGCTACCGGTGAGTACCGGATACCTACAATACCAGACCCGCCCTCCACATACCCTATTATATAACTTGGGAAAGGACGCCAGAGAGAGGAAAAGCCCTCTCACACTCGGGAAAACCCGATCTGGCAGTAATGAGATATTCCTACAAGGGGAAAGAACCTGACACGTAGTAGATTCCAAGAACTGAAGGTCCCGGAGATGGATCCCGGTAGAACCACAACACCCGCACTTAATAGCGGTAGGATGAGCACTCCAACCGCGAGGAGGCTGCAACTTACAACAGCATGGGGCGACGTGCTTAGCAGTCGCGAAACCTAGCTAGTCAACCAACAGCCGGACAGAAGCACTAACCGTGCAACGGAATGAAAAAGGGAGCAGTAACGGAACCCGAGACACAAGTCTACGGGATAGTAATACTTGAATAATACCACCAACGGTATGCTAGCTGACTAAGGACATAGTCGGAAGCGGTTAACTCCAGAATTACGACGCCATTAAGGTTGCAATACCTGGCCAATATAGCTCAGACAACTGCAAGAACAACCATGAGATATAATCCAATAGGACTACAAGAGTAGCACCTAAACAAGGAAGGCTCAGTAACCACCACAAATGTGTGGGAACGAGCCACAAGGAACGACACTAAACCAAATAGAACAGGAATCTCCAAGGATTGGAGAAGTACCCAGAACTACGACAGCCATGTCTAGACCACCCGGAAGCTACCTAAGGAATCGAGTATACCAATTATAGATCAATAAGATTGAGGGAAGAGTCAACAAGACTAACAAATACGAGTGGAGACCATACCGTGATCGGTATAGGATTACTCAAAAAACACCAGTACCACGCACTTGCCACGGCAAGTGCAGTAAGAACATGAAAATGTGAAGGAACTCTAACACGTCACAAGTACATAGTAATGTACCGTGACAACGATGAAGCAATTACTGGATCACAAATCCTGACACTAAAAGAATGGAACCTTGGAAAGGCCTAACGGCCCGACCACTGTACTTAGTACGTACCAGTCAGCGAGGAACTAGACTTGGTCAAGACCTCAAACATGGCTATGCCATGAGAGACTGCTTTTAACACCGAACCATAATTTTAAAACCCAAAATTTTTCTTTCAAAACCACAACCCTTCTTTAAAACCTTGGATTTTAAACCAAACCAACCGAATTACGGTGAGTATCATAGGATGATACAAGAGGAGTTGACAATAGAATACTTCACCTAGGCGTGTGACGAACACTACGAGTGTACCCAATTACGGGATGTGGGACAACCGCACTCCGAAGGAGCTTGTGGGCCTGACATATAGTTGGGTAAGTGGTAACGTATCAACATGGTACCCCACGTATGTATACATGTAGTGCACGAAACACGGGAAGTAGTCTACTCCGCTCTACGGACCATTAGTAAGTGCAAACCAGGAAAGTTGGACACCTCAGAAGATCAAGTATAAAGGAACTCAGAAAATCCATCTGAGATAAAGAATAAGAACTAGAAAGGGCAAAGAGCACAAACCAGTAAGTATAGACATTGGATACGTCTCAAGACATCAAACAAATACATGACAGCTGGAAAGTATACCCAGCCTGAACACAGTAAGGCAAAAGCCTAATGTAACCACCACAATGTTCAACAAACGGGACGGAGTTCCCAAGAGCAATCACAAGATTACCATGAAGTATAATCCATCATAGGAGAGGATACTAAACCTAGTCTAAAACACTAGGAGAAAGCATAAACAGTCTACCCAAGAATGGGAGACGTTATACCCCTAAAGGGGATAGCTTAAATACAATACCACAAGGCGGTATAGTGGACACAACATGTCATAAACGTTAGCCGGATGTAACGGCATAATTTAACAACACCCAGGAGCAATCCTTGAGGGTGACTGGATTAACAACAGTCGAACAAAGCGTCAAGATAAGAATACAGGAGCTGGAACGAACACTCGGTTAAGACACCGAAGGGATTTCACGTAACAGGAAATACCCTAGACTACAAAAGGCACTGATCAGCACCAGATTGCCTAAGAGTCTCCTATGAACGGAAGCGTGATGCCACGACTTACCATGGAGCCCAATAATACCTCCAACTTATGGGGTATACAAAGAGTGTAAACAGGTATAAGCAGCTCGCCAAGAGCATAGCTTGCAACAACAAGGCTCAGAAGCCGTAAACCAAATACGTTATATAAACGTAAACGGTTGCAAAACCGGCACCATTTGTTAACAAGACTTGCAAGAGGTATTGCCTCATACGACAAGAAATCAACAACTGGACCATCAATCCAAACCCAACCTTATGAGTGGCTTGGAGTAATGACCAACTCAGTGTCACTGTCACTAGAGCATCAGTCTAGTATACAGTTGACAAGCCGTTAATTACCTTCATGCCTTCTGTAGCAATGGTAACACAGAGGCATAAGAATCGTGATAATGCCAACATTGGCCTAGTCCACACTTGGACACTACGAGAAACCCAAGGGAAGGTATCCCTCGTTAGCCAGAGACCACCAATGTGGTGAAGATGTGAACCCTCGGAAAGGCTTCCATCTATTATAACAGGAAACCCTACGCTCATAAATATTGCCAAGGGGCAATGGAATAAGGAAATGAGATTTCCAAACCATTACGACTTAAGGAGTAAGCATACTCCATATGCACTCAAGCATGTGGTGAACCATTGTATAAACACCAACATGATAAACCTCGTCAGGAGACCTATGAGTGGAAACAAACCCCTCAACAAGAACCTTCACTTACCAGTGATGAAATACCCTTCAATTGAAGAACGGGACCAGAAAACCCTCGAAGTTTCTTGGGATGTCCCGGTGATGTACATACAAGTAAAACTACACAGCTAGAGCCTATAACCAATGCTCAGCATTATGGAGACAATAATTGTCAAAAACAATCAATGTGAGAGCACATTGGACACCACGAATGACCCACGCTCAAGAGAGCTTGTAACCCAATAAGTTACTTCATCCATTATCAACCAAGATACCTGGTAAATTATATCATGAATGATGAAGCAATGTGAGGTAAGCTAACCTACACATGGAACCTAGATTGAAATAAAACATCTCCGCATTAGGAAGATAATGATACTGCAATAGGCTACGCCAACCGTCATATACACGAACGGAGGAAACCCTCAGTGTTCACGCCATAAGAAAATGGTGCCAATGATAATGACAATAAGTAAAGAGGAACTACCACAGGAATAGAAACAGTAAAAACAATGTTGTACAATGAGTAAGAATACGGTGCGCAACAAGCGACCGCCATGAGGAAGTGACAGATAATAACACGGAGTATAAGTAAGAGACGACAGGTAGAAATATTCTTTCCTATCACATAAGTGACTTACTGTCAAGCGTTCACGCCTCTGCACTCTGTATGACTGAGTGTTTTGGTATTGCACTTGTGCAGCTAATGATCTAATGCGATGGCTAGGGGTATGGAGGATGTAAACCGTAGTAAATCTTTCTTTTCACCATAAACATGGCATAAGCCAGTCAAGCAAGCCTAGCAACAGACCGTGCGGCCTAAGGCCAAAGAAGCACGAAGAGTGTAAAACACACTAATAATCACAAAATGTGAATTCCAAGGGAATAAAGGTGAAAGGAGACTTAAGAAAGTCCCTAGGACCAACGCATAGAAAATGCAAGGTCATACAAGTAAAGACACTTGTACTGAACCAGGGAAACTGGTAGAATTCAGAAGCTAGCGACAATAGAGGAAGCACTACAACTAAGTAGTGACTCAACCTCGCCCGACAATAAATCGGAGGGGCTTATCAAATAATCGTGGAAGCACGAATGGTATACATAGTAGATTACCAGAGAGCTGGTAATAAATCTTAAACTCATGGAGTTCAAACACGGTAAAAGAATACCGCATTTGTCTAGTAAACCTTATTCCCATGATAGACGGATAAAAGGTGATGTATAGCACATTAATGATAACACGAAGGGTAAGTAACCCAAGTTATCAGGGTCGCGCAGCAGAAGCTAGTGGGCCCTAGCTAGAGATAATATACCTAGTAAGCATAATAGAATGGCCATCAATGCCTTGAAGCCGGTTAGGTTAGAACCGAATTAATTATGAGTTAAATAAACTCATATAGGAATTCTTGGTGCAAAGACTAAACCATTGGTATGGTTAAGACCCTTTGACCAGAGCATATTATATAGTATACCGTAGTGAAGCTAGACGCTTCAGACTGCCCAAATTAAATAACCAATGTCTAATATTAACATATTAGAGATTACGTGGGCGTAATCCCTTTTAAGGGGGGTAGAGCGAAAACCGCTTAATGTAAGTTTTGTGAATAAAACACATAAACCGTAATGTGCATAGCACAAATGAGAATCAAATTGATGATTGATACTATGTTAAATAAACATAAGTATTCATTCATATTGTAATTATGGTAATTAGGCACGAGAGATGCAAATACCATGGGATGGATATACCTACCCTGTAACACCAGGTAAGGGTATTAATAAAAGAAAAGTAATGAGTAGTGGACGGAGCTCCACAAGTATTGTAGTCTTTGAAGAAGTAGTACGAAATGAATGAGAGTAGTAGATGAATGAAGTTTATGAGTAGTGGAATCGTAAGTAAATTATTTGAAGCAAACTGGAGTCAACTAAATTTTATAAGTATGGTAATCCCTAGTTAGAATAATTGAAACGATGGAGAGTAATGAATGGAAGTAGTGAAGGTTGATGAAATGAGCATTTAGGTATCGAACCACGGAGTAAAGCATTTGGGGAAGTAGAGTGAGGATGATTGATGGATTGATTCCATCCTTGGGAGATGTATGAATTTGTAATCACGACTAGAAAGAGTAAAAAGATAGAAAATGAAAACAATTAAATTATTTGTTTGGTTGAATCTGATGTGGGAAGTCAAACTTGATCCTGATCAGATCAAGGGAAACCGAACACAAATTGGAGTGGAAAGATAGTTCAACACTGGTGCTGATCACATCAGGGTCGAACGATTCTTGAAGCTCCCCTCAAGTGGTCACAAGAATCACGCATAGGATAGATGTAATGAATATAAACTGGAATTTGGAGTTGTATGTTTAAGAAGGATTCCTAAGTAGCCGCTGGGAAGGATTTTCTTAGCCTAGAGATGAAGGATTTGTTAGAAACTTATACCGGAGAAGATAGTAGTGTAGCATGTTGTGCTATTCCAAGGGCAACAGGACATAAAGGAGTCCTGTGTCTAGATGACCTGAGTGTCTGCGGGATTATATGTCTATTGCATTGCCTTGGGAATAGCTTTGCATTGTATGTATGTATAAATTGGTAATGAGGAACCGGATGGTCGGTGGTAATGCGGATTGGAGTAATTATTGTGCATTAGTATGGCATAGTATGGTATAGTATGTAGGAACCTTGAGTGACGGATTTAGGATTGGTAAGGAGGAAGAACGTATGGCTTTGGCATTAGATAAGTATGGATGAGTAAGTATAGTAATCCCATGACCTCGAGCAACTTTGAGGATAAAGTTCTTAAGGGGGGTAGATTGAAATACCCCGAACTTAAATATAGGGATTAAAATTAATCTAATACGTATTTAAGGGCCTAATGGTACCTAATTAATACTGGTAAGGAAAAATTAATCCAAAAGAATAAATAAACGCTTAAAAGCGGAAAACGCTAAATAAGCGTTAAATAACCATAGGAGGTATGAGACCTCGGTTAGAGTCATATAGGATTTCAAAGGTTTAATAAGACCTAAATAATGTATGGGAACAACTCCCGAAAGAAAACGGATCCAAATAATGTATTAAAACGCTAATAGAGCTTTAACGCATTTTTTGAAAAGACCCAAAACGTGATTTTAAGAGTCAAACGAACCCGTAAAAATTATAAGTCATTAAATAAATATTAGTAAGCATTTATGAAAGCTTAATAACCAATAAAAATAAAGAAACGAGAAAATTCCGGAAAACGGGCCCGGTTAGTGAACAGTACCTAAACCGGGTAAAATAACGAGCGTTTTCTGTAAAAGACGAAAAACGCTCCAACTAGTATAACTGTAGGGGGACCGATTTTTAATAGTCAAATAACTCCCTCACACACACATGTAACTAGCTAATTAAATAAGAGAGCCAAAAGTAAAAAGCAATAAAGTAGAAACTACTTTATCCCTTCCCTCTCTCCTCACCCACTCATTTCTCTACTCTCTCACCTCTCTCCTTCCTCACCCCCACCGATTTCTCCCTCCTCTTTCCTCTGGTATGGGCGATTTCTCGAAGCTCCACAAGCCTCCCATGGCTTCCCTTCTTCTACCTCATGCTCAAGCCATATTAGAGCTCCAAATGTAAAATAAAATACATATTTGAACTCCCCTCATTCTCCTCTATCATTCTCTCTTTTCAAAATTCGAAAAGGATGAATTTCATCTCCATGGGTTTTCCCCATTTGAAGAGAAAAGCACACCATTATGGAGCTTGGAGTCTCCTCTCTCCATTAAGGTAAAAATCTCCATGAAAGAACTCATATTTCTCCATCTTTGCTCATAACCGATTTTTGCCCCAATTGTAATGCTCTATTTTTCTCTCTCTTTGGAGCATAATATCAACCTTGCAATGGTGGTGGATTCACCTTCTTGAACCAAGGGCTAAAACCCCTTCTAAAACTCTCCAAAGGTAAACCCTAGAAATTCCATTTCAAACACTTCAATGAATTGGCATTAATTTAAGGATTAGCATATTAATTGTAGTGTTTTGTGTTCATTGGGTGATGGGAATGGAGTTGGGCAACTCCATTCCCCACATGGCCGATTTGGGTAAGAAAGGAAGAAGGAGGAGAAATGAGAAAGAAAGAAGGAATTAAAAGCTCAAGGTAAGAGCTCCCTCCTAATGTTAAGTTCTAATTGCATTAGAGTAATGGGAATGGGTGATAATTAAGAACCCAAAATAATGTATTAGTAATGTCATTTTGGAAGTTTGAGTATTTGTGAATTAGTATGTGGATTGTAGGCCTTGGGCCAAGTATGTTGTGTATGGGTATTAGTATTGATGTTTGATGGAGTATTGGTGTATTGGGATGGATTTATATTTGTATTGATCGCTGGTAGGACCCTTGTAAGGGTGTGGCTAGATTAGGAATGAATTTGGTGAGAATTGGTATGTGTGGCCAAGTAAGAAAAGTAGATGAATTATGGCAAAATTTTGGTAGGAATATGTGCATTTGTGAATGACTTGGTGAATGGGAGAACCAAGGTGTGTATTGGGGATTGTAGGGATGTCTAATGACCATGGAATGGTATTTGAGGTATGGGAATGCTAGGATGCAAAATCTGTAGCAAAGAGTGCAAGGAATGCCTTGGAGAAACTAGGAAGAACTAGAGTATAAGACTTGGTAAAGTAAATGTTGGACTTGGGTATAGAAGGTGCAATTGCTTGGAAATGAATTGGCATGGTGAGATGAGGTATTTGGGATGCTAATAGTGGCATTGGTTGAGAAGTAATGGATGGTAGAATGGAGTTTGAAAATCTGTAGCATAAGAGAATGAAAAACTGTTGTAAGTGTTAAAAAGGAAGTGAGGAAATTGTATAAATTGGTTGATGGATTTAGTAATGGGGTTGGTGAATGAATTGAGGTATTTTAGGAAGCCTAAATGGCACTAAAACATGTGGGATTACATATAGGAGGATTGGGGAAGCAAAGGGTGAAATTCGGAAAGAAAAATAAGGTCTATAGCAATGTTCTGCTGCCGTCCGACCCAGAGTCTGGGTCGGACAGTGGGTCGGACGGGGCTTAGGTAACGACAATAAATCATTCTGGAATGGTCCGACCCAGGGCCGTGGATCGGACGTGGGTCGGACAGGCAAAAAAAAATTCAAGGTCGAAGCTCCTGACTTCGTCCGACCCAGAGTCTGGGTCGGACAGTGGGTCGGACAGAGCTTGGACATGGGACCGAAACCTTCTAGAACGGTCCGACCCAGAGGTATGGGTCGGACAGAATAGTGCTGGGTCGGACGGGGAGAATTTCAGAGAACGGGAATCTACTGGAATGGTCCGACCCAGGGCGTGGGTCGGACGCTGGGTCGGACGACCCATAACTTACAAAAAAAAAAGAAAGGTAATAATCATATGCATGTATATACATGGGTATGTACATACATAGGGGACTTTAGTAATACACCATTAATGTAACACTAACGGTAAAGAAATAAGTATGTAAATGGGAAACAAGTAAGGGGATTAATAAGGAAGTTGAAAGTGTAAGAACATTAAGTAACCCGAATTAATGGGATAACGGGGTAAGTACGGGAGTAGTAGCTAAGCGTGTATTGTAGTGCTTAGTATTAACAGAACCATTTGGCATGTAGTCATTGGTTCGAGGCTAGGACTCAAGGGACAAGTAAGGAACGAAGGAGCACGGGAACACCCGATAAAGTAACTCAACGGTGAAAGGTATGATTTCTTCATGCCCTGTATCCTAATCTGGTTACCCCGATTTGTGTGCTTATTTGATCACCTAAATAAGATAAATGCATGAATCGGACTATACTGCACTTACTTGTGCTTGTTTATATTGTTCTTGATGTTTGTCTTGAACAATAGTTTGTATAATTCATGAAACATATGAATGATGATGAATTGTATTCGAATCTTGTATTGTACTTAAGCATTGTATTGTATTTCGTATAAATGTGTATTAAGCATTGTAATTGTGTATGTGGCCTGTATGAATGACTTCTGCTAATTCCTAACTACCTAACTCCTAACTTAAGTGAGTAAACTGGAATGAGTAGAAGTCCGATATAGCTCCGGCCACGCGTGAGGATGAGGAGACACAAGAGGTTGGATCCGATCCCTGACTCTTAAACTGGTCCGCGGCCCAAATCCCTTAAATGGGTAGCATCCCGGATTGGTGAGTCAAGTAAATCCCGGTGGTGGGACGGAGTAGTCCCCGGGCCGGAGGTCCCGACGACTTAACATGAGTAAGAGTAAGAGTAAGTAAGTATGTATGAGTATGAGTATGAGTATGTATGCGTATGTATGGAGTAAAGAGTAAAAGAGTAATCTCCACCCGATTAACCCGGGTGGACCAATGAAGCTAACAAGAATTGTATATTGTGTATGTAATGAGTATGTGTATTTCGGAAGAAGGTAAGTATGTATTGGATAGTATATTGTATTCCTTGTATGTAATGAAGTGTATGTATGTATGCCTTGCGTAAGTGTTATTGTATTGTGTATGAAAGCATGTATGCATGTTGTGTGAATAAATGAACTGCATGTATACGACCAAGTGGTCGGCGTACCCTCACTAGTACGCGGGGTATGCGGTTATCATGCGCAGTGAAAGCTGACCCCCTAGGGGGAACATTTTTAGTGTGCAGGTACCCGAAGCGGATACGGTCAAGGTAAGAGACCGGTGGCAAGCCTTCGTATTTAGAAGTAGGTAGTTTCTGAGGAAGGGGTATTAGATAGACTCTTAGTGAGTATGTATAAATTTAGGAGAAGTGTTGTATTTGATTTGGAACCTAATACACTCGGTATGTGGATTATTTTGTATTGAACTTGGAGTATTGTATTGAATGAGGATTGTAGTAATTACTTGGTAAATGGAGTATGTGTTACAGATATGTAGTACTCGGGATTCCGGTCCATCAGACCGATGCTGTATGTAGTAGTAGTAGCCTTGTTAGTCACGTGGGTGACTAACGGCAGTGTATCACCCACCGTTGAGTATGTAAGTATCCGCTGCGTGACTCTGAATTGTATAAGGAGATTGGACGGTAATGACGGTATTAGCGGTAGGGGTGTTACATAGCGGGAATTGAGTTCCCTAGGTGACTTGATTTGATTTTACTTGTGAATGATTGAAGGATAGAAAACTAATTGGAGTTATAATATGTATTAAATTTCTTAGGTAAAGTATTTGGAGATAACTTGAGTAATAATCGATGAGATGATTAATAAGTGAGGAAAAGGATTCTAGAAATTGGAAAATATGTGTCTAGGTTATTATGACTAGAAAGATTAAAAGATAGAAAATGAAATAACGGTTGACTATTTGATTGTTTGAATTGGGGTGGGAGGTGGAACTTGATTTGCTAGCGATCAAGGGAAACCGAACACAAATTGGGGTGGAAGGATAGTTCAACACCAATGCTGATCACATTGGGGTTGAATGACTCCTGAAACTCCCTATAAGTGGTCACAAGTAATAACGCTAGTAATAGGTGTAATTATCATTAATTGGAATTTGGAGTTGTATTGAGTTTTCAAAACGAATTTCCAACTGAGTTTTGGCAAAAAGGATTTTCCTTCAAACTTGAGAATGAGGACCAGTTTTGAAACCACTTCCATAGGCGCTAGTTGAACCTTCCCACCATGCTAGACCCAGTATTGGGTCGAAACCGGGGAAGTAAGGCTAGTGTGTGAGCCGGTGGGAGTGATGATTAGTTTTGAAACCACTACAACGAATGAGTAACGGTACTAAGTGACCGGTAGGACGTTTGTAGTGCGTGTTTGGTATTTTTCCAAGGGCAGCGGGATATGAGTAGTCCTGTGTCAGTGTGGATGACCAGTGAGTGCCTAAGGATCTCTAGATGTGCAAATGAATTTGATCAGAACCAAAGGACCGTAGGGCCAGAGAGCGTAAGTGCCCAAAGTCATGACAGTCGTAAACCAGAGAGCGTAAGTGTTCAAACGTGACCGGTACCTGAGGGATCACTCGATATGGGGGAGGATTGAGTGCCTAATTGTCTTCGGATGGACCCCCATGGAGAGATTGGCAAAGAATATTTTTGATTGCTATGCATGCAGTGACCTGTTGTGTGGATGTGTGGTATACATTGAATCAGACCTTGGAGATGGTGAGGTTATATAGAGATTATAACCTTAGCATAGAGTACCTATGTGAGTAACAATATTAGATTCACCAACTTTGAGGGTAAAGTTCTTTAAGGGGGTAGATTGAAATACCCTGAACTTAATTATGGTGATTAAATTACTCTAATATGATATTTGAATGCTAATAGCGCCTAAAGAATATTGGTGAAGAAAATAAATCCAAAAGAAAAGAGAAAACGCTTAAAAAGCGTAAATTGTAAAAACGAGCGTTACGCAACCATGGGGGGTATATGACCTTGGTTAGAGTCCTATATGGATTTTTAGGGCTTATTTATGACAAATAACATGGGGGAACAATTCTCGAAGAAAACGGATCCATAAAACGGATTAAAAACACTAGTTAAGCTTTAGAGCATGTTTTTTGATAAAACCCAAAACGTGACTTTGAGTGGTCAAATGGACCCGTAAAAATTATAGTCAATCAAATAACTATAATTAAACTTAATGGAAGCTTAAGAACCATTAAAATTAAAGAAACAAGAAAATTACGGAAAACAGACCAAGTTAATGAGTAGTACTAAACCGGGTAAATTAACGAGCGTTTCTTGTAAAAGACAAAAAATGCCCCCAGCCTAATTACTGTAAGGGGGCTGGTTTTGATGAGTGTTTAACACTCTCTCACACACACTAGACTAGCTTATAAGTAAAAGAGTTAAAAAGCAAAAGCAAAAAGCAAAAGCAAAAAACAAAAGCAAAAAAAAAAGAAAAAGCAAAAAGCAAAAAGCAAAAGCAAAAAGTAAAAAGCAAAAGTGGAAAAAGTAAATAAAACACTCACCCTCCCTATCTCTCCTCTATTTTTCTGATTTCCCCTTCCTTCCCCTCTTCCAGCGTGAGCCTCCCTATCTCTTTCCCTCTAATTTTCTTCTTCTTCATCACGTCAAAGGAGAGCTTCCATGGCTACTCCACCATTCCTTTGCTTGCCCAAGCTTCATCCAAGCTCCAAATCCAAAAATAATTTCATATTTGAGCTCCTCTCACCAAGGGCTACACTGCCCTCTTTTTAAAATTCCCATTGGTTGAATTGACCTCCATAGGTGTTGGCCATTTGAAGACAAAACCACATGTTCTTGAAGCTTGGAGTCCCCTCTTCCTTCTAAGGTAAAAAGTTCCAAGGAAAAATACATTTTTATCCAACCCTTTCCTTGGCCAATTTTTACCCATTCTTATGCCTTGTTCTTTTCTTGTTTTAAGCTATTCTCCAAGTCTGCAATGGTGGATTTGAGCTCCTCCTTTGATTCATGGCAAAAGCCCATTTCTAGGGTTTCCATGTTAATGACCAATCTTAGTGCCTTAAGCATTTTAATTAATGAGTTTAGTGTTTTTACTTAGACTCATTTCCTTATTTATTGTTGGGATGGAATTGGGAAACTACATTGCCCTTGGCCGATTTTGAGTCAAGAGAAGTGGAGGAGAGGTAGAGGAGAATGAAAAGAGAAACTTGGAATATCAAGGTAAAAAGCTTACATTAACACCCCTACCGCTAATCCCGTCATTACCTTACAATTACTTACCTTCGCAGCGGATATTACATACACAACGGCGGGTGTACAATGCCGTTAGTCACCCACGTGACTAACAAGGCCAGTTCCAATACTACATACTATCGGTCTGATGACTTGAATATACCGAGTACTCTACACAATACATTACTTTCCAATCCATACTCAAATCATAATCCAAATACAAACTCCATTTCAATACTCTACCGAGTCTACAATCCTCAAACTATCGATACAATTTGGACTTACAATTTCGCATTACAATACAAATACAGTTCCTACTACTCAACTACCCATGCTTATACAGCAACCCCGTCCTACACTCTCGAACGGTGGTCAGCTTCGAAGTACCTGTAAAATAAAAACGGTGCCCCTAGGGGCTCAGCAAATTGCTACATATGAAATTCACATACCCCGCGTGCTAACCGGGGTACGCCGACTACTTTGGTCGAATACATGGAGTTCATTTTCATACATACATACTTACTAATTCTAAAATTACAAGCAACCATACTTACATACATATACAAGATTCAATACTTACTAGGGAAGACAATTCGTCAGTCAACCGTTCATGTTAGCTATTCATTCATCCGGTTTAATCGGATGCTCTCTTCCTCCCCGTTCGGGTCCATAAGGCTTACACCACTCATGTTCTTACTTACTTGTTGCTTTACTCTTACTTCACTCTTTACCTTACTCTTTACCTTACTCGTGCTTTGCTCAATACTCACTATTTTACTAATACTTACTCATCACTCGATACTCATTGCATTACTCGTACTTACACCTTACTCAATCCTCAGTACCTTACTCGTACTTACTCCTTACTCAGTACTCTTTACTTACTCGTACATACTCATTACTCAATACTTACTTGTACATACTCATTACTCAATACTCATTACTTACAGCCTCCGGGCTGAATCATACACAAGACTCGCCACCAGGCTTACAAAAAAAAAGCGGAGCTATACGCTTAGCCCCTAATACTCAAATGTCCGTTTTTACCGACTACTTAAATTCCCAACACTCCTCTCTCGCAGATCTTACAATCTCATGGATTATCCTAGAAGTATCTCTCTCGATAACCTATACTAGCTTAGGGAATTACCAACGTCTAGTATTCTCAGATTTAAGGGTTCCCCAAGGTATCGAATACTCTCATGTTCGGGACATTGTTTACATTAGTCGGGTCCTCTCATTGTGGGTCTACTAATTTTCTAAGGGGTTTGGAGATCCCTCATATTCGTTACTACTCTCAAGATTGATGTCTTGCTCCATCATCAATTCCTCTAATAGAGGGTACTTATATACTTCCACTATTTATTGTTTTGTGGATTATTCATATCGGTTCTCTTACCGTTATCGGGAGGTTACTAGTCCCACACACTACCTCACATTCTAGTGAGTTCATTGGTTTACGTTATCGTTTCTTGGTTTGTTAGTTTAGTTTTGTGTTTCCACGTTTTCGTTAATTCACATCACGACTCTTACTGCGAGTCACTAATCAATAAGACTCACCTATGAGTCGGCCTATATGCAAGCTAGGCCACGCAAACATTCAAGAGGGGTTAGCTCATACATCATACAGCAAGACATACAATGAAAGGCAATAAACCATTTTCATGCTCTTATCTTGATTAGCCGACATACAAGCACACAAATCAACGTAGCTCGGTTAGCATACGGGGCATGAGAAAATCATACCTTTCACCGGGGTTATCTTTACCGTGTGTTCTCATGTTCCTTGGTTCACACTTGTTCCACCGATAATGTTCCAAACATTGTTATTAATACTATGTTCATACGGTACGTAAATAATTACTACTCCTGTACTTACCCCGTTGTCCCGTTATACTTAGTTTCACTTATGTCAAATTATGTTCTTACTTCTCACTCATTTCCTACACTTGTTTACACTTCTTAGGACCTTTAAATACCACCAAACAAGGCCTTAACAACATCTACAACCATTACCAATCAATCCCCCATGTTTTAAACCCTAAAAACCACTTTCGGCAAGATTTTGGGGGTGGTCCGGGACTTGGTCCGGACCCAAAGTCCCGGACTAACTCGTTTCAATACTCTCGGCTCCTTTTTACTATTGGTCCGGGACTTGGTCCTAGACCTAGGTCCCGGACCACTTGCAGTTTTAACTCTCAACCTTATTTTTGATGCGGTCCGGGACTTGGTTCCTATCCTAGGTCCCAGACCCTGCTAAAAACTACTACTTAGGTGATTTTTCAACCCCAAATCAACCCTTAATCCACCCCTAATCATTCCATAATCTTTTCACATTTTTCATACATGTTTAAACATCCTAAAACACTCTTAAACGCTCCTAAATCGTTGGTCCAATCCTTGCTCAACTCTTGCTTACATTCTACATTTTCACTCTTGCATTTTTACACTTTGCACACTTGTGCATTTCTAGCTTCCTCTTGGTGGGTTACTACCTTCTACCAACTTCACCAAACTACTTATTGACCATTACAATTCCATCTTAAGCAAATGCACTACCTATACCCAAGTCCAACTCCCATTTTCTAAGTCTTGCACACTAACTCATTTGTATTTTTCAAAGCATTACAACACCCATTTACTACAGATTTTACACACTCACATTTTCATCCTCCATCTACCATTTCAAGCTTATTAGCCATCTCTACTCAACCCAATACACACCTTGGTTTTCCCAGTCACCAAGTCATCTAAAAATGCTTATTTTCTACTAAAATTTTGTCATGACTTACCTACAATCCTTACATTCCCAAATCCATCCATTCTCATGCAAATCAATCCTAATCTAGCCACACCCATACAAGGGTCCTACCAGCACTCAAAGCAATCATAATTTACCAAAACCTCTTCAAACAACAATACCAATATACATACTCAAATTACTTGGCTCTAAGGCCCTTATTTCACACAACAACTTACAAATTCTTCCTACTTCATCCAAACACATTTCCATCCAGTTTTAGGTTCATTGTTTTGGTTTTCCCCATTCCCAGAAATTCTAAAATATCAAGGTAGTAGTTAAGGTAGATTTTCTTACCTTGAATATTCCAATCCTCTTTTAAATTCTCTTCTTCTCTTCTACCATCCATTATCGGTCAAGTGGGTAATGATTTGCCAATGCTCCAGCCCAACATTCAAGTAAAGGAAATGAGTTTAAGTAGGAACACTAAACTCATTAATTAAAATGCTTAAGACACTAAGGTTGGTCATTACCTTGAAACCCTAGAATTGGTTTCTTGCCAGAATCAAGGGAGAGGCTCTAATACACCATTGGAGGCTTGGAGAATAGCTCAAATGAAGAAAGAACAAGGCATTACAAGGGGGTAAAAATCAGCCTCACTAGAAGATGAGAGAAAAGATGAGTTTTTCATGGAAATTTTTACCTTAGGAGAAAGAGGAGACTCCAAGCTTCAATTTGATGCCATTTCCTCTTCAAATGCCCAAAACCCTATGGAGGTCAAACTCGTCCATTTAAAATTTCGAAAAGATAGAAATGTTGCCCTTGGTGAGAAGAGTTCGAATATGGGGTTATTTTTGCATTTGGAGTTCAAATGAGGCTTGAGCAAGAGGAAGAAGAGAGGCTACCATTGGAGGTTGGTGAGGAGCTCCAAAATCGCCAGAATAGGGAAAGGGAGGAGGAAGAATACGGTGGAAGAGAGGAGGGAGGAGAGAGGAAGAGAAAAGTGAAGAGAGAGAGAGGGTTTCCTTACTTTTTGTACTTTTCTATTTTTGCTTTTTGATTTCTTTATTAGCTAAGTAGTCATGTGAGAGTGTAATACCCTTGAGGTTTACCTCCCACATCGATTGGAGGGGAGAACGAACCACTCCTTATATGGGTGGGGATACCTCTCCTTGTTGTGAGGCCTTTTGGGGATAGGAAACCCCATAAACAAAACTGTGGCCTGCGTGCCAGATCGGACAATATCACAACAGTGGGCTGATTAGGCTGGGTTGTTACAATTGGTATCAGAGCTAGACCAAGGTCGGTGTGCCGGTGTGGCCCGTAAGGGCGCTGGGCTCCCAAGGGGGGTGGAGTGTAATACCCTTGAGGTTTACCTCCCACATCGATTGGAGGGGAGAACAAACCACTCCTTATATGGGTGGGGATACCTCTCCTTGTTGTGAGGCCTTTTGGGGCTAGGAAACCCCAGAAACAAAACCGTGTGGCCTGCGTGCCAGAGCGGACAATATCACAACAGTGGGATGATTAGGCTGGGTTATTACAGAGAGGGGGCTGATTTCATTAGTAAAAGCCGGCCATTAATATATACAACTTGGAGCGGTTTTCGCCTTTTATAGAAAACACTCGTTAATTTACCCGGCTAGCACTATTCACTAACTGGCCCGTTTTCTGGAATTTTCTCGTTTCTTTAATTTTAATGGTTCTTAAGCTTCCATTAATGTTTATTATAGTTATTTGGTTGACTATAATTTTTACGGGTTCATTTGACCACTCAAAGTCACGTTTTCGGGTTTTCTCGAAAAACATGCGCTAAAGCTTTATTAGCGTTTTAAATTCATTTTGTGGATCCGTTTTCTTCGGGAATTGTTCTCGTACATCAATTAGGCATGAATAAGCCTTAGGAATCCTTATAATACTCTAACCGAGGTCATGTACCTCCTATGGTTATGTAACACTTATTTTAGAGTTTTTCACTTTTTAAGCGTTTCCTCATTTCTTTTGGATTTATTTTCCTTACCAATATTACTTAGGCACTATTAGGCCCTTAAAAAACATATTATAATAATTTAATCACCATAATTATGTTTGGGGTATTTCACCTTAACTACTATCTTGATTGCATTAGAAATTGGGATGGACTTTGGTATAGATAATGCATTTGTCTAGGAAGAATTGGGAATGGTGAAAATGGGTGAGAACAAGAGGTAAACCATCAAGAGGGAGTTTGCAAATGCACAAGTGTGCAAAATGCAAAATGTGAGAATTGAAATTTGTGAAATTAAGCAAGAATTGAGGTAAGGAATTAGCCAATGATTTGAGGAAGTTTAGAGCATGATTAAGAGTGTTTTAAGGTGGTTAAACAAGTATAAAACATATGGAAATATTAGGGAATGGTTAGGTGTGGATTAAGGTTGGAATAGGGGTTGAAATTTGACATTTTAGCAGCTTTTTAGTAGGGTCCAGGACTTAGGGGCCGGACCAAGCGTAAAAAGGTCTCTAAAGTTGAGAAAACAGGTGGTCTGGGACCCTAGTCCAGGACCAAGACCTGGAACAAGGGAGAAAAATGGCCGAGAGTGAAGTTAAGCATTGGTCCAGGACTTTGGGTCCGGACCACCCCCAGAATTGCACCGAAAGTCATTTTAAGGCATTAGAAGGTGGGGGATTGATTGGTAATGGTTTTAGATGATGTTTAGGAGTTGTTTAGTGACTTATAAAGGTCCTAAGAAGTATAAACGAGTGCTAGAAGTGAATGAGGAAGTTGAGAAACTTAAGTACACTTGAGTAAACCTAAGATAACGGGACAACGAGGTAAGTGGAGTAATAAGTTTACGTACCGTATGAGCTTGATATTAAAAAATGTTTGAAACATTATCAGAGGATCAAGTGTGAACCGAGCAAAGTGAGGTGACCCGGTAAAGTTAAACCATGGTGTAAGGTATGATTTTCTCATGTCGTGTATGCTAACGGATTACACTGATTTATTGTTGTTTGTTGTGTGCTGACTTAATTAAGATAAAAGCATGATAATGACTATTGCTTTGATTAAGTATCTTGATGCATGCTGTGTGTACTAACCTTCCTTGTATGTTGTGTCGTCTCACTTAGCGTTATAGACCGACTCATAATTGAGTAGGGATTGGTTAGTGACTCGTAGAAAGAGTTGTTTCACAACAACAAAAACGTGGAAACACACAAAAAACTATCGAATCAAAATAACGACAATGCAAACCTATGAACTCGCTAGAACATGAGAGAGTTGTGCGGGATTAGTAAACTCCCGATAATGGTTAGAGAACCAAATGAACAATCCACGAAACAAACAATAGTGGAAAGAAATAACAAAACCTCTATTAAGAGATTGTTGATAGTTCAAAGAAATGAACTTTTGAGAAAAGTAAAAGAATGATAAGGGACCATCAAACTCCCTTAGAAAAATAGTCGACCTACAACATGAGGACCCGATCTAACATGAGAAAATGTCCCGAACATAAAAGTATTCGATAAGTTGGGAAAACCTTTAAATCTGAGAATGCTAGACAATGAGAAATTTCCCTAAGCTATTAGATGTTATCGAGAGAGATACTTCTAGGCTAATCTATGAGATTGTGAAATAACTCCGAGAGAGGAGTATTGGGAATTTGAGTAGTCCGGTAGAGAAACAGACCCTTGAGAATTTGAGGAACTAAGCGTATAGTTCCGCTTGATAGTCGAACCTTCCCACCATGCTAGACCCAGAGTAGGGTCGAAACCGGGGAAGTAAGACTTGTATTTGAAAGCCCGGTGGTGAGTCTTGTGTATGACTCTACCCGGAGGTCATGGGTAATGACTTAAAAGGTATCCCTTAGGGAATTTGAGATTGAGATTTGAGAACTTAAGATTTAAGAATTGAGAATTGAGTTGAAATTTAAGAGATTTGAGAATTGAGTTTAGAAGTGTAGAAATTGAGTTTGAATTGAGAAATTGAGAATTTAAGATTGAGGTTGAGAATAATAGAGTTTGAGTAAGAGTAACCCAAGAGAATGGGTAAAATAATGAGTAAGTGACTAAGGCATAGTGAGGTAGAACCCTCAAGGCCTAAGAGTAAGTTAATACGAACTAACCACCTTGATGTGTTAGTTAGGGATTGTTACGATTGTATTCCATGATTGAATGTTGAATGCTTGTGCTAGTGTACATATTTAATGTATTGCTATCCTGCATGATGAATGAATTAAAATGAATCCCTGTTCTCGACAAAGTAGTCGGCGTACCCCCGTTAGCACGTGGGGTATACGAATTTCATACCAGTAATTCGCCGAGCCTCTTGGGGCACCGTTTTTACTTTACAGGTACTTTAAAGCCGATCACCGTCCGAGAGTGTAAGAGGGGGTTGCTGTATATGCATGGGTAGTTGGTTAAGGAATACAACTGTTGTATTTATTTGTAACGTTGAATTGTAAGTCCGAATTGTTATCGGCAAACTTGAGAATTGTAGAGACTCGGTATATAACTGACACTAGTACAAAAATGGTCTATTTCTGTGCCCCTATTTCTGCGGCAAAAATAGGGCGCTTTCTGAAATTGGTCAGATACCTATTTCGGCGGTTTCTTATGTAAAACCGCTGAAATAGATCTGTTTTATTTTTTTTAAAATACGGACCACCTATTTCGGCGGTTGTAACTTAAAAACCGCCGAAATAGGGGCTAATTTTTTTTTAAAAAAAAAATATCGACGACCTATTTCGGCGGTTCTTACCTAAGAAACGCTGAAATAGGTCTTTAATAACATCCCCTACCCTAATTCATCGCATTTCACCCCGACGCTTCAACTCTCGAACTCCCGCTGCGCTGCGAGAGAGGCAACTCCGTGACTACACCTTTCTGCTTCCGCCGCCGCCTCGCCCTCACCGCCGCACCTTCCTCGCCGCCTGGTCGTTGCCGCCGCGTCATCACCGCCGAACGTTGGTGCCGGCGAAGTGGAACAGAAACAGCAGCAGCTAGTCGAACAGAGGGAGAAGAAGAAGGTATAAGTTCGATTTTGACCTACATTTATGGATTTTTTGTGATTGTTGCTTAAATTGTGGTTGAATGTGAATGTGGATGATTGTATTAGTGGAGTGTATGAAATTTATGTATATATGTAGTATGGTAGAAGTGAAATTATATGTGCACACAAGGTGCTCAACAAAATGTTTGAGTGAATAATTGTGGTTTTTTTTCTCATTTTTGTGTGGTTGTGCCTTTGTTTTTTATTTTTATTTTTCATTACTTTTCTTTTATTCTTGTTTTATTTCTACTTTGTGTAATTATACATCAAATTGATTAGTGAGGATTACACTTGCTTTCATTTTAGACTTTTAGTATTTATTAGGATTGTTTTGCTTTTCGTTTTTGATTTTGCGTTTTGTTTTTCATTTTTAATTGCTTGAATATGAGGAACTAACATTGCTTTGAGTATTAGTGGTGTTATTGTATAATGAGGAAGAGATTGAGTTGTTTTAGTGTTAATAAAATGATGATTAAGGGGTTGGAAGCCAAGGGAAATAGATGAGTTTGTGCAGAAATTTAATGTGTAGTGCTTAAGATTGTTGTGGATATTAGAAATGAGTTGGTGAGCTGAAATGTGTGTGGGCAATGCTAAAATTATAGGGGAAACTCTGTCAAAATTGTCCTAGAAATTAGATGACTTAAGTATTTGAGTTGAGAAAAAAAGAACCTAGAGTAACTAGGTGTTGTAGAGGTAAACTTGAATGGTTAACCACCTTGGTTTTGGTTTATAAGAGAATTGGGTAATTGAGTAGAACCTTGGGTGAGAATAAGACAAGTGTGTGCTAAATGACATTAGTTGAAGGAACATGGAGTGGTAGGAATGAGAACAAAATTTGTAACAAGGAGAACTTAGAAAACTAGAGCAAGTGTTGAAAATGATTTTGTTTATTTTGTCATTAGTTGAATTGGTTTAGTATTATGTTTACATAATTCTTTTTTTAGGTTTCAAATTTAATTATGTAGGTTAAAGTGTAATACCCCATCTAACATTAACACGCTTACAATAAACTGCAGCGGAAAAACAAACTTCATCACATTACTTAACTCGTTGGTGTTACTCGCCGTTAACCACCCACGTGGCTAACAAGGCTATTACATATACAATGTATCGGTCTGATGGACTAGATTTCCGAGCGACTACACATTACTGACCCTTCCTTTAACAATAGAAATAACATATACCTTCCAACTGTACCGAGTATTCACAAACTAATGCCGATAACAATTTCGGTCTTACTACACCTACTGTATATATACAACTTAAATGATTACCCATGTACAACGGCTACCCCGTTCTACTCTCGAACGGCTTCCAGCTCCTTGTACCTGAAATAGGAAAAGAAGAGAAAGGGTGGCCCCCAAGGGGCTCAGCACCTTTGCTGGTATGGTAATCCCGCAGCCCGCATGCTACCGGGCCACGCACAACTAATTGTTGTCTTAGCATGCGGTTGATTATATTTAAATCATGCATGCAACTATAAACACACAACACATAACATTCCGCCTCAATGGGCTCAACAAATAGATAACACATCCTTACTTGATAAGTCACTCATGGTATTCATTTCCCCTAGAGTGTTTCTCCTCTAATGGAGCTACTTCCTTAATAGACGACAACTACCCATTAATCGGGTTATCCTTAAACGCCTCTTATCACAAACTGGGATTCATTTCCATGATCCACATACTCCACATTTTACAACATATAAATTCATCACATAACAACCCTAACAACACTTTTCACGTTTCAACATGCACATAATAACATCGCAATAGATATTGCATTACATCAACAACATATAACATAACGGGAACGGTTCTCTTAGGAATCGACCCAAACATTGTTAATTCACTGGTGAGCCTAGAGGATGATGTCACCCTCATGGTAAGCTCGTTATACAACACTCATTACCGTCCTAATAGTCGGACGAGTAACTTAAGTTAAGATGGTTCAGGTTTGTGACCCGAACACACCGCACAAACACATGTTCCCTCTAAACCGATCATAAGTCAGAATAGCTAAGCTTTGGAGTAAGCTAATGGGAGATCATAACCCGTGAGGGAACAACCATAACAGAGAGAAGGGTAAGGCTAAAAAGGATACCCACTCCCAAACAACGCGCGACCGGCCTAACCGGATTCCTCACCACTGTTAGTACATACTTACTTTTAGATATTAGTTAGAACCCCACTATGGAGTCTATCACATCTACACACCATACAGTACTACAACTGGGTTAGACATACAAGGGAGATCCCTACATCCACATACACATATCACACAATTAACACACGCATAGCCGTGGTTAGAACGCCCCATGGTTTGGGTCGTTTAATCCGAATACCGAACTCTCATGTGATCCTAGACTTAGTTAGCTAAGGTTGAACACCATCGAGGTTAAATGGTATCGGAGTTGAACACGCCACATATATGAATTACTATAAACTCATTACATGTTTTATCTTACAACGTGGCAAACATACAGAAAAACACATTGGCATACAAGCCGGTGTAATCCGGTAGGACACACGTTGCAAGAAAACCATACCTGTCACCGGAGTCCACTTTATCATGTCCACTTATGTTTCTCGAGCAATTCTCGAACAACTGATAACATTACATGTACTTTTATTAACATCGGGGTAACACGATTGTTTAAAGTCTAATGCTTATAACTTACCCCCGTTAACTTAGTTAAATAACTTCACATTTTTAACTTATTTTACTTTTACATTCTAATACAACGTTTCCCTCACTAAATTGTCATTATAACTTACTTAACATGTCCTTAACAATCTTATAACATCATTACTTAATAATCACCATTTTTAGACAACTTTTCCTAACCTTAAACAACATTTTTGGCCAAAACAGTGGCATGTCCGAACTTGTGTCCGGACTTCCCAAGTTCGGACGCAAGCCGTGACTTAAAACTGGAAAAGACGCATGTCCGAACATGTGTCCGGACTTCAGAAGTTCGGACATGGGTCGAGGAAGATTTCAAGGTAAAATCTCATTTGTCCGAACCTGTGTCCGGACTTCCGAAGTTCGGACACAGTTCGAGACTCTGAGAATTTTTACGCAACAGGGCCTGTCCGAACGTCCATGTCCGGACGGATGTTCGGACAAGCCAAAACACTCATTTTCCAAGCCTTTAAACACTTAACCAATTTCCACCAAAATCTCTAACACTTATAGTATTTCCTCCTTAGGTTTCTAAGTGGTGTTTCATGCCTATTGTAACCATTATACCATAATATTTCTTCTCCATTTGAACATCCACTCTTAAGCATCTTTTCTTACAACTAAATTCCTTATATCATCCTTGTAGTCCTTTTACAAGTTTATTCCTTCTCCTTGTTTTCCCAAAGTTTGCCTAAGTCCTAGAACAACTCCGAAATAACTTTGGTGTGTCCCAAAACACTCATTTGATTTCTAGAACTTCCAAGACAATGTCTAAATCCTTGTAGCACTCTAAACATCTTAATACATGCTTTCTTCCCTAGTAAAACATTTAATCATTCTCAACACTTCCAAACTCACCAAAACTCTTTTTAAACACTTAGAACTTCTTATACATCATCTAAATTTTGCCATAGGTTCTCTTTAGCACAATGTCATACCAAAACACATTGTTTTTCATCATAAAACATTCAAGAACACCTAAAATCCATCAAGAGTATTCTCACACTCAAACACTTAGGTTTTCACCCTTTTACAACCAAAAACACTTAATCACTTAATGCACATTCCTTACACACAAACATATTGTTTTTTCCTCCTTTAACCATCCAAGACACTCAACTTCACAAAGAATGTTCTTTACACACTTCTAAATCCATCAAACACATTCTTATACACAAACTTCACACATTTAGCACTACATCACAATATAGTGCATAATTTAAATTGCATGGCACTTAGGCCCTTAAATAACATGGCTCTTAGGCCCTTAAGATGCATAAATCATAAACACTGAATTTCCCACATTGTATTTGCCTTTGACCTGCAAACACACTCAACAATACATATGCCTTTTACTAAGCCCTTGAGAGCATTCTTCTAAGTCATTTTCCCTTGGCTCCTTAAATCATTTTCATAAGCAATACTAGCTCATTTCTCCTAAGACTTTAAACCACCTTAGGTTAGCACATTCACCTCTTTTCCTCACAAACTTCTTTCTTGTTTCCTTGACTAAATTGGCAAGGCTTTTGGTTGCTTGTCAACTTCTAAACATTATACAAATAATGTAATGAGTATACAAGCTTTAAGCTTCATCTCATTGTAAACCCTAGTTACATATATTATCTTAACACATTAAGGTAATTGTTTTTACCTATTTTGGAATTGGAAGAGAGCTTGAATAAGTATCAAGAGAGGACTCCTCCTAGCCCTTGGAAGATTCAAATGGAGCTAAAACAAGCAAGGTAAAGACACCATTGTGAGGTGAATTTCGGACAACACTAAACATGAAGGATGGAACATCATTTTTCTTTGAGTTTCCTTACTTGAAACATAAGAGAATGACAAGGCATGAAAATATTAGCTCAAGCTCCTTCAATGGTGAATCTCCATGGCACCAAAATTGAGTTCTTGAAGATTGAAAAGATAGGAGTGTAGAGCTTGCTCCAACTAGAAGAATGGTGGTCTTGAAATTGAATTTGGACCATGGAGCTAGGAGTTACAAGCATTCAAAGATGGAGTTCTTGTGGTGGAACTATAGCAAATCGTAAATGTAAGGGAGGAAGGGAGCTTGAAGATGTGGGAAATGAAGGAGGAAGGGAGAAATGAAGATAAGTTTTGCTTTTGGAAGATATTTATGTTATAAAGTAACTTTCTTCTTTTACTTACTTTTCCTTCCTTTCTTTATTGTTATTTTTTTTACATGGTGGTGACTCACCTTAATAAAACCGGCCCCCATCATTTACTTAGGGGTGTTTTGGTCTTAGTTGACCAATTAAATTACTTATAATAACATATGTTTCAAACTAGCTTATAATAGTTACTATTCACAAAAACAAGGCACATTGATGTGAAATTTTGATTTCCCATTGATATGGACTTCCAAATGTGATACTATATAGTACACATGTTAATTAAAGAGTAATGATGGACATTTAGCCATTCAAAACTCATTTACAAGACAATTTTTCAAAAATGTGCTTTAAGACTCCTTAAAGCACATTTCGTGTTTTAACTTGTTTTCAAGCTTGGTTTTCTTGGGTAATTGATTTAATATGTTCATTAACATATTTATAAGGTATAGGTGTGACCATTAGGTCTTATACAAATTTGTCCCAAGCTTAGAGCACAGTTTTGCCCATATTGACTTTAAGGCATTTATTTGTGTTTTGTTTGGTTTAATTGTCTACCAGGGTTTCCTAAGGACTTAATTAGCCTTATTAAATCATAATTGAATATTATTAAGTCTTGGTAGGCTCTTTGGGGTCCTGACCAAGTTCACTCCAAGCTTAGAGCATGTTTTTTTTTGCTCAGGCTATGTCTTAGTGCTTTATTGCATTTTACTATGGTTTAAATTGTTCACTGATGTTTCTAAGGCACTTTTTAGCCTTTACATACCATAGTTTAAATGTTTAACAACATATCAAGGTTTGGGGTATTTCAAATAGTATGTAGTTCGTTATCTTTTCTCTTAATTCAATTAGGATATATTTACATGCTAAGTTTTAATTTGCTTTCTTTTTTAAAATTTGTTACATGTTTTTTTTCATTACTCTTTTTTATTCTTGTTTTATTTTTACTTTGTTTAATTATACGTCAAATATGATTAGTTAGGTTTACGCTTGCTTTCATTTTAGACTTTTAGTATTTATTCTGATTTTTTGCTTTTTGTTTTTGATTTTGTGGTTTGCTTTGTTTATTTTATTTGATTTGTCATTACTTGAATTAGGATATATTTACTTGATAAATTTTAATATATTTTTTTCAATTTTATTTGCGTTTTTATTTTTTCTTGAGTCGATTAATTAATTTTATAGTTTTATTTTTGTTTTTTTACTCATTTTGTGTGGTTATGCCTTTGTAGGGGGAAATCACTAAATGGGCTCACCAGATTGAAGTTGTACGGGGCTGAATACACTTCATTTGTGAACCCGTAATATACTCAACTTACATCTTCATCTTTTTAGCATATTATATAAATTTTTGCAATCCTAATTACGAACAATTAACATACATAAACTAATGAGTTTCTATTCTATCTATAGAGAAGTGCTTAAGATTTCCCCATTCATTGCACGGTATATTGAAAGCAGGAGTGGAAGAACCGGTAATATAATCTAACTTATCTTTTCTCTTTTATACTTTGTATTTCCACAAATTATTGAAATTTTGTTTGATGAATAAATTTGGTATTAGTTTGATTTGTGATGGAAATTTGTGTTGTTGAATGATTGGTGAATGCTTAATAATAAGCATAGGATAGATAAAATTATGCAAAGGTCATGCTGATTTTTTTTTAACAAAATCTCTTTGTAATTAATATTGTTTGATGTATGTGTATATGTATAACAATATCTAAATTTTGTCTTTATCAGGTCTCACCACATTTAAGTCCGTGAACCACCTCTCTTATTTTCCACCTTCTTCCATCACCGTTGCAGTTTCCTTTTCTGTGTACAAGTAAGCAACTAAACTTTGCTTTTTGTTTGATCATTGAGATTATGTATTCAGATAATATAGGTGTTAGTATATAATTTAGGTTGAAACCTTAGAGTTAGAGTAGCTAGCTTATTTAATATGCATCCAGTCACGCTTCATTAGAGAATAAATACATAGAAAGCAATATAATCCATGATACAAAAAATTTTCATTTTGAGTATACGGTATTAATCGTACCGTTTTGTGTTTCAAAAATAGTATGGAGCGTGAGTGGATGTACGGTGATCGAGGGGATCACTATGACAACATGTTGAAAGAGTTTTGCAAAGCTGCAGCACAAGGACATGGCAAAGGCGGAGAAAATACCTTGTCCTTGTGTTGACTGCGGTGTCATAAGGAAATTTTCAAACATTGGGGAAATTGAATTCCATCTGAACACTCGCGGTTTCATGCCACACTAGAAGAGATGGATTTTTCATGGAGAAAGTGTTGAACATAATGTCGGGTCGTCGTACATTAATGAAAGGAAGAGGATGAGAACCGACCACACATTTGATTTTGTCGAGTTGGAACCGATCCCAAGTGCTTCCGGAGTCAATGACAGTGAACCGACTTATCATGATGAGCAAATAAATGAGATTCTTGATAACGTTGAGAATAATTTTGTCGATCGACCGGATGAGTATCAAAGGTTGTTGGACGCATCCAAGACGGCATTGTATCCTACGTGCACTAAGTACGCGAAATTTACGGCTATATTGAATTTGTTCAACCTGAAGGGAAGATATGGATTGAGTGACAAAGGTTTCTCGGCATTCCTCGAGCTGATTCATGATATGCTACCGGATGAGAATGGTCTCCCTACCACCACCTATGAGGCAAAGAAATGGGTGTGTCCAATGGGAGTAGAGTACAAAAAAATTCACGTGTGTCCAAACAACTGTGTGTTGTACAGGGGTGAATACGAACATCTGGACAATTGCCCGAAATGTCCGTTGTCCCGGTATATGCATAAAGATGGTGAGTACTCCTCCGTTCAGAAAAAAGCCCTCCAGCTAAACTACTGTGGTATTTGCCGATTATACCCAGATTCAAACGGTTGTTTGCGAATCCGAAAGATGCAAAGAACTTACGATGGAACGTAGAGGGTAGAAAGAGTGATGAGAAATTAAGACATCCCTTGGACTGCAGTGAAGGTAGTTTTACTTATTTTGTGCAAATAGTTAACATGTTAATAGTAGACCTGTAAGTATGACTGATAACGCAATGTGTGAATGTATAGTGTCCAGTACAGCCTGGTGGATCAGAATGTGGTTACTATGTTATGAGGTTTATGCATGACTTAGTAGCATCATCCAAGTTTTTTCCAGAAAAATCATTGGACAAGGTATAAAACTATCTTTGAAAGTCTTGGTTTATATGTATTTTTATTCTTTGTCATTCTTTGTGTAGTGTCTCATTAACTATTCGTTTTTGTTTGTTCAAGGCTTTCGAAGAACTCGTGGGCTATGGAAATTATGAAGAGAGGCACATATCTGAAATCCTCGAGGATTGGGCAGAATTTATCTCCATCGACGTACTTAGTTGATTCCTCTTAAGTTAGTTTGCGTTGAACGTTAGTTGTGTTATTATGTATTTCATTAGATTGAAACGTAGTGAATTGTATATTGTAATGGAGTGTGGTGTGGAGAGTGTGGCGAAGTGTACAACTAATCCTTATTTTTGTTATTGATTTTTTATGAATTTTCTTGCTTTCTTGCATTTATTGATGCGTGCCGATGATTATGGCCGCTTTATGGGTTATAGTATGCTACTAAGGCGCCCCACTGTGGTGGCAGCATTATACAATGTCTTTACAGGTTGTTTAATTTTGTGGTGTATTTGGGTGCATTAATAAGCTGGAAAGGAAAAAACAAAAAAAATAATGCCTATTTCGGCGGTTCCTACTAAAGAACCGCCGAAATAGGGTAAAATACCTATTTCGGCGGTGCTCATTTCTGCGGTTGTAAACCGCAGAAATAGGCCCTTTACAACCGCAGAAATAGGCTATTTTCCTACTAGTGTGAATTGAAGTTTGTATTTGGGTTGTGTTTTGATTACGGAATGGAATCTATTGTTTGGTATAGATTACTCGGTCTATTTATTCATCAGACTGATATTGTAATTTGTATTTGGATTTGGCCTTGTTAGTCACGTGGGTGACTAACGGCATTGTACCACCCACTATTGTAGTTTGATTTCCACTGCTTTGATGTTAGTGATTGTGACAGATTAGGAGATAATGATTGGATTAGCGGTAGGGGTGTTACAACATATGACAAGCTCCGATCATCAAGGCAATCAAGGCTGAAGAAGGCCAGAACGAGTCCCACTATAAAGACATATCTGAATAATCAAAGTAGCAGCGAGAAAACACTCACTTAAAACAAGAACATGGAAAAGTTAAGGGAAATAAATGCCTATCACTCTCAAGGACGACCAACAAAGTAAATTACAATTAAGGCATGTTAGAGTGAGTCAATCAGTCAAAGTTGAGCTAGAACAAGTTAGCCGCACAGTAGTTGAGATATTTTCCTCCCAATGCTTAGTGAAAGGTCATGGAAACATCAGTTTACACGTCATTCGAGTAGTTTTTCTTTGGGATTTATCTGTATTTAACCAATTAGAAGTCATTTGCAATAGTTTAGGCTTTTCACTTACACATTTCTAGAGAGAGTCACACTGAGAGAGAGGTTTCACTTTAAGATTATTTTTAAGACTAAGTTCATTCTGTGCTTATATAGATTCATCTAGCTTATAGAGCTATTGCACTCAAACACTCCATACCCCGATGTATTGATCTATATTTAGAGTGTTTTGAGTGTAGGACTTGGGCAAAGCTATTATGTCTAACTTCGTGCGTAGAGAACTAGGTTTTCAATTCATCATTGAGTTTTGAATACAAGTTTCTTCTACTTGTAAATATTAACAAAAGCTTCCGCATCTATATTCTCAGGCATAGTCGAGTTGGTTTGAGACTAACACCTCAGACCTCTTCGGTCAGCACCCCAATCCTATCAAGTAGTATCAGAGCTTGTGTTGGCTGACAAATCTCTTAAGATGACAAAAATTACCAACTCGGAGGAGCCTGAGTCAGGCATCACCAGTTTGATATACTTGACAGCTTACAGTGGTGAGAAACCCGCTCATAATCAGGTAAGTAAGACTCCTTATGCATCTGTTTTATCTAATCTTGTTACCAATGCAAATTCCGTACCTTTTTTAGATATTTCTACATACTTTATGGACCCATATCATCCTGAGTTTGATCTAACCGAGGAGCAAGAAAAAACTGCCTTACTTTATGAAGAGATACATGTTCTAAAAGGGCATGTCAAATTGAATCAAACTCCATGAATCTGATAGCACAATTTAGAAAATTCAAGACGAACTATATGATGCTAGAACCCACACCTACATTTTAGACACTTAGTCAGTCACTCTACATCAAAGGCTTACAAAGAAAAAAAAAACAAACCACTCCCTAAAACTTTTCTCAAGCCAGATACTTTTGTTCGTGAAATCTTTGCCGTTGAAAAACCAAAGTGATGTGAAGAAAAGCTTATTGAGTTGAAATCCACTCAAACAAAAGATTAATGTACAAGAAAGGTAGCTGATAGCACAATTCAGAAAATTCAAGAAGAACTATGTGATGCTAGAACCCACATCCAAATTTTAGACACGCAGTCAGTCACTCTACATCAAAGGCTTACAAAGAAAAAAACAAACCACTCCTTAAAACTTTCTTCAAGCCAGATACTTTTGTTCGTGAAATCTTTGCCGTTGAAAAACCAAAGTGGTGTGAAGAAAAGCTTATTGAGTTGAAATCCACTCAAACAAAAGATTAATGTACAAGAAAGGTAGCTAAAAAAAGCATGCTCATATCAGAGCCAGGTTTCGATCCTGGGACCTGTGGGTTATGGGCCCACCACGCTTCCGCTACGCCACTCTGATGTTGTTATCCTAAGATGAATTTTGCTTATTTTTATATTTTTTTAGAATTTCAAAGATGTTTTGGTCTTCTAATATTTATTTGTTCAATATCGTCTTATATTCAATAAACTATACAAAACATTCTCGGCCAATTTATTAAAAGTTCCTCCCAATTAAAACTTCTTTTCTATAATGTGCTTTTTGTGATTTTTGTGCAAAGTATTCACCACCAAGTAAGTTAAACATTTACTCCCAAATAATACGTCATTTCAATTATGCCTCAAACTATTGGAGGCCATAGTTTGGGGCATGAGCATCTAATTTCTTGTGATTTGGTTTGGTTTGGTTTTGTTAGATATTCTATGTTTCTAGCCGGGAAAGTAGTATTTGATGTGATCAGTTTTGTTGTGAAATGACAATTTTTAGTTTTGATGGCAGATGTAATAACAGGTTTTAAATTAAGGTTTAAGGCTCTTGTGTTTATGTTAATTTAGTGAACTGGTTTACTTAATTGATGTATCTAGACGAGAGTTGGTGTTTGAAAATTATATTTATATTGTTTAACTATAGAGTTTTGATAAGTTAATACTAATAATTTATGTAGTTATTCACTTTAGTTAGTATGCTTACTACTTGTGTTAAGTTATAACAAGCATCTTATTAAAAAAGTTATAATATAGTTTTATTTATATAATGGATTGTAGATTTGTTCTAGAACTTCTATATAAAATTTACGGTATAATTTTATCTCGCTCTGCAATTTAGTAGTTTGGAGGAACAAATTTGTTTTTAATTTCTTTAATGTTAATTTAAGTTTCCGCTATGGGAAGGTAGGGGTGCCAATTTTGGGTTTTGGATCGGGCTGAAATTAACCAACAACGACCCATAAATATTTTCATTTAGCCAAAACCTAATTCGATAAGGTTTATATATTTCAACCCATAGGGTTAAAATGATGCAACTCAGACCCTAGTTTTCACCCCAAAATCGACAACCCGAAAATGACTTAAGACTAGACATGAAATGAATTTCATGCATAAGATGAATCATGCTGGTTTCATAGCAGCAGTAAATGCACTGACACAACAAGAAGCATAACGGCTCTGAAACTATCAAGAACAAACGCGAGAATAGGGAGGATTGAAGGAGGAGAAGCAATATGAGAGATAGAGGTAACAGAATGGATTATGGATTGACTTTGGTTTCCACTTTGGTTAGAAATGATAGGGTAAATTAATATGTGTTAGTTATGACAGACGCATAACACAGTTAAGGTTATGTTACTTTGTTTTTTATTTACTATCTAAAAAGAAAAATTTTGAATAAGATGAGGTATTTATTTAAGGTTTTTTGTAAGTTTTGAGGGAAAACCCGAATCATACACCAACTTTCATTACCTCACAACAACTTTAAAATTAATTCCTACTTCAACTTTTCAACCCTAACTAGGTAATTTAACCACATGTGTTAGGTCAAGAGCAAACAGAAAAGTTATGTACAAGAAAGGATGCAAAAAGCTTGCTCATATCAAAGCTAGGATTCAATCCAGGGACCTGTGGGTTATGGGCCCACCACACTTCCGCTGCGCCATTCTGATGTTGTTATCCTAAGATGAATTTTGCTTATTTTATATTTTTTTTGCGAATTTCAAAGATGTTTCGGTCTTCTTAATTTTTATTTGTTCAATAGCTTCTTATATTCAATAAACTATACAAAACATTCTCAGTCAATTTATTAAAAGTTTTCTCCCTATTAAAACATCTTTTCTATAATGTGTTTCGAACTAGTAGTTAATGGCTCAGTGTCACGAACATCTATTTTTGTGATTTTTGTGCAAAGTATTCACCACCAAGTAATTTAAACATTTACTCCCAAATAATACGACATTTCAATTATGCCTCAAACTATTGGAGGTCATAGGTTGGGCCATGAGCATCTAATTTCATGTGATTTGGTTTGGTTTTGTTTTGTTAGATATTCTATGTTTCTAGCCGTGAAAGTAGTATTTGATATGACCAGTTTTGCTGTGAAATGACAATTTTTAGGCTGGATGGTAGACGTAATTTTAGGTTATAAATTAAGGTTTAAGGCTCTTGTGTTTATGTTAATTTAGTGAACTGTTTTTCTTAATTAATGAATCTAGACGAGAGTTAGCATTTGAAAATTATATTTATATTGTTTAACTATAGAGTTTTGATAAGTTAATACTAATAATTTATGTAGTTATTCACTTTAGTTAGTATGCTAACTACTTGTGTTAAGTTATAACAAGCATCTTATTAAAAATGTTATATTAGATTTTTATTCATATGATGGATTGTAGATATGTCTAGAGCTTTTATATAAAATTTATGGTATAGTTTTATCTTGCTCTACAATTAAATAGTTTGGAGGAATAAATTTGTTTTAAATTCTTTACCGTCGGAAGGTAAGGGTATCAATTTTGGGTTTGGATTGGGCTAAACTTAACTGAAACTGACCCATAAATATTTTCATTTAACCATAACCTAATTTGAAATGGGTTATATATTTCAACCCGTAGGGGTTAAAATGATGCAACCCGGATCCTAGTTTTCACCCCAAAATTGAACTTCATGCATAAGATGAATCATGCTTAACAGTTTCTTAGCAGCAGTAAATGCACTGACACAACAAGATGAACAACGGCTCTGAAACTATTAAGAACAAATGCGAGAATAAGAAGGATTGAAGGAGAAGCAATGTGAGAGGTAGGGGTAAAGGAATGGATTATGGATTGACTTTGGTTTCCGCTTTAGTCAGTGTAACATCCCTTAATCCTAATCCATTAACAATATCATTAATCCTTATTACACCAATTAGTTGTTCTCTTAGTAGGAGCAGAAGAAATCTCTAACCACTACGGGATGTTACAGTTGTTGTACATCTAAATGTACAACAAGGCTACCAAAAACCTAATAGGAATGTTGTGCATGACTGTATAAACATATTTACGTGTAACACACTATTAGCATTTATCCCAAAGCTACCTATTCCCACACTCCGGATGCGCGTCTTCTTAGTACATACCTGTAAAAACATTGTTAGAGGGTCAGCCCAACTCTCAGTATGCTATTATATAACCCCCATACACCTTCAAACCACACTTGAGTTATTTGGCCAAAGTTAGCATGCATTTCATTTTATTATAATCCAATTTCCAACAAATCAATAAAATATAACACATAAATATCCAAACCATTCAAAAGACAACAATCATATCATGAATACAATAGAATAAATCATTCAAGCGAAAGACAAAATATACAACAAATATTTCATAAATAATTTTGAGATCATACATTTCCAGGTCTTCAAACTTATTAAGGTTCATAGTATCTTATAATAATCATTAAGTATGTAGTAGCATTATATGGATGGTTTAGTTCTCAATTACTTTATCCCATAACCCTGTTGTGCCACCGTGTTAGAAGGTGACACAATTCCCTTATTATATGGCGGGAAACCTATGACAGTAACCGACACCAGACGGGGTGACCCGGCCAACGATCAATCGACTCGTTGGACTACCAAATACATTGAGCAGACCTGATCTCAGTCATCCACTCGTGATCACAACGCACGACCAAGAACCTCTTGGATTTCCATCATTAATTTATACCCCACCATAGGATATTATTCTCATACATGTTATTACTCATCATGTGATAATAACTTTCTCTACATTGCCTAAGAAACTTTCTTAGGTTGCTCATGTATTATGGATATCATATCCAATATTTTTCATCCTTCCTCAAATATATACTTCTTATCATTACTTATAATTGATATATTCTCGTATATTTATTGGTACTTGTCTCATTTAAACTTACACACTCGGATAAAATTCAAGCAGGAATAACACTCCACATCGTATCAATCAACATGCAAGAATAGTATATAAAAAAAATACTTAAACAGACATATCTTCTTATCAAGCAATGTTCACACATCCGAACCCAAGGTGACCCTTGGGGGTATTCGGATCATATAATAACATAGCCCCTTTAATCGATATTCTATCCCAAGCTTGATCACCCAGATCTTAGATTTAGAAAGTAGATGCAAATTTATTAATTTCCCACTTCCCTTAGATAAAAGTATATTACTCTTTTAATTGTCGTTTTTCACTGATTTCATCTTTCAGAGATTTGCTGGTTATTGGTAACAAAATTCTCCTAGAAGTATTCTAATTTCAGTGCGTTAGTTTGTGGTGGTAATATTATCATTAACCGACACCATGGTTGTTCACAATAAGCCCACTAATCTATTAATCGTCCATACTCGAAATGTTATTCCGTATATAAAATATTTTATTATATATGATACTAAACCAAGATTCGGTGTATGATATTGATATCATTATATATATATATACAAATTCTCTAAAACTTACTCCAGCTCATTTTTACCAAGATATTAGTGTTATGTCATACCTCTCCTTAAACTCCTATTTTTGAACATTTTCGAGTGTGATAATAATTTACTCACTTTATTATATCTATTTCTCACTTTATTATCACGTTATCCAGACTATCTTTTTAGGCTACAGTTTATACTTGTATTTATCTTGTATTATTTGACCTATTCATCTCCTTCATATTCTAACTCTTAAAATTTAATTCAACATACTACAAAATCATATCCCATGTTTCCTAACCTTACTATCAACGTATTTTACCTATCCCTTTAAAAATTACTCAAACTTTATACCTTATGTCAAACCTTATCCTAATCCATAGATGTGACTCCTACTTATCACTTTTAATAAACTTGTTATTACTATTATTATCTAACTTAGTTATATTACTTTAATCTCTTCTATTAACCATAATATTTTAACCAAAATATTAATTTTCCAACAAACTTAACTCTTAAATATTTTAAATCCCAAATTACTAATCCCATTAATCACTTAATAATTTTTTGTTATTTATTACCCATTTATCAAATCTCTCATGATCGCCTTATTACTTATCAATTCATCATTCTTCTTTAGAAACCATCCATTTTTTTATAACTTAGTCATTCTATAGTAGTACGCTTAATTATACATATATTTATCCTTCTCTGTAATTTTTCTATTTTACCAAATCCTAAAATCACTAAAATTTGAACCACTTACTAATTTATTTATAAATATTCTCCTTGTTATCCAATCACTCATTTATTGATTTAATAAATTTGCCGTTAACATAATTAACTTTAAGTTGGTATTTTATTGGTTATCTTCGTATGTATATTTATACCATCTTTCTTTGGGTTGCATATTTTTTTAACTAATACCCCTCATTTTACATCCTTAAACCAATAGTGTTAACTTAAGTAATTTAACCATCTAGATTTTACTCAAATTAACACCACTTGCAAACCATAAAATTCTCAACTTACACCACAGAATAGTAGCAATTTATATTCAATTATCTCAACTACTTTTTGCCCACTTAATCTCATGTTAATTGTTCCTAAATCTAATTAACCACTTAATTTGTTACACACCTAATACAACCATTTTTATTTATATTTTTTACTGCTTGTTTATTTACTCTTGTTTCTCCACCCAAAACATTATTCCAAAAATTCCTTTACTCATCAACCAGAAATATACGCTACTAATATCTAACCGAATTACTTAGTTTAATGATTACCTTTTTGCTAATCTCTTTTTTTTTCTGGCTCTCACAAGGTGTGCAACCGAAGAATTCAAAACTTCTCTATTGTTATAAAGGCATGGGAGAAGAAGACAGGGTTGAGTATATTACCGTTTCCAGATATGAACTGTTCCAGTGATTGATTTCTGCAAAGGTACTGAAACGAGAAGGAAATAGAGCGGGCGCACACACACCAGAAGAGATGAAGAGAGTGTCGAGCATATATTCTCCTTGCTCACAAGATTTGAGTTGCAGGATTACCGATCCGATAGTGAAGAGGATGATGCGGTGCAGAATTACCGTGGAGAGGATGAAGAGTTGTGGGGTTATTTCCCCACTTCACTCTAATGCATGAGATGTAGTTCCAGTCATTATCACTGCTGGAATGTAGACACTAGAAGAGAATGATAGACGTGTGGGTGTTTGTATGCCAGCAATGACAAGAAAGAATGAAATCAAGAGAACAATAAGAGAATGAGATCGAGGACAATAAGAGAATGAGATGGAGGATGAACAATAAGAGAATGAGATCGAGGATGAAGCGAGGAGCATGTCTGTGTCTTGTTCGATAGTAGACACAAGAGAACGAAAAGAACAGTGTTGTGCAGGAGATGAAGAGAATGAAGAGAGCAGAGTATGGAAGAAGGAAATGGAGAATGGGGCAGAGCATATATGTTCCTTGTTTCAGTTTCTGTACGTGTGTGAGAGGAGAAGAAAGGAACAGTACAGAAAATGGGGAATGTTCAGAGGCGTAGATGCTAGAACAGCACAGGGGTATGTAGTGTATGTCTTTTCCTTGTTTACCGGTTACGTGAGTAAAGAGAAGAAAGCTGAAAAGTGACGCCAAGCATGTATGTTCCTCCGCCAGTTAAGGAAATGACTGCATGCAGTTGCATGCAACTCTTTTAACTCACGCTGGCAGTGTTTTACTGATTCAATCACATCCTCCTCATCACACTGGAAACCAAACAGAATTTGTCACTGAAGTGAAAATTAACTAAGGGCAACTGTAAGATGAGCTTTCGTTAATGTGATTTTGTGCTATGAGTATGTCCGGTCAACGCTGCCACTTGATTTCACTGGCAAATGGATTAAAGGTTGGATCAAAGGTCACTTTCTTCATTTCAAATTTGAATGACTCTACTCATGAGACTCCACAAGATTACATTTAAGTCATATGTTGAAAAGAAAAGAATACCTCAATATACAACATATTCCAGCACCCCAATTGTTGGAGGCAATGAACCCTGCAAAGGCAGTACCTAAGATTTTGACAAAGAAAAATGCCGCTTTCATAGGTCAAGCATCAACATGAGCAACCACGGTCCGCAGCTAGCCACAACCCAGATACAAAGGGAAAAATGCAGAAAATTAATTGGTTTCAACAGAATCAATCATTGTTCAGAGGCTTTGAATAATTTACCACAAGTTAGTTACAGTAGCCTAGATACTTCATTGACAAGTGGTACCACATTTGGAAAACCAAACCATCAGGGAACAGATTGCAAACTAAAATGTTAGAATAAGTTACTTGTACAGAAACAAAACAAAGTTTGCTCTCCAAATAGCTACAGATTTGTAGTTCAGTACGGCATAGTGTGGAAGACTGATCTAGATTTACAAAATACTAGTATTGTCCATAACAACAATAGAGCTAGAGTCGCTGTATCAGATGAGCCTACTGCTCCATTCTTCTTTAGGTCCATGAATCAGGGCGCTGAAGGCACGCAAGTTAAATCCCAGGATCATCCGCTGCAAAAGAGTACCATAAATCGTGACATCTTTATCAACTCAACAATGTCCTTACATTTATCTGTGGCTGTGTCAAAAGCACAGAAAACAGAACGTAGAATAGCATTAAAATCGGAGTAGTGAGTTCGGGGGAGGGTAGCCGCAAGGTCAGTAGAATCTAAGATGTTCCGACCTTGAAGGTCCACCAAGGTGAACCAGATTTGTCTCGGATCAAGGATTTTAAGGAATTCCTAGTGACTGGTAGGTGGAGAGGTAGGATATATACGCAACTGAAGGAAATTCAGCTGCTACTCTTCCTTCATGCTTGACATCTTCTTTGAATGTAGGAATGGGATCCTGTTCTTCCCTAGATGTGAGTCGAAACTGTTATGCCCCAGATTTTTTTTTATTTTCTTTTGATTCGCAAAGGGAGTTTGTGCTATTTTGTAATCTTATATTAATAGCCTATGACATTCTTTTAATGTTAATATGTCAGCTTGAGGAAGGAGGGTTACATTTGTCTTCTTCCTTTTTGTTATTTATTATTTTCTTAAGAGAGTGGGTTATTAAACTATTTTATTTCCTCTTCTCTCTCATCCTAATTCACGACCCAAATAATTTCGCCACTCTCGATTGACGGTTCTCTGGTCATCCTTACGCGTCCAAAGTTTTTCTCCCTTTGCTCCTCTTTCCTTCTTCAATTTCCTCTCAATGCTGATTGCTAGAGATCTGCTTGTGGAATTCCGTTCGTATATCAATCGTCTGTCAGGTTTGGTTTGTAAGTTCCGGTTCTATTCTCCATTAAGTTTTCCCCTTTTCTTTTCTGATTCTAACTCTAGAATTCTGGAATTGTTCGGTCTGAGGGTTCGTTGTTGCAAGTGGAGATTCGAGGAGTCTGTTGGTTAGGGTCCGCAGAGATGGCTTTGCGTCGGATGTGAGGTAGGTGGTAGATGGTTCGGTTGTGTGTGTTCACCCACGGGGTTTCGAGAAATGTTTCCGTATATGTTTATTTGACTCTCTGATTTGTGGTGATTTGGGTGATTTCTGATTTGCGTTTTAATGTGTTAAAACCCCGTGGGTAGTATTTTGATTCGTATATTTTGGTTATGTAAGTATTGCTTTGACAATGGTGAATTTACATCTGTAAATTTCCTCTGTTTTGTGAATTCTGAGTACCGCTGATTTGGGTTTTATAAGGATTGTTCATGGATTTGTGCGTGAGTTTTAATGCATTGTATTGCGTTTTGAGTGGCTGAAACCCCATGGTTTCTCTGTGTTTATGTCTGATTTGGGTGTGGGTAATACTTTGGTATAGATTGTGAAGTTTTGGTAATGTTTCTGATCTGTTCGTAGCCTCTGCTCTGCTGATTTTGTGCTGTCCGAACTCTGTCCTAACTTCGAAGTTCGGACAGCATGTTTTGAGCTTCTGTATTTTCGCATTCGGGTGTGTCCGAACTTCAGTCCGAACTTTGAAGTTCGGACACCCCGTTTTTCTGAAATCTTCGAGCTTCGAAGCTCGGACGTCCCGCGTAACTCTTTCCGAAAAACCGTCCGAACATCAGTCCGAACTTCGATGTTCGGACACTGTGATTTCTCTGCGGTATTTGTTCTCGGCATCTGTCCGAACTTGCAAGGTCGGACGCAAGTTCGGATGCCTCTGTTTTTTGGCATAACTCCTTCGTTTGAGCTCCGTTTTGAGTGCCGTTTGCGGCGTTGGATTTTTTTCTCGAGTACTTCTGTTCTAATATGTTTCGGCACATGTATATGTGCACTTTAATTTGAATTTCTTTAGATAAGCCTTTGAACTCTGATTTGCTCAGAAAGAGTGTTTGAGCTTCTACGCTTCTGTTTGCTATCTGTGATTTATAGTCAGTATATGACTTTTGTTTTGATAAAGGTTTATGATCCATGTGATGTGCTTTGGCCCTCTGTTCTGTTCTGTTCTGTAAAGGCTTCTGCTTCGTTTTGTAAAGCTTCGTTTTGGGACCTAGATGTTTAGCTTCTGAGCCTTGGATAGTCGGGTCTGGCTGTCCCGTAGCATGCTGCGCAGGAATTCCTTTTGTTTTCCCTTGGGTTCCCTTCTGTTTATATCTCTCAGGGTCCCTTGGATGTTTAGTGACCGACGGGTCCATAGCTGTCTCTACGGCTTCTGTTGTGGGATCTTCGGATCCATAGGACGTTATATGAGTCCTTTGATGTGTCAGCTGGTGTCTAGTGTCCCACCTCTGTTTTGATTGAGCTTCTGTTATGAACTTATGAGTTTGTGGTTTGCTTTGTTCTGATTTAAAACTCCTGTTCAGTTTACTCAGTTTCTGCTTCTCTACTCTGATTTGACAAACTTCTATTTCGGTTTTGACCTGTCACTCCTCTGATTTGAGAAAGCTTCATTCTCTATCTGATTTATGTTACAACTTTCGGTCTGATTTGCTAAGCTTATGTATTAGTATATGTTTTGAGCATGCTCAGCTGATGAAGTTTATCACCTGCTGAGCTATAGTTTGGCTCACCCCTATTTCCGTCTGATTTGCAGGTTTAAGTTTCCTTTGAAGACTCCGCTCTGCTTTCTGCTTCGTCTTTCACTTTGTAATTGTAGTTGTGGCTTAAGGCCCTTTTGTAATTTGATTATGTTATGTGATGTAGTTTGGCTTCTGTATGTAATGTCAGATAGACCTTGTAACCGTTTTCAGTTAATAAAAGTGTACTTTGCTTTGGTTTTGGTTTCGTATGTTAGAGCCTTGCGTTATTAGGTAATAGATACGCGGCGTGTAACGTCCCTAACTCCTAGGGTGGTTTGGGGTCGTTACATTTAGTGGTATCAGAGCCAGGTTTGGCTTTCTTTGGGTTTTGTGGGTGTCTGCATGCCTACGCTTCCGTGTCCTTGCATGTATGTGTTGTGTGTGCTGCCTGCTGCGTAATTTGACTGCTGTTTGCTGTATGATTTGATTGTTTCTTGGAGTCTATTGAGTGCGTCTGCTCTGGGGTTGTCCACTAACAGGGTAGCGCAGTGGAAGCGTAGTGTCTGACTGTCTGTGTGCTTTTTGTGCTTGAGTCTGAATCCGAGGGAGTCGGGCCCTTTGGAAAAGGGTGACCGAATGCAAGTTTTGGTTTGTTAGAGTTGTGTGCTTCGGTTGTGTGCTGGTGACGTGGGTTTGTGTTGTGTTCTGGGATGTGAGTTAGTGCATTGTAATCGGGCTGTGAGATGTGTGTGGGATCAGAAGAGTTGGCTAAGGTGATGAGTGGGTTTGAATTACGAGGTCCGAGTTGTGTGATGGGTGTCTAGGAGCGCTTCAGCGTGTGTTCTGGAGTGTAGGTTGTGCTTTAGTTCTGAGTGGGTTGTGGTGTGAGCTTAGCCTGTGAAGTTCTGTGTGATGGGAGAGAAATGGGTGCTTCAGCGTGTGTTTCAGAGGGGTGTTGAGCTTTGGTTTTGTATGGGCTTGAGGTATGGGTTTGAAAGAATTGTTTGGTTGGTCTTTGTAGCAGGACGTCTTGAGAGAGTTTAGCATTCCTTCTGTGTCTCTAGGTGAGCTTTAGTAATCCTCTATTATGTCCCTTCAGTTTGTCAGTCAGCAACAAGTGTGAGTGCTGCTCTAGTCCTTCAAGCTTTGCCTTCTGTGCTTGTGTTTCGCTCATTCTGATAGTGAATCTGCCTGTAGGGGTGTGTGTTAGCTCAAGCGAGGTGAACTTTTAGACGAGTGGTCATCTTTTATGTGCTTCCTGAGCCTTCGTGCTTAGCTTTCAGTAATCATCTGTTTCGCTTCTTTTGTCAGTGAGCCAGCCAGTAAACTCTGAGTGCTAGCTCTTTGAGGATAGAGCTTCTGAAATGAGTAAGTGTTGTTCTGTGCCTGCAAGTTAGCCATCAGTAATCTTGTGCTTAGTTCCTCTGGCAGTGTGTTCGGTGTGTCAGCTCATGTGTGGTAAAAGCTTCTGAGCTATGTCAGCGTTCCATCTGTGTCCTTGTGTTGTGCCATCAGTGATCTTCTGCTTTGCTTCCTCTATCATCGAATCAGCTAGTGTATTCTGAGTGATAGCTTTGTGAGTGTTCTTTCGGTGCCTTAGAGTTATGTGTTTGTGATCATCTTCACGTTCTTCTGTCGGTCAATCAGTAGTGAGTTCGTTTCTGAGCGTTAGCTCTTGGTTCGTGTTCGTAGCGTTCCTATATTTGAAGTGCATCTGCTAATATTCTGGGTTTCGTCGAATTTCGAGGACGAAATTCTTTTTAAGGGGGGTATGTTGTTATGCCCCAGATTTTTTTATTTTTTTTAATTCGCAAAGGGAGTTTGTGCTATTTTGTAATCTTATATTAAATAGCCTATGACATTCTTTTAATGTTAATATGTCAGCTTGAGGAAGGAGGGTTACATTTGTCTTCTTCCTTTTGTTATTTATTATTTTCTTAGAGAGTGGGTTATTAAACTATTTTATTCCCTCTTCTCTCTCATCCTAATTCACGATCAAATAATTTCTCCACTCTCTCATTGACGGTTCTCTGGTCATCCTCTACGCGTCCAAGTTCTTCTCCCTTCGCTCTCTTTCTCTTCTTCAATTTCCTCTCAATTGCTGATTACTAGAGATCTGCTTGTGGAATTCCGTTCGTATATCAATCGTCTGTCAGGTTTGGTTTGTAAGTTCCGGTTCTATTCTCCATTAAGTTTTTCCCTCTTTCTTTTCTGATTCTAACTCTAGAATTCTGGAATTGTTCGGTCTGAGGGTTCGTTGTTGCAAGTGGAGATTCGAGGAGTCTGTTGGTTAGGGTCCGCAGAGATGGCTTTGCGTCGGATGTGAGGTAGGTGGTAGATGGATTCGGTTGTGTGTGTTCACCCATGGGGTTTCGAGAAATGTTTCCGTATATGTTTATTTGACTCTCTGATTTGTGGTGATTTGGGTGATTTCTGATTTGCGTTTTAATGTGTTAAAACCCCGTGGGTAGTATTTTGATTCGTATATTTTGGTTATGTAAGTATTGCTTTGACAATGGTGAATTTACATCTGTAAATTTCCCTCTGTTTTGTGAATTCTGAGTACCGCTGATTTGGGTTTTATAAGGATTGTTCATGGATTTGTGCGTGAGTTTTAATGCATTGTAATTGCGTTTGAGTGGCTGAACCCCATGGTTTCTCTGTGTTTATGTCTGATTTGGTGTGGGTAATACTTTGGTATAGATTTGTGAAGTTTTGGTAATGTTTCTGATCTGTTCGTAGCCTCTGCTCTGCTGATTTTGTGCTGTCCGAACTTCTGTCTAACTTCGAAGTTCGGACAGCATGTTTTGAGCTTCTGTATTTCGCATTCGGGGTGTGTCTGAACTTCAGTCCGAACTTTGAAGTTCGGACACCCCGTTTTTCTGAAATCTTCGAGCTTCGAAGCTCGGACGTCCCGCGTAACTCTTTCCGAAAAACCATCCGAACATCAGTCCGAACTTCGATGTTCGGACACTGTGATTTCTCTGCGGTATTTGTTCTCGGCATCTGTCCGAACTTGCAAGGTCGGACGCAAGTTCGGACATGCCTCTGTTTTGGCATAACTCCTTCGTTTGAGCTCCGTTTTGAGTGCCGTTTGTGGCGTTGGATTTCTTTTCTCGAGTACTTCTGTTCTAATATGTTTCGGCACATGTATATGTGCACTTTAATTTGAATTTCTTAGATAATCCTTTGAACTCTGATTTGCTCAGAAAGAGTGTTTGAGCTTCTACGCTTCTGTTTGCTATCTGTGATTTATAGTCAGTATGACTTTTGTTTTGATAAAGGTTTATGATCCGTGTGATGTGCTTTGGCCCTCTGTTCTGTTCTGTTTGTTATGTAAAGGCTTCTGCTTCGTTTTGTAAAGCTTCTGTTTTGGGACCTAGATGTTTAGCTTCTGAGCCTTGGATAGTCGGGTCTGGCTGTCCCGTAGCATGCTGCGCAGGAATTCCTTCTGTTTTTCCCTTGGGTTCCCTTCTGTTATATCTCTCAGGGTCCCTTGGATGTTTAGTGACCGACGGGTCCATAGCTGTCTCTACGGCTTCTGTTGTGGGATCTTCGGATCCATAGGACGTTATATGAGTCCTTCTGATGTGTCAGCTGGTGTCTAGTGTCCCACCTCTGTTTTGATTGAGCTTCTGTTATGAACTTATGAGTTTGTGGTTTGCTTTGTTCTGATTTAAGACTCCTGTTCAATTTACTCAGTTTCTGCTTCTCTACTCTGATTTGACAAACTTCTATTTCGGTTTTGACCTGTCACTCCTCTGATTTGAGAAAGCTTCATTCTCTATCTGATTTATGTTACAACTTTCGGTCTGATTTGCTAAGCTTATGTATTAGTATATGATTATGTTCAGTATATGTTTTGAGCATGCTCAGCTGATGAAGTTTATCACCTGCTGAGCTATAGTTTGGCTCACCCCTATTTCCGTCTGATTTGCAGGTTTAAGTTCCTTTGAAGACTCCGCTCTGCTTTCTGCTTCGTCTTTCACTTTGTAATTGTAGTTGTGGCTTAAGGCCTTTTGTAATTTGATTATGTTATGTGATGTAGTTTGGCTTCTGTATGTAATGTCAGATAGACCTTGTAACCGTTTTCAGTTAATAAAAGTGGACTTTGCTTTGGTTTGGGTTTCGTATGTTAGAGCCTTGCGTTATTAGGTAATAGATACGCGGCGTGTAACGTCCCTAACTCCTAGGGTGGTTTGGGGTCGTTACAGAAACATTCCAAATTCTTGGCATGCCAGAGCGAAAGGGTAAGGGATCTTAATATCCTGAGTGTATGAAGGAGTGTAGGAATAACATCCTCCAAGTTTACCATATGAGCAATTGATGTTGCGCAACTTAGCATAGAGTGCTGACATGCACACATCAACAGTTACAGGAACTATCTTTGCAATCTCAGCTGTGATCGAACTTGAACTTATAGAAGTGAGATCATAGTATCTAATCAACAATATTCGATTGAGTACGTCAGTAAAAGCTTCTCGTAGGTTCTGGTGGTTGATCTCATAGAAATGGACTTCCAGTTCCCTGTTCTCTGCACTGGGCCAGTAACCAAGCTCTCCACGATCTCTCAACCATTGTAAGTATGAAGCATTCCCTACAAACGGGGCTTTAAAACAGGGTTGGATGGGTTCAAGTGGTGTTTGATTAATTCATTCCACTGTTGGGGTGATAGTCCTTCCTTGAGAGGAGTGACCTGCGGAGGGCCTAGAGTCGAAATCTTTTGGGAGGCCACCGTAAATGCAGTATTCTCAGTAACATTTTTGTGGGCATTGCTAGAGCCTTCTCCAGCTTCAGAAGTTTGCAAGCGCTTGGTTGTCATCCTGCAAAACAGGTTTGGAAACACCAAGGTTAGTACACAAAATTTTAAGACTTTTACAGTGGAGGAGGTTCACAGAGTTAATTGCTGTTATAAGCAGTAATTTAGACTTGTGAACCTTTGTCTATGATAATCATCTCCCACAGGTTTCGGTATGTGGTGAAGAAACCCGGGAGGATTCTTGGTCAATGCCCCGTTCTCTGTCCTTTTCACTCCAGTCTTGATAGTTATTTCACAAGAATTTTTACCTGATAATTTGCTAGAAGAATGCTAAGCCATCATCATTTCCGCCTCTATGCTTCAACTTGCCTTCGACTATACGCTGTCTTTTAGCTTGTCTCTGCTCTTGCTCTCTACACACTTCATCCTATAAGATACTCACACCCAGAGAAAAACAGTTTTTAGTTTCAGACTACAGATCCTAACTTTAATTTGTTAAATTCCCCCCAAAAAACTGGCTGGTCCGAAACTATAATCCAAAATAATTTGGAAGAGCTGCAATGAGAGAATGGAAGGGACAATCAGCTGAAAATTTGATGCAGAATATATACACGCACCGAAACTGGAAAGAGTACCAGGATTTGACCATGCATGGCAAGGAAGGAAAACATCATCTAATAATATCTCGCATCAATACGAAATTTTGGGAGAAAACGGAAAAATGCAACAGAATGGGTCGACTGACCTGGCCAGAAACTTCTGACAGGATGTGTGATGACTCTTCATCTCCCATGCCCAAAAAAGACATCTTAATCAGGCGTACGATCGCGTCTGAAAATGATCAGCAGACTATCAAAAAAGACATCTTACCCGGTGGCTAACTTTTTTTTTTTTTGAAAACTCGGTGGCTAACTATTTTGTTTTTCTAAGTACACAGCTATGGACACTGGTTCACAACTGCCTAAAGAGAACGGGGCAACATGACCGGAGGCGCAAAGGCAGCCGCAGGTTAGTTCGATACATGGGCTAGCTACTGCAGCATTGGGCCATAAAATTATGGCCTTTAACCCTTCTTCCTTTTTCCTAGAATTTATTATTTGAAAAATTCCATCTCTCATCATAAGATGTTTCGTGAAATTACATGCTGTACGAATATGGTTTGATTAATTATATTTATCATATCCGTAGTTTCTCCTGTTGGTTTTTTTAATTTTTGTTAAATTTAAAAGATATTTAAATGCTGTCCGAAGTTTTTTTTTTGAAATATGTGTATATATATAAAATTAAAAGATTTTCAGCAGAGTTAGATACATAGAAGATCCATATATCTGATAACTAAGCAAGGGGGCATCACATCAGGGAAAGATTGATATACAAAAGCTTCGCAAGCGATGAACAAAGCAGCGTAGAGCTGGCAAAAAAAAAAGACAACAAAAATCAAATCTATTAGGAGCAGAGGACCCTATCAAGCCAATCTGAGTCTTTGCTAGAATTCCCCATCTTTGTCCAAATGATGGCTTTGATGGCCGCTTTGATGGCGGAAATAATGAGAGAGGAGTCTCTAGCTTGGCTGGCCATGACGCGCTTGCATCTTTCAATCCAAATATGGTAGACAACATTAGCAATCGCCGCTTTTTTCACAAAGTCAATGGACCGGTGTCTCTTACAGTAGCGGCCGATCCAAGATGAGCAGCTGCGGAGGCTTTGTCGGTTTGTGGGGATCCCCAACAAGTCACAGATGGTCCACCATATCCTGTTAGAGAACCTGCAATGAAAAAAAAGGTGGTTGCTTGTCACTTGAGCACGCTCACAGAGCCAGCATCTGTTAGCAAGACATATGCCCCAAGATTGGAGCTTATCGTAGGTTTTTAGCCTATTTTTAAGAGTAATCCACAATATGAATTTTGCTTTAGGGATGGACCAAGTATTCCAACAGATATTATACCAGGGGAAGGGCTGGGTTGGGATAACATCATGATAGAGCAAGCTAACTTTAGGACGAGCGGGGTAAGAGCTGAATAGAGAATATGCATCATTGGGTGAACCACATTGTTATATCCACCAGTCCCTAGCATGAAGAATAGCTTTCCAGTCTAGGGGTCATTCCCTTGGCAGAGGTCGACCAGAAGTTAAGATTAGTTAGGAAAATTTTATGGATCCATTGAATCCACAGGCTTTCCGGGTCATGGGTTATGGCGGAGATAGTCTTGAGCATGAAGCACATATTCCATTTGTGGATGTCCTTTATTCCAAGACCGCCATTTTTCTTAGTGTTCATGAATGTGCTCCAAGCCACCGGAGGGGCGGAGTTTTTGTCAGCCTCTCCAGACCAAAGGTACGTGCGGAAGCAATTTGTGATTCTTTTGATAATGTTCTTGGGAATAGAGATGCAGGAGGCCCAGAAACCCACAATTCCAAAGAGGGTACTTTGGATGAGAGAGAGGCGGCCTGCAAAAGAGAGGGAGTTACTCCCCCCACGATGAGATTGTCTTATGGATACTATCCAGAAGGGGATTGAAATCCGTAGCTCTAGGTTTCCTAGCAGTGATAGGAATGCCTAGGTAGCGAAAGGGAAAGGTCCCCTGGTTAAAACCCGTAACTTGGCAGATTGATTCAGCAAGGGTCGGGCTAACCCCCCCAACGAATAAGTCAGATTTAGTGGGGTTGAGCATTAGCCCAGAAGCATTAGAGAAGAGGTTAACTTGGTTGAGCATGTGGGAGATGGAATTATGGTCACCCCTACAGAATAAGAGAGCATCATCGGCAAAAAACAGGTGAGTGATCCGGAGGGATTTGCAAGAGGAGTGGTAATGAAAGCCTGGAGTATCATGAAGCTGGTCAAGGAGCCTAGAGAGCATATCCATGACAAGCGCGAAGAGATAAGGAGTTAGGGGGTCTCCTTGGCGCAGTCCTCACTCCCCTTTGAAAGAGGCAGAAGGGGAGCCATTGATGTTGATTGCAAAAGAGGCGGTAGTGACACATTGCATAATCTAGTTACTAAACTCCGGGGGAAAGTTTAGAAAGGATAGGGTATATCGTGGAGAAAAATCCAGTCAACGGTGTCGAAAGCTTTTCTAATATCCATCTTCATCATGCATCAAGGGGAGATATTGGCTCTTTGATAGTTCTTCATAAGGCAGGAGCAGAGCTGGATGTTATCCGAGATAAGGCGGCCTTTGATGAAGGCCCCTTGACTGTGATTCACAATGGAGGGGAGGACGCTCTTGAGCCTTTCAGCAAGAATTTTGCTGATGATTTTATATAGAGTATTGCAGCATGAGATTGGCCTGTAGTCCCCTGGAGACGAGGCATTATCTAATTTTGGGATGAGCGTGATGAGGGTGGAATTATCTGTTTGAGGAGCCTACCACTGTGGAAGAAGCTTTTGATAGCGCCACATATGTCCGCACCAATGGCCCTTATCCTTGAAATAGTGTATTATTGGCCTCATGGCCCTTATCCTTTTTAACCAATCACTTAAACCTTCCAATTAATTTCCACCCTGGGCATCATGTTAGGATAACCCTTAATAACTTGTTAATGGACAGTAGTCCCATGGGTTCCAATGGAACCGTTCCCCTGAATCAAATAGTATCGATGCACTCACGCCATTTACAGTGAAGGTTCCCATGATGACATTTCCCTTATCTTGGCCTCGGTCTTGTCCAACACATTCAGAACAGCCCCTCATTGGACTCATGGCCTGGGGTTAACAATGCGTAAGATAGTGAGGTTGGAGCGTATGTCTCAAAGGAATTGAAAATGCCATTTATTCATCCAATGATTCTTACATACAATCTCCATAATTACATCAATATTGTCTAAACGTCAAATTTAACCATCCGGGTTTCAGATGGGTAGTGTTCACTAAGGTTAATGGGGCAGTATTCAGCTTAATGCCCTTAATCCCATGGTACACTAGTCTGGATTCTCCACCAAATATCAACACGTCCCCTGACTTCAAAACAATCTTGCTCGCCTTGTCCATCCTCTTCTGGTCACCGTATAGAAATTCTGCATCATCTCCAATGGAGAATGATACAACTGGTATCCCTTTGGTAATTGACTCGGACGTCTCGTCTCGGTCCTGGTGTAACCCAAGTTTTCCCCCTTTCTCATAAAAGTTCACAATGCAACGTGGGCTTTCATGTCCGGTATGGGGTTTATTTCTAATTGTTATGCAATTTTGACTGCTTCTGTCACCAAGGTTTGAAAAATGTTGGGTATCCTAGGCACTCGTGCTCCATCTATCTTTCTTACCTCTCCATACAACCTAGTTTGTGGATCCCAATCCATACCCATGCACATCATATACAATTTAAGTTTTGACCCATTCTCGAATCCTGGAATGTAAAATCCTCCCGGACTCATTCCCAAGGTTCTACACTCATTTACAATGGCTATTTGTTCATCTAGGGTTAGGTATTGCTTGAGTAGGATCATGCCGGGACGAAGCACTTGACACTCTTTCTCTGGATATTCCCGACCTTCGCTCAAAAGTTCAGGTGATCTCGGTCTCATAGGTAGGGGGTAACAAATGTCAATGTGTCCTTTTAGGTGAGAGGTTCCCTAGGTTAGGTTTCTCTACACTTTGATTCGCACTAAACACATACAAGTTTCATTGTTTGATAACTGTAAACACACATTCATGTTTCAAGCTTTTGGTTTAGGCCTTAGGCTTACCGGTATCGCGCTGATTGCTAGTCTCAGCGACCGAAGCTCTCGCTGAGTAAAGGGTGTTTCAGCTTGGAACAACCTCCTTGCCTTTCTGCTGTGCAGTTGAAGATGGTTGTCCTACCGGACCTCTAGTGTAAGTGTTGTTCTGAGGCGCCTGGCCTCCTCGTGATCCGCTTGCCTCGATAGCTGGGGTCCTTTGTGAGTCTTTGTGTCCCTTGTACACCCGGCTTCCGGGGTTGGAGAAGCACTCATATTCTCGGTGGCCCTCCTTCTTGCAGTAGCGGCACTCAACCTTCTTGCCTGAGTAGTCTACGCCAGGGTGATTGTTTTCACAGCGCTTGCAGTAGTAATGGCGCTGGGGTGGCTTAGTGCCTATTGTTACACAACATGGTTTAGTAAAGGTACCACTAATAAACATTTTGGTTAAGTAAGAGGTGGGTATCCTTACCCCTGGGTGGTGCAAACCTAAGCGGCTGAGCATTAATAGCGGGGCCGGCCAGACGAGGAACCTGCTCCTTCACCTTCTGACCTTGGTAATCCTTCCGCCCTTTCTTTTTGTTGAAGAATTCCGGCTGAAGGTTTTAGGGTTAGTGACCAATTTTTAAGTATAGGTAGTAGATATTCAACTCATTTTCAATTAAAAGTTTCTTACTTTCCCCGCTTGCCGTAACCGCTAGATGTCGCTCCCCCATCCTCACCCTCGGTATTCTTCCTCTTTTTCCTTTGGGCCTCCTCCCTGGTCTGCAGCATCAGCTCGGTTGCCGACGCGGCGTCATAGCATTCCTGTATGGTGGCAAAGCGTATTGCCCCCATGAAGCCCTTAATACGATACTGCAACCCTCCCCTGAACTTCTGGATCTTTACGGTGTCTGAGTAGTCGATCCTGGTATGTAGTCCAGAAGACTGATGAATCGAGTAGAGTAGACTTATCAACTGTCTGACTCCCCTGAATCAGAGTCACGAATTCTTGTCTCTTCCTCTGCTTCAGGTGCTCGGGGTAGTACTTGTCCCGTAGCACCTCCACGAATGCTGTCCAGTCAAATCCTGGTGTGGCTCGATGGTGGTCCTCGACCGACCGCCACCATATGTATGCAGCATCTTTCAGATTGTAAGCTGCAATGTCTACTTTCTGGTCTTCAGGAACACGTACGGCTTTAAATGCCTTCTGATGCTCCACAATAAATTTCTCCAGCAAGGCGGGGTCTGGTTCCCCTGAATATGTCGGTACCCGTGCGGCTGCCACGCTCTTTAGCCAGTTGGTTTCCCTAGGCTGTGGCGGGTGGGGTATGGCTCCCGCAAACTGAGTCCCTAACTGTTCGGCAAGGCAGCCATGGCCTCTGCCAGGCCTAGTATCTCTGGGACGTCCGCTGGTGTCTCGCCACCACGCCCACTGTTGCCTCCACATGGTCTACCCCTCCTCGACATCTATAGGATGGTATATTATCATTACTGTTCGGTACTATACCGTCTTTACATTCTCAATTAGAAATGTGCAAGAAAGACTAATTACTAGTAATAAAATATCCCTAAAATTTCCATTCTAAGTCACGAATCCTCACAGACATTCCCATATCCCAAAATTCCTATGCTCACTGTTCTTGACCCAGTATCTCGTCATCAGAGCGGAACTCCACTCTGATACCACTTTTTGTAACACCCCTACTCCTAATCTCTTAATGATATCGCAAGTCGTAGCATAAACAAAATATAATTCGCAGCGGAAAATAAAACTAACTATCGTTTGGTGTTACACGCCGTCACTCACCCATGTGAGTAACAAGGCAACCTTACTCCATCAATCACCACCAACTCCCAACCGCAGTGATGACCAGATACTGAGCAATCTTAAAGTTACAATCCAAGTCCAAACCAAACAAATGAGCAACTAAATCTAATACAACAGAACTCCATAATACAATACATAACAAGAATAAAAGGTGTCTTATTGAAAATATATCAACTACCCTGCGTCCCGCTCTCCGGCTTCGTGACTTCGTTCAATAACCTAAAATGTTTGGCCCACTGAAGGGCTCAAAAACTATATGCTGGTATGCTAAATGTAGTCTTAAATCATTTGGATCCCTTAAGTCGTTTAGCCATCTTGATATTAGATTCATTACATGCTGTACTGGTTTACTATAATAGTAACAAACTGTAAATGTTTAAATAGACACATAACAATTCACCAACAATATTATCACATAATCAGTAAGCAACAACCAATAACCAACAAGATACGCGTATTAATTAACCGTACTTGTTAGTTGGCCTAATGGCCCTTATCCTTTTTAACCAATCACTTAAACCTTCCAATTAATTTCCACCTCGGGCGTCATGTTAGGACAACCCTTAATAACTTGTTAATGGACAGTAGTCCCCTGGGTTCCAATGGAACCGTTGCCAGCTGACCCTTTGGCCCTAGATTTCTTGTTTGCCTTAAAGGCGTCCAATTCGGCCTAAGCCTGCACCAACAATAGTGCCCTCTGCCATCATCGAATGTGGATGTATGGATTCCCTTGAGTGACTCTTGATAATAGTCCCTCGTAGTGATCACGCTGCACAACCAGATAGCCGAAACTAACCGGATTCCTCTCTTTGTAAGTTAGTCCTTAATCAATGACACAAGATCCAATCCTTGAGTTTAAGACTATGACAATTGACCGTCAGTTAGGTTCTCGTAATACCTAAAGGTCATCTAGTCTTGTTCGAGTTTAGATGTATAAACTTCAGTCATAAGACGTTCGCGTAAAAATAAAACACAACGGTGTCGAGCAATACAGTATACAAGATCATAAGTACAAATCACAGATATCGCTCTTGACAATTAAACACACAACGTCTGGACCTCAGGAAAATCCTTAGGACATTCAGACCACACAATTAACATACCGTTCACCGTGAAAATTGCTAGCTTGACAGTTCACGCTTAGTAGTTTCTCCCCGTAACGCTGTTATACGTGCATGCAAATACCGAGTAACGTTAATACGACTAGTGCTAACTATTACAGTACTGTTGATACAGAACTAATACCCGTGGTATACTAACCCCGTATGTTCCTTAATTTCTCCTAGTATATAACAGTGGTTCGAGGTAGTTATCAGTTGTTATTTTATGTAGCAACTACATGTGATAATGAATTTCCACCGTATAGTATATCTCCATCTCTTTGATTATATACTCATAATTGTTTTCACTTATTCTATATATTAATACAATTTGGTTATTTTTATTATAACCACAATTATTTTATAAACTTTACATTATACTCCAAAATACATTATATTACTTAGTTTTAATTCCTTAATTTATCAAATCACAAAACAAACCTTATAAATTCGGTAATTATAAATTTAACACACTAACTTTTATAAATCACTAAATAACCACATAAACTTTCGGTCTTAACACATAGTTTCCTATATTTACATTTTAACCCCAAAAACTTTACATATGTTACATATTAACCCATAAACTATAGTTTAATATTTAATTTCCTTAAATACCAAAATGACCCTTACTTTCCTATAATTTATGATTTTGACCTATATCATAACCGGTTTTACATATAAACTTTTATAAATTACATATTCACCCCAAAACTTTTATAAACGTAATATTTTATGTCATAAATCATTTTAACCCAAAGTTTTTGGTCAACACTTTGACCAAAGCCTATTTCATAATTAATACTTTAATATACTCAGAAAATCCCATGTAATTTGGTTTTACTCCATATTTTCTAGAAATTACAAAATAGCCCCAAAACTTTATAAATTGTTATTTTAACACTTAAACACTTGTCTAATTTCTCCAAAATCCATGACATTAATTCCTAGCTTATATTATGTCATAATTATGCTAATAAACCCTTTAACTCTTGGTAATTATATTTAGTACCTAATCTTTTCAAAATTTACAATTTAACCACATAACTTAATAAACTAGCCATTTAAATACTTGTAGCTATTTTTAATATTCCCAAAATTTATAATATAAGCCAATATACTTATATTCTTCAAGAATCACCAAATGGAACATTTTGTTCTCGTTTTTATAATGATTTACCATATGGTTTCAAAACTTGATTGAAATACCCCTAAATTAATTAAATTAATTTAGGGGATTTCTTCTATTAAAACCGTAAATAATACCATTAATCATTATATTATAGTAAGGAATTGTGAATAATAAATCATTATAACCTTATATGGAATTATGAAAATTAAATCATGGGATTTCTCCCATTTAATCCTAAAGAATACTACTTAAATATTGGCTTAATCCATATATTAATTATATAGTTTATGATTTAATAATAAGATTTATAAGACAATAAATCTTTGAAAATTTCTAACACTCCAGTATATTATAAAGATTTTAGAAAGAGTTGAAACATTGTTTTGAAACATAAAATTCAATATAAAATTCTAGAAACCCTAAAGCTTCTTAAGCCTTGCTAGGGTTGACTTTTTTAGAATGGTCAACCAGCCCATGAAACTATACCAATAATAGGTTATAGAAACCATGAAGATCAATAAAAAGAACGTCAAAAACGGATCATCCTAGCCAAAGTTATGCTAAAATGAAGTTTAGAGCCAAAATTTTGAAAAAAATGCTGATGTGGCAAGTCTGCTGACTCACCCCGCGCCTCGGGATACACGCCCAACACTTAGCCGATTTATCCCCTTGTTTTCCGGTAACCTATACCAGACTTTGCCCTAACTTGTGACCTCCATAACTTTCTCATCTTTTGGAATTTTTAGTGCCGTCTTTTTTGTTGTCTTCTTCTACACACTTCCTCTTTACAACCATAACTCACACCTAAACCTAGTTCATCCTAAATCAATGGAAATTCGATCCAAAGTAGCCACCCTGCGAAACCGAATTCGCAGATTCTAGTTTTCCTTCGATTTCAGGTAAGATTCGTCTCGCCATAACTTTCTCATCTTTCAACACAAAATTCGATTTCTTTAGCTCGTTGTGTAGCCCTTTAATCCCACTACAACTTCTGTGTTTGTAACACCCCTACCATTAATACAATCATTACCGTCCAATCTCCTCGTACTTCCAGATTCGCGCAGCGGATACATACTTACATACAGTGGGTGATACAATGCCGTTAGTCACCCATGTGACTAACAAGGCTACTACTTCTACATACAGCATCGGTCTGATGGACCGGAATATCCGAGTGCTGCACAAATACAATCTTCACTACAATTACCAATTAGGTACTACAACTTCCCATTCAATGCAATACTCCATAAGTTCAATACATGCTAATACACCGAGTTTACTAAGATCCTTATACAAGTAGAATACCTCTTTCAATTCCATACATACTCATTAAGAATCTAACTACTACCCATTCCTCACAAACTACTTACTTCCTAGGTACAAGGGTGTACCACCTAGTACACCTCTACATTCTACTTCTACTATCCAAGCGTAGTCACCGGTCTCTTGCTTGACCATATCCGCTTTGGTACCTGCACACTAAAAACGTTCCCCCGAGGGGGTCAGCTTTCACTGAGCATGATAACCGCATACCCGCGTGCTAGTGAGGGTATGCCGACCACTTGGTCGAATACATGCGATTGATTTCATTCAAACATACATGCATACATGCTCTTATACATAACATTACAATACATTACGCAAGGAATACATACATACACATCAATACATGCTCTTCAATGCATACATGGTAACCTATACAAGCCATCAAATATATTCTTACCCTTCCGGGATCCGCGTTACATAATACATATACAATACATACGCAATACATACATAATACACCATCCTTGTTAGCTCATGTTGGTTCACCCTGGTTAATCGGGTGGAGATTACTCTTTTACTCGTTCCACAGTACTTACACATACATACTCATACTCATACATACTTACTTACTTACTTACTTACTTACTTACTCTTACTCATGTTAAGTCGTCGGGACCTCCGGCCTGGGACTACTCTGTCCCACCACCGGGATTACTTGACTCACCAATCCGGGATGCTACCCATTTAAGGGATTTGGGCCGCGGACCAGTTTAAGAGTCAGGAATCGGATCCAACCTCTTGTGTCTCCTCATCCTCATGCGTGGCCGAAGCTATATCGGACTTCTACTCATTCCAATTTATTCCTTACTTATGTTAGGAGTTAGGTAGTTAGGAATTAGCAGAAGTCATTCATTCAAGCCACATACATAATACATTGTTCATATGCACATCCATACGCAATACAATACAATATACAAGTACACTACGAGATACAAATACACTTCATCATTATTCATATATTTCATGAATTATACAAACTAGTGTTCAAGACAATAAATATCAAGAACAACATAAGTCAAGCACAGGTAAGTGCAATATAGTCCGATTCATGCATTTATCTTATTTAGGTGATCAAATAAGCACACATCGGGGTAACCAGATTAGGATACAGGGCATGAAGAAATCATACCTTTCACCGTTGACTTTGGACTCACTCGACTCCCTTCGGTTTCCTAGTTTATACTTACTACTACTCTTCGTTACTTAATACATTTACCTAAGTTACTTACTTACAATTATTTTCTAAGCTTGTTCATGGCCTTAATGACCTTTAAACATCATTAATCATGTCTTAATTACATTATACTATCATTACCATTCAATTCCTCATCATTAGAATGCAAGAAAACACTTTCTGTACAAGTTTTGGGGTGGTCCGGGTTTGTGTCCGGGGATACAAACCCGGACCAATGCAGTTGATCAGCTTCTGGTACGTTTTGTGTGCGGTCCGGGTTTAGGGCATGGTTTACAAACCCGGACCATGCATCTGTAATACTCTCGGGTGTAAATTGTGTGTGGTCCGGGTTAAGGGATGGGTTTACAAACCCGGACCATGCTATTGTAAATCTCTCGGGTGAAATTTTGGGGTGGCCCGGGTTTAGGTTCTGGTTTGCAAACCCGGACCACTCCTTCTGAATTACAATCTGTCGAGTTCTTTGACTGGTCCGGGTTTGCGCACTTGTTTGCAAACCCGGACAAGTTGCAGTATTTACATATATGCTAGTTTTTGACTATGTTTCAACTCCAAGTTTCTACCAATCTCTTCCACAATATTCCTACATATAATCTAGGGTGTTTTGACCCTAATTAAGCAATCAAAACTAACTTAATCCATCTCTACACCAATTCTGTTACAAAACACCATTCACTGTCAAATTCCCTCTTGTTACAGTTTTTTCCCCCTTCCACAATGCAACAGATTTTTCCTTAAACCTTTACCATTCAATACTCCCTCTACCAATGCTTCTCCTAGCATTCTAAATCCATTACTTTCCACTCTAGTTCTCCTCATTACCTAAACCCTCTTCAAATTTGTTTTCAAGGTACTAAGCTACTCACTTAAACTCTCCAATTACACCTAGTTATTACCTAGGTAGTTTTCTCCTCTTACACAACTAAGTCCTCTTATTTTCATACAAATTTGGGCAGAGGTTCCCCTATATTTTAACATTGCCCACATACATTCTCAGCCCACATTCATTCCAATTCCCATATCAGTACCAACATCAAACAACAATATTTCACACATACATTCCCTGCACAAGCATACTCATTATCCAATATTTTTCCCAAGCTTTTAAACATCTTTTAAAACTTCCAAAACTGTCACATTCTCTTCCTCATTATACTACAATATACTTACTACTCATTACCACATACTTTACACATTTCCAATACCCAAAATCCCTTACACTACACAATGCAAAACTAACTCAAGGTAATGCATTTACCTTGTGATTTTTGTTCCTCTTTCTTTCCTCCCCTTCTCTTCCTTTCTTCTTTCTTTTCATTCCTTTCCTTCTTGTTATCGGTTCCAAATGGAGTCCACACTCCAATGCAACAGCCCATACCAACACACAATTCTAACTTATCATTCATTCACAACTAACCCTAGAATTTAGTTATTTTTAGGGTTTAGAAAGAACATTACCTTACACCCAATGAGTGAGGTCCTTGATTAGCAAGAGAGTGAAGTTTCTAGCCCATGGGAGAAGCCAAAGTCGGCTGGAATACAAGGAACAAGGCAAGGGTTCAACACAAATTTCGTTTTGCCAACAAGGGCTAGGAAAGGATGAGTTTTCAAGATTATTTTTACCTTAAAACATCAAAAAGAAGGAGGAGCTTCCAATGATGGTCTCAAACCTTCAAATAGAGAATACCCATGTATATGAAAATAGGTATTTTCGATTTTTGAACAGAGGGGTTTTTCTCCTTTACAAGAGGATCCAACGTTATTTTGTATAGCATTTGGAGTTGATTTGGGTGCTCAACAATAGGGGAGAAGGAGAGAGTTGTGTGGGATGGCTCAATCGCCATTGTAGTCGCCAGGAAGAAGAAGAGAAAATAGAGAGGAGGGAGAGGGGCTGTACGTGAGTGAAGAAGAGAGTTGAGGAGAGAGAGTATACTAAAGTAAGATTTTTACTTTTTACTTTTTACTTTTTTTTGTTTCCTTTTTGCCTTTTTGTTAATGAGAGGGAATTAAGAGAGTGAGGGTGAGGGAGTCAATCGGCTCACACAGAACCTCACATGGGTTTTTGAATTTTAATTGCAATAGTGGACACACTAGTTTGCTTTATTTACACTCACCCCACGACTCCTTGATTTTTACAGTTTTTACTATTTTCTCGTTTAATTGATTTTCTTGGTTCTAGACCTTCATTAATGTTTATTAATGACTATTTGGTTGACCAAAATTGTTACGAGTCCATTTAACACGCTTAAAGTCACGTTTTCCCGGTTTCCTCGAAAAACGCGCTTTAAGGTTCGTTTGTGGTTTTAATCCATTTTATGGATCCGTTTCCTTCGGAGTTGTTCCCACATATTATTTAGGTCTTATTAAGCCCTTAGAATCCATATAGTATGCTAACCGAGGTCTCATACCTCCTATGGTTATTTAACGCCTATTTAATGTTTTTCGCTTTTTTTTAATCGTTTCTTTTGTTTCTTTGGGATTTATTTTTCCTTACCAATATTACTTAGGACCATTAAGCCCTTAAATACATATTAGGTTAATTTTAATCCCTATATTTAAGGTCAGGGTATTTCAATCTACCCCCCTTAAGAACTTTGTCCTCAAAGTTGTTCGAGGTTATTGAATTACTATACTTACTTATTTATGCTTGCCTAATACCAAAGCCATACATTCCTCCTCCTTACAATTCCCAATTTCATTACTCAAGGTTTCTACATTCCATACCGTACCAATATACCATAATTACTCCAATCTGCATCACATCCAACCAACCGGTTTTACTCTACAAGGTTTATACATACATACAGTGCAAAGCTATCCCCAAAGCAATGCAATACACATTACAATCCCACAGGCACTCAGGTCATCTCGACACAGGACTCCTCTATGTCCCGCTGCCCTTGGAATAATACACATGCTACACTACTATCTTCTCCGATATAAGCTTCTAACCAAATCTTCATTCTCAGTCTAAGGAAAATCCTTCCCAACAGCTAATTAGAAATCCTTCTAAAGCATACAACTCCAAATTCCAATTTATATTCATTACTTCTATTCTGTGTGTGATTCTTGTGACCACTTGAGGGGAGCTTCAAGAATCATTCGACCCTGATGTGATCAGCATCAGTGTTGAACTATCTTTCCACCCCAATTTGTGTTCGGTTTCCCTCGATCTGATCAGGATCAAGTTCGACTTCCCACATCAGTTTCAAACAAACAAATACTTTAATTGTTTTCATTTTCTATCTTTTTACCCTTTCTAGTCGTGATACAAATTCATACATCTCCAAGGATGGAATCAGTCCATCAATCATCCTCACTCTACTTCCCAAATACTTGCTTCGAGATTCAATGCTTAAGTGCTCATTTCGTCGACCTTCGTTACTTTCATTCATTACTCCCCATTATCTCAAATGATCTAACTAAGGAATACAATACTTATGAATTTCAGTCGTCCATAATTTACTTCCAATAATTTACCTAGGTATACACTACCCTAGACTTCATTCATCTACTACTCTCATTCATTTCGTACTACTTCTTCAAAGGCTACAATACTTGTGGAGCTCTGTCCACTACTCATTACTTTTCTTTTACTAATATTCTTACACTGGGTTACACGATGGGTATTTTCGTCCTATGGTATTTGCATCTCACCACGCCTAGTTACCATAATTACAATATGAATGAATACTTATGTTTATTTAGCATAGTATCAATCAACAATTTGATTCTCATTTGTGCTATGCACATTATGGTTTATGTGTTTTATTCACGAAACTTACACTAAGCGGTTTTCGCTCTACCCCCATTAAAAGGGATTACGCCCACGTAATCTACCATATGTTATTATTGAACATTGGTTATTTAATTCGGGCACTCTGAAGCATTTAGCTTCACTACGGTCTATTATATACTGTGCTCTGGTCAAAGGGTCTTAACCATGCCAATGGTTTAGTCTTTGCACCAAAAATTCCTATATGAGTTTATTTAACTCATAGTTAATTCGATTCTAGCCTATTAGGCTTTAAGGCATTAATAGCCATTCTACTATCCTTACTAGTATATCATTTCCTAGCTAGGGCCCACTAGCTTCTGCTGCGCGACCCTGATAACTTGGGTTATTCACCCTTCTTGTTATCCTTAATGTGCTATACATCGCCTTCTTATCCGTCTATTATGGAAATAAGGTTTACTAAACAAACGTGGTATTCTTTTACCGTGTTTGAACTCGATGAGTTTAAGATTATAACCAGCTCTCTGGTAATCTATCATACATACTATTCGTGCTTCCACGATTATTCGTTAAGTTCCTCCGACTTATTGTCGGGCGAGGTTAAGTCACTACTTAGTTGTAGTGCTTCCTCTGTTGTCAATAGCTTCTGAATTATACCAGTTCTTCTGGTTCAGTACAAGTGTTCTTTACTTGTATGACCTTGCATTTCTATGCGTCGGTCCTAGTGACTTCTTCAGTCTTCTTTCACACCCTTTATTCCAATGGAATTCACATCTTGTGATTGTTAGTGTGTTCTACACTCTTCGTGCTTCTTTGGCCTTAGGCCGCACGGTTATTGCTAAGCTTTCTTAACTGGCTTATGCCATGTTTGTGGTGAAAAGAAAGATTTACTCCGGTTTACATTCTCCATATCCCTAGCCATCCCATTAGATCATTAGCTGAACAAGTGCAATACCAAAACACTCAGTCATACAGAGTGCAGAGGCGTAAACGCTTGACAATAAGTCACTTATGTGATAGGAAGGGATATTTCTGCCTGTCATCTCATCTTATACTCCTGTTATTATCTGCTACTTCTCTACTTCCTCATAGCGGTCACTTGTTGCGCACCGTATTCTTACTCATTGTACAACATTGTTTTTACTGTTTTTGTTACCGTGGTAGTTCATCTTTACTTATTGCCATTGTCATTGGCACCATTTCCTTATGGTGTAAATACACTAGGAGTTTCCTGTGTTTGTGTGTATGACGGTTGTCGTAGCATACCGCAATCTTATTATCTTCCCAATGTGAAGATGTCTTAGTCAACTTACGTTATGTGTAGGTTAGCTTACCTCACAATCTATCATCATTTATGATGTAATTTACCAAGTATCTTGGTGATAATGGATGAAGTAATTTATCGGGTTACAAGCTCTCTTGAGCGCTGGTCATACCTGGTGTGCAATGTGCATTCCCGTTGATTGTTTTGACAATTATTGTCTTTCAGTGCTGAGCATTGGTTATAGGCTCTAGCTGTGTAGTTTCACTTATGTACATCACCGGAGCATCCCGAGAAACTTCAAGGGTTTTCTGGTGCCGTTCTATCATTGATAGATGAAGTTCCTGTTGAGAGGCTTGTTTCCACTCATAGGTCTCATGACAAGGTTTACCATGTCGGTGTTTATACAATGGTTCACCACATGCTTGGGTGCATACGGAGTATGCTTACTCCTTAAGTCATAATGGTTTGGAAATCTCATTTCCTTATTCCATCGCCCGTTGGCAATATCTATATGCGTAGGCTTTACTGTTATAGTAGATGGAAGCCTTTCTAAGGGTTCACATCTTCACCACATTGGTGGTCTTCGGTTAACGAGGGGTACCTTCCCTTGGTTTCTCGTAGTGCCCAAGTGTGGACTAGGCCAATGTTGGCATTATCATGATTCTTATGCCTCTGTGCTACCATTGCTACAGAAGGCATGAAGGTAATTAAAAGCTTGTCAACTGTATACTAGACTGATGCTCTAGTGACAGTGACACTGAGTTGGCCATTACTCTAAGCCACTCAGGATGTTGGGTTTGAATTGATGGTCCAGTTGTTGATTTCTTGTCGTATGAGACAATATCTCTTGCAAGTCTTGTTATCAAATGGTGTGGGTTTTGCAACCATTTGAGTTACATAACGTAGTCGGTTTATGGCTTTTAAGCCGAATTGCTGCGAGCTATGCTCTTTGCAAGCTGCTTATACATATTTCCACTCCTTGTATACCCCATAGGTTGGAGGTAGTGCTGGGCTCCATGGTAAGTCGTGACATCACGCTTCCGTTCATAGGAGACCCTTTTGGCAATCTGGTGCTAGTCAGTGCCTTCTTGTAGTTTAGGGTATTTCTTGTTAAGTGAAATCCCTTCGGTGTCTTAACCGAGTGTGCATTCCAGCTCCGTGCTTTTATTATGATGCTTCATTCAACTGCTGTTAATCTAGACACCCTTCAAGGATTGCTCCTGGGTGTTGTTGGTTATGCCGTTACATCCGGCTAATGTTTATGACATGTTGTACTATATACCGCCTTGTGGTATTGTATTTGAGCTATCCACTTTAGGGTTATCATGTCTCCCGTTCTTGGGTAGACTGTTTATACCTTCTCCTAGTGTTCTTGACTAGGTTTAAAATTCTCTCCAATGATGGGTTATACTTGGGTAATCTTGTGATTGCTCTTGGGAGATCTGTCCCGTTTGTTGAACATTGTCGTGTTCACGTTAAGCATTCGCCTTACTGTGTTTAGGCTGGATATCTCTTCCAGCTGTTATGTATTTTTTTGAAGTGTTTGAGACATATCCAATGTCTATACTTACTAGTCGTTGCTCTTGCACTTCCTAACCTTCATTCCTTATCCTCAGATGGGTTCTTGAGTACTTTATACTTATTCCTTAGCTGAGTTTCCTTCTCCTGGATCGCCTGAGGTGTCCAGTTGTTCTGGTTTGAATTTACTCATGGTCCGTAGAACGGAGCTGACTACTTCCCGTGTTTCGTGCACTACATGTATACATACGTGGGGTACCATGTTGATACGTTACCACTTACCTAACTATGTGTCAGGCCCACAAGCTCCTTTGGAGTGCGGTTGTCCCACATCCCGTATTTGGGTACACTCGTAGTGTTCGTCACACGCCTAGATGAAGTATTCTATTGTCAACTCCTCTTGTATCATTCTATGATACTCACCGTAATTCTGTTGGTGTGGTATTAAAATCCACGGTTTAAAGAAAGGTTGTGGTTTAAAAAGAAATTTTGGTTTTAAAATCATGGTACGGTGTTAAAAGAAGTTCTTCATGGCATAGCCATGTTCGAGATCTTGACCAAGTCCAGCTTCCCGCTGACTGGTATATCCTTAATACAATGGTCGGCCGTTAGGCCTTCCCAAGGTTTCATTCTTTCATTTTTTTGGATGTGTGATCCTGTAGTCGCTTCATTGCGGTCACGGTACATTACTATGTACCTGTGGTGTGTTAAAGTTCCTCTACATGTTCCTGTTCTTACTGCACTTGCCGTGGCAAGTGCGTGGTACTGTTGGTTTTTGGTTAGACCTATGCCGGTCTTGTATGGTTTCCACTTGTATTTAATAGTCTTGTTGACTCTTCCCTAGATCATATTGATCTATGTTTGGGTACTCGATCCTTTTAAGTAGCTTCCCATTGATTTTGACATGGTTGTCTTGGTCGGGGTACTTCTCCAGTCCTTGGAGATTCCCATTTATTTAGTTTGTGTTTTTCCTTGTTGCTCGTTCCCACTGGTTTACCGTGGTAATTGAGCCTTAGCTTGTCTAGGCACTAGTCCTGTAGTTGCATCGGATTATATCTATGATTGTCCTCGTAGCCACTTGAGCTTTGTAGGCCAGGTATTGTAACCTTTTTGGCGTTGTAGTTCCGGAGTTAACCATTCCTGACTATGTCCTTAGTCGGTTAGCATACCGTAGGTGGTATTATTTAGTTATTACCATCCCGTAGACTTGTGTCTCGAGTTCCATTACTGTTCCTTGTCCATTTCGTTGCACGGTTAGTGCTTCTTTTCCTGTTGTTGGTTATCTAGCCAGGTTTCGCGACTGCTAGGCATGTCGCCCCATGCTGTTGTAAGTTGTAGCCTCCTTATGGTTGGAGTGTTCATCCTACCGCTATTAAGTGCGGGCAGTGTTGTTCAACCGGGATCCATCTCCGGGACTTCCAATTCTTTGCATCTACTATATGTCAGGTTCTTGTTTACTGTATGATTATTTCACTACTGCCAGATCGGGTTTTCCCAAGTATGAGAGGTCTTTCCTTCTCTCTGGCGTATTTCCCAAAGTTATAAAATAGGGTTAGTGGAGGGCGGGTCTGGTATTGCAGGTATCCGGTACTCACCGGTAGTTCCTAACTAGCATATCTCTAATGCTAACACTCATCCCTTAGCCCTAAGCTTCTAATTCCTAACTCGGTATTCCTAGACTCGGTATTTCCAGTCATCAGAGCGATACTTCGCTCTGATACCACTTTTTGTAACACCCCAACCATTAATACAATCATTACCGTCCAATCTCCTCGTACTTCTAGATTCGCGCAGCGGATACATACTTACATACAGTGGGTGATACAATGCCGTTAGTCACCCACGTGATTACAAGCTACTACTACTTCTACATACAGCATTGGTCTGATGGACCGGAATATCCGAGTGCTGCACAAATACAATCTTCACTACAATTACCAATTAGGTACTACAACTTCCCATTCAATGCAATACTCCATAAGTTCAATACATGCTAATACACCGAGTTTACTAAGATCCTTATACAAGTAGAATACCTCTTTCAATTCCATACATACTCATTAAGAGTCTAACTACTACCCATTCCTCACAAACTACTTACTTCCTAGGTACAAGGGTGTACCACCTAGTACACCTCTACATTCTACTTCTACTATCCAAGCGTAGTCACCGGTCTCTGGCTTGACCATATCCGCTTCGGTACCTGCACACTAAAAACGTTCCCCCGAGGGGGTCAGCTTTGGCTGAGCATGATAACCGCATACCCCGCGTACTAGTGAGGGTACGCCGACCACTTGGTCGAATACATGTGATTGATTTCATTCAAACATACATGCATACATGCTCTTATACATAACATTACAATACATTACGCAAGGAATACATACATACACATCAATACATGCTCTTTAATGCATACATGGTAACCCATACAAGCCATCAATATATTCTTACCTTTCCTTCCGGGATCCGCGTTACACAATACATATACATACATACAATACATACATAATACACCATCCTTGTTAGCTCATGTTGGTCCACCCGGTTAATCGGGTCGAGATTACTCTTTTACTCGTTCCACAGTACTTACAACACATACTCATACTCTACTTACTTACTTACTTACTTACTCTTACTCATGTTAATTCGTCGGGACCTCCGGCCCGGGGACTACTCCGTCCCACCACCGGGATTACTTGACTCACCAATCCGGGATGCTACCCATTTAAGGGATTTGGGCCGTGGACCAGTTTAAGAGTCAGGAATCGGATCCAACCTCTTGTGTCTCCTCATCCTCACGCGTGGCCGAAGCTATATCGGACTTCTACTCATTCCAATTTATTCCTTACTTATGTTAGGAGTTAGGTAGTTAGGAATTAGCAGTCATTCATTCAAGCCACATACATAATACATTGTTCATATGCACATCCATACGCAATACAATACAATATACAAGTACAGTACGAGATACAAATACACTTCATCATTATTCATATATTTCATGAATTATACAAACTAGTGTTCAAGACAATAAATATCAAGAACAACATAAGTCAAGCACAGGTAAGTGCAATATAGTCCGATTCATGCATTTATCTTATTTAGGTGATCAAATAAGCACACAAATCGGGGTAATCAGATTAGGATACAGGGCATGAAGAAATCATACCTTTCACCGTTGACTTTGGACTCACCGACTCCCTTCGGTGTTCAACTATTTGAATCCTATCACATACATACAGTTGGATGGTTAATTATCCATAATTAACCTTACTTATTACTTTCCTAAAGTTTCCTAGTTTATACTTACTAACTCTTTGTTACTTAATACATTTACCTAAGTTACTTACTTACAATTATTCTCTAAGCTTGTTCATGGCCTTAATGACCTTTAAACATCATTAATCATGTCTTAATTACATTATACTATCATTACCATTCAATTCCCCATCATTAGAATGCAAGAAAACACTTTCTGTACAAGTTTTGGGGTGGTTCGGGTTTGTGTCCGGGGATACAAACCCGGACCAATGCAGTTGATCAGCTTCTGGTACGTTTTGTGTGTGGTCCAGGTTTAGGGCATGGTTTACAAACCCGGACCATGCATCTATAATACTCTCGGGTGTAAATTGTGTGTGGTCCGGGTTAAGGGATGGGTTTACAAACCCGGACCATGCTATTGTAAATCTCTCGGGTGAAATTTTGGGGTGGTCCGGGTTTAGGTTCTGGTTTGCAAACCCGGACCACTCCTTCTGAATTACAATCTGTCGAGTTCTTTGACTGGTCCGGGTTTGCGTACTTGTTTGTAAACCCGGACAAGTTGCAGTATTTACATATATGCTAGTTTTTGACTATGTTTCAACTCCAAGTTTCTACCAATCTCTTCCACAATATTCCTACATATAATCTAGGGTATTTTGACCCTAATTAAGCAATCAAAACTAACTTAATCCATCTCTACACCACATTCTGTTACAAAACACCATTCACTGTCAAATTCCCTCCTGTTACAGTTTTTTCCCCCTTCCACAATGCTACAGATTTTCCTTAAACCTTTACCATTCAATACTCCCTCTACCAATGCTTCTCCTAGCATTCTAAATCCATTACTTTCCACTCTAGTTCTCCTCATTACCTAGACCCTCTTCAAATTTGTTTTCAAGGTACTAAGCTACTCACTTAAACTCTCCAATTACACCTAGTTATTACCTAGGTAGTTTTCCTCTTACACAACTAAGTCCTCTTATTTCCATACAAATTTGGGCAGAGGTTCCCCTATATTTTTAACATTGCCCACATACATTCTCAGCCCACACATTCATTCCAATTCCCATATCAGTACCAACATCAAACAACAATATTCACACATACATTCCCTGCACAAACATACTCATTATCCAATATTTTCCCAAGCTTTTAAACATCTTTTAAAACTTCCAAAACTGTCACATTCTCTTCCTCATTATACTACAATATACTTACTACTCATTACCACATACTTTACACATTTCCAATACCCAAAATCCCTACACTACACAATGCAAAACTAACTCAAGGTAATGCATTTACCTTGTGATTTTTGTTCCTCTTTCTTTCCTCCCCTTCTCTTCCTTTCTTCTTTCTTTTCCTTCCTTTCCTTCTTGTTATCGGTTCCAAATGGAGTCCACACTCCAATGCTACAGCCCATACCAACACACAATTCTAACTTATCATTCATTCACAACTAACCCTAGAATTTAGTTATTTTTAGGGTTTAGAAAGAACATTACCTTACACCCAATGAGTGAGGTCCTTGATTAGCAAGAGAGTGAAGTTTCTAGCCCATGGGAGAAGCCAAAGTCGGCTGGAATACAAGGAATAAGGCAAGGGTTCAACACAAATTTCGTTTTGCCAACAAGGGCTAGGAAAGGATGAGTTTTCAAGATTATTTTTACCTTAAAACATCAAAAGAAGGAGGAGCTTCCAATGATGGTCTCAAACCTTCAAATAGAGAATACCCATGTAGATGAAAATGGGTATTTTCGATTTTTGAACAGAGGGGGTTGTTCTCCTTTACAAGAGGATTCCAACGTATATTTTGTATAGCATTTGGAGTTGATTTGGGTGCTCAACAATAGGGGAGAAGGAGAGAGTTGTGTGGGATGGCTCAATCGCCATTGTAGTCGCCAGGAAGAAGAAGAGAAAATAGAGAGGAGGGAGAGGGGCTGTACGTGAGTGAAGAAGAGAGTTGAGGAGAGAGAGTATACTAAAGTAAGATTTTTACTTTTTACTTTTTTTTGTTTCCTTTTTGCCTTTTTGTTAATGAGAGGGAATTAAGAGAGTGAGGGTGAGGGAGTCAATCGGCTCACACAGAACCTCACATGGTTTTTAAATTTTAATTGCAATAGTGGACACACTAGTTTGCTTTATTTACACTCTCACCCCACGACTCCTCGATTTTTACAGTTTTTACTATTTTCTCGTTTAATTGATTTTATTGGTTCTAGACCTTCATTAATGTTTATTAATGACTATTTGGTTGACCAAAATTGTTACGAGTCCATTTAACACGCTTAAAGTCACGTTTTCCCGGTTTCCTCCTCGAAAAACGCGCTTTAAGGTTTGTTTGTGGTTTAATCCATTTTATGGATCCGTTTCCTTCGGGAGTTGTTCCCACATATTATTTAGGTCTTATTAAGCCCTTAGAATCCATATAGTATGCCAACCGAGGTCTCATACCTCCTATGGTTATTTTGCCTATTTAACGTTTTTTCGCTTTTTTTTAATCGTTTCTTTGTTTCTTTGGGATTTATTTTCCCTTACCAATATTACTTAGGCACCATTAAGCCCTTAAATACATATTAGGTTAATTCTTTTAATCCTATATTTAAGGTCGGGGTATTCAGTGTTGATGACCAAGGCTGATTCATAACCGATTGGGAGAGCGAGACGTCTAAAGATCTCGATTCAACCACTGCATAAAATCATACCGAAACACAAGGTATAAACTCGTAACTTCGGCTCCGATTTCTTTCTGTGTAGTGCAAGTTAGAGTGAGTTCTTGCTATCATTGTGTAGAGTTAAGTTTCCTCTTTAGATTAAGCCCAAAAACAAGTTCTAACTCGATCTTTACTGAAATTTATAGCGTTGTAAAGTTGGCTACTCAATCGGGTCGTAAAGGGGGAATCTTTCCAGAATCCAATTCGAATTCCGTCGATTCGAGCAATTCCGGTGAGTTTCTTCAAATTCTTCCGATGATGCTAACCGATTATGCATTGTCGACCAACCCATTGTATCAATTTAGTTTATTATGCACTAGATTTGGAGAATTTGCTAGAATTGAATTCGGAAGCCCAAACTAAACCCTAACTCGAACCAGAATTGAAAACCATTGAATCCTGCATTATAGCTAGCGAAATCGGTACCATTAGAACCGGGATTGAATTTCGAAACCATAGAAACAAGAATCTTCGAATTTGGCTCTGTAGAATTTGAGGAATTGACAGATTAATACTCGAGTTCGGTTTTGTATTCGCTGATGAACTAGAGACTCAGGGACCGTCCGATCGGGTTAAAGAATTGGACGGTCGAGATTAGATCGTGGTTAATAAAGAGTGTTTTAAGTTTTATAATTTCAGAATTAGCTCTAACTTGTTGAATTTAGTTAATGGCCTTCCGAATGTGTTTTGACTTGAAATTTTAACCATAGATTCCTTATAAAATCTAGTTTATTTTGATGTAAATTAATATGGTTTTGGAGTTTTTAAACGTAAGTTATGATTTTTGCAAGTTACGGGTTTTCTGGAATTATTTGGTTAATTTAAAAAGATATTTTTATGAAATAAAAATTTTATAATATGTCTAAAATGTTATAGTTACTGTATATTAAATTTGGGAATTTTTGGACAATGGTAAATGGGTTAAAAATTGTTTTTATGAGTTTTTCATAAGAATAACTTATAATATATGGTTTTTAATGTAACCAAAAATTAAAGTATGGTTTGTTAATAAACTTTTAAGCTGGGTAAGATAAGGAAAACTAAATTAACATTTTATAACAGTATGTTTATAAATGTTTTGGGTAATGGCTTTTAAGAGGGGTGAAATTATTTACATATATGTATATACACTTCTATGGAGAATTAAAATAGAAACTTACGTTAAATCAAGGTATTTAATTATTCTACCTCTATTTATTATATTATAGGAGTTAATATTCTTTGATTAAAACTAAGGAAAATCTATATATTTACACATATATAAACAGGGAATAAAATAGTGACTTAGGGTAAAACAGGGAGCTAATGAATCAACACTTATATCAACTAAAATTATAGGAGCTAGTATCCTAGGATATAGTAAAAGAAATACTTTATGAAACATACATGGAATGTAGATAAATGTTGAAGTAATAAGATAATTTAAATACAATAAGCTACATAGGGGATGTCTTAATTAAATTCTAATACAGGTATACGTATATATATATATTATAATAAAGGAAAACACTTTATTTTATAAACCGTATATCGGTTGTGGTTATGCCTAAAAGTTATTAAACATAATTAAATACAATAAAATTTCTTAAAAATGTTATGGATAGATCTTAATACATAAAGATAGATATATATATAATAAATACATTAAAATATATGAGGGAAATAACATTCCTTGTGATAGTTATAATAAGAAGAATATATATATTAAACCTTAGGATTTTAATCGGTGTGTAATTAATAGTCATTAATAACTTAAGGGTTTAATTACGCAACATAAACGTAACACGGCTTGGGCCAACCTACTGAGCCCAAGTTTATGAACTCCAAAAGCCCACTTTAACAATTCAAAGAGAGTTCGGGCCACTCTTAGGGCTAAATCCTAAATCATTCCAAATTAAACGAAATGGGCCTAACAAAGGATTTAATTAACAAAAAATGAGCCCAAACCTTTGTGAGAGAATAATGCTAAACCTGGAACTACATATCAGAAAGAATAGGAGGTTGTTTGGTTTATAGGTCCCTTAACTAATCGACATTTGGAACACCTTAATTATAGGTTACTATTGGGGAATCACTCATTCGAGTTATTTATTGTTCTTCACATACCAGGTACGATTTCTCGTACTCTTATGCTTTGCTAACAAGACTTGAGGGATGTTTTGACAAACGCTAACTGAGTTTAAAGGAATTTCAAAAAGGAAATGTTGTGTGGCTAACTCAGCTTGTGTGACTAACTGAGCCTTGAATGTGAAACTTTCTTGGTTATGTGTTCCTTCTGTTTGGTTGTTTCATTGGATGTTAACTGCCTAGGGTTTACGCTTCTGCACTCTGTAGGACTGAGTGTTTTGGTATTGCTCTAGGTAGTTAGTGATCTAGTGGAAATATGGAAAGGGACAATCTTGGTAATTCTTCCTTTGACTCTGGATATTGTTTCATCCATGAGCTGAGTCTTTTGTTGTGACGTGCGCGCGTCTTCAATGGTAACAGTAGGGGGCTGTATATCCCTCGTCCATAGGGCATTTATATCAGACAGTAGGGGGCTGTATATCCCTCGTCCACCAGGCATTTATATTGACAGTAGGGGGTTGTATATCCCTCGTCCATATGGACATTGATATCTGGTGGTGGGGGCCATCTCTCCCAATTGGTTTTATTCCACTCTTGAGTTATTGGTTCTTGGATCTATCTTTTCATTCCTAGCCTTTGTGACTATCTGGGTCTTTCCTACTCCTTGGAATTGGTTCTAACTTGAGCATTGGATGTTCACTAACTCATGGTGTGGTTTTGGATTGACTAACTTTACCTTGCTATTATTGGTCTTTATCCCTAACCTGTTATCTTGATTTGGTGACTTGTGAATGCCTTGTTCCTCTGTGTGGTTTAAGTAAGTATTCAAGCTAATATTTATTTAAGAGTTGTATTATAAGTTTGTTTTTGGAGGATCGTACCAGTTCCATTCCAGGGAACTGACCCACCCCTCTCGGGGTGGGCTGCTTGGTTTTATCTTGCAGGTACGAGTTATTATTTTACGGTGGCCACGAAGAGAACGAGTGATTGGGATGGGATTAGGTGTTGTGGAGAGTTATGTGTTTTATTACTGTTTTATTTTTGTTAGGTTTTCTCGAGGTTCAGGCCGTGACAATTGTAATCTTTAAGTTGTAATTGGTGAGTTTGGTGCCGGGTGTTTGGAACCCGATGGTCTGTACGCCTTTAGTATTTATTTCCGCTATAAATATGTTAAATAGGGGCGTTACAGAAATTGGTATCAGAGCGTAGTTACGCTCTGAACCCGAGAAAACAAGCCGAGTGAAATACTTAGATTATAGGTGCACTTAAAACTGGGGAACTGGGGTAGAATTGGGAAGTGAGAATTCCAGAAAGGCGCGTGACCCTTACCCCATACTTACTTTACTACTTACTTCACATATCTACGAACCGTCCTTAGGACGTTATAAATATTTCATATATTACTACATAGATATTTAGACTCAACAATACACCTTCTGAGTAACAAAACCGTCATACCAGCTAGATGTCTCAAGAGGAGGAAGAGGAGCTGGTCCCTCAGGAGGCTATGGACCCGACGCTGTCACCCCAGAGGTCATAGCGCAGATTGTGACAGCTGCATTAGCTCAGCAGCAGGCTCAGATCCCACAGCCACCATCGCCACCACCTAATGGTCCCCGGGAGTTCAACTGGCTGAAGGCAGTAAATGACATTCGTCCCCCAGTTTACGAAGGCCAGCCAGAACCAAATACCTTAGAGAGATACATCGACGAGATGCAGAAGGCCTTCACCTCTCTGCACGTTCCAGCAGGTCGCCAGGTGGACATAGCGGCCTACTTCCTCCAGGGACCCGCGCATCGATGGTGGCAGACCGTCAGAGCTGAGCTGACTGCCCAGGCGGACTTCGGCTTCCCAGCCTTTTAGTGGCCCTAAGAGCCAAGTTCTATCCATCCAACCTACAGAAGAGGATGAGGAGTGAGTTCGAGCGGCTGAAGCAAGGGAGTTCCTCTGTTGCTAATTATAATAAATTTGTGGAGCTGCTCGCTGTTATTGGAGAGGGAGCTTACGCTCCGAGGTATCTGGTGGATAAATTCCACACCGGCTTGAACTTCAGGATCATGACTATGATCGGTTCCACCAGAGGGATGACCCTACAGGAGCTAGCGGATGACGCTAATGACTGCGAGACCACCATTGCCTACCAGGACTCTGTGCTAGGCAAGAGGAAGGGGGATGGAGAAAGGAAATGGAGGGAACTTTTCCCAGAACTATGAGAGGAAGGGAAAGTTCTACAAGGGGAGGAACGAGAAGGCCATGGTCCCCTCATATACTGGTGCTGAGCCACTCCGCTCCCAGCCACCTAGGGGAAACAGAACGGTAAGAAGATACTTCTGCAAGTGGTGCAAGAAGTACCACCCGGGCAAGGATTGTGAAGGAAATCTAGTGGAATGCAACTACTGTGGTAAGAAGGGGCATAGGGATTCGAATGCCATAAGAACCGGATTCTTGTAACTACAAGCCCGCCACCGGGACCACTGCTAGAGCCCCAGCTGCTACTACTACTGGAGGAGGTCGAGGTGGCACAGGAGGTGCTGGACCATCTACCAGCCGCCCTGCCCAGAGCCATCCACAGAGGCCAGGAAAGAACTACCCCTAGAGCCGGGCAAGGCACCGATCCTTAACCTGGTGGACCGCGTCGAGGCAGCAAGTGATGACCCAAGTTCACCTGGTGAGGACTACTTCCCTCATGAAGAGGCTTAGACCCTTACCTTCTTTACATTCCGTTGGCTAGTTTTTCTTTGTCAATGTAAAAGGGATGAACTATAAACCCTTTATTTTTTTTTCGTTTCGAATTTCATTTCCAGTTACGAACCTTGACTTATTTATTTAATGGCAATGTTGTTCAGCTTTCGATATTTGCTTTCCTATTTTGCCATATTCCACACCCAACATCCCTTTTGAAGCCAAACCACACCCACCAGAGAAGTGTGACTTGAGACCATGACCGACACTGATGATACTACGAGAGTACTGACCCCAGCAGTCCAGTATGCATTGATCCTCAAGATCAGGGAGTTAGGTGTGAAGGAAGGAAATTTTTACACCCTACCTCCAAGAATGGTTCAACCATGAAGGTGAAGATCATGTGCCTAGGTAAGAAGTGGGACCACACCACCAAGAGCTATGAAGAGGTGGAGGTGCCACCAATCCTGGAGGAACTGCAGACCATCATTAGAGCTGCAGTTAAGGCAGCACAAGAATTGGAGGATGAGCCCGTCCCAGACCTAACCCCCGACGTGTGCATCATCAACTTCTATGGAAAGGAGGGTAAGCTAGGGATGCACCAAGACAAGGATGAATCGCCAGAGGAGTTCCGGTGGTGTCCATATCACTTGGACACGACACGGAGTTCCTATTTGGTGATCAAAGGAGGATGGACCTTGCTACCAAGATCCTCCTGAAGTCGGGCGATGTACTGATTTTTGGTGGGGCAGCTAGACTCATCTACCATGGGGTGAAGAGAATCAAGCCCAACACAGCCCCACACCCATCATTAACCAGACCCATATGAAACCGGGCCGTCTAAACCTAACCTTTAGACAAACCTAGACTTGTACTTTACAATTTCAGCGTTGTAAATTTTAAGTTGCTCATGAAGCTTTCAATAAGAATGGAAATTCTAAGAATTTTATTGCTTCATTGTAGGGGTTGGAAACTCAGGGATCAGGTTGAATGTGTTTGAACCAGGCTCAAGCAAAGAGCAATGGAATGGTCATCACAGGTATAAACATTAACCCTGAGTAATTACCTTGGAACGTTTACCTAGAATCTTAAAAAATCTATCCTATAATCTCAAGCACGTTCCTAGTTAATGGAGTGGAGGCCACAGTCCTGTTTGATTCTGGTGCCTCCCACTCCTTCATATCACAAGTGTTTCATGCTAAGATCAATGCTCCACAGAGGATATCCATGACTGCTCAGTCTTGCTGCCATCCAGAGAGCTGATCAAGTGTAGTAAGCAGTGCAAGAATTTGAGCATACACATCAAGGGAGCAGAATTCCTTCTGGATGCCATAGTTCCCTGGCATGGGGTTCGACATAATTGTGGGCATGGAAACGCTACAGCGGTACCGAGGTAGACTACACTGTGCAGAGCACCGTCTCCTCCTGAAGTCAGCTACAGGGATCACAGTGTCATACCGAATGCAACCTAAACAGCCGACTGTGAAGGTTGTATCGGCTTTATCCCTGATGAAGGAGGTGTCCAAGGGCGCTACCGCCTACTACTGTTATGCCCAGGATCTGAGGACGGATCCGAAGTTCCAGAGCGATGTTCCCATAGTGTCGGAGTACCCTACGTTTTTCCAGAGGAGCTACCTGGACTACCACCACTGAGAGAGGTTGAATTCAACATCGACCTCGTACTTGGCACGGGACCGATTGCTAAGGCTCCCTACCGTATGGGCCCTGCAGAGATGGTTGAGTTGAAGAAGCAACTGCAGGAGCTACTAGATAAGGGTATCATCAACCCAGTGTCTCACCTTGGGGTGATCCAGTGCTTTCGTCAAGAAGAAGGACGGAGCATGAGACTCTGCATCGACTATAGAGAGCTGAACAATGTCACGATCAAGAACAAGTACCCACTGCCCAGGATTGATGACTTGTTCGACCAGCTGAGGGGAGCTAAGGTGTTCTCCAAGATTGATCTGCGTTCCGGTATCATCAGATAGCTGTAGCTGAGTCAGATATAGAGAAGACAGCCTTCCGGACCAGATACGGCCACTACGAGTTCACAGTGATGCCGTTTGGACTGACCAATGCACCCGCGAGATTTATGGATCTGATGCAGAGAGTCTTCCAAGCCCAGTTGGATAAGTCAGTAGTCGTGTTCATAGACGACATCTTGGTATTCTCCAAGAATCGGGAGGAACACGAACAACATTTGAGGACAGCCTTGGAGACTCTGAGAGAGAAGAAGCTATATGCCAAGTTCAGCAAGTGTGAATTCTGGCTGGACAAGGTGTCATTTCTTGGACATGTGATCTCAGCTGAGGGAGTTTCAGTAGACCCAGCTAAGATTGAGGCAGTGAAGAGCTGGCATAGACCTCGCACCGTGACAGAGGTGAGGAGTTTCCTTGGGTTGACTGGCTACTATAGACGCTTTGTGAAGGACTTCTCCAGGCTAGCCAAGCCCTTGACCTCTCTGATGAAGAAGGACAGCCCGTTTGTATGGACAGAGGCTTGTGAGGTCTCCTTCCAGGCGTTGAAGGACGCCTTGACCACAGCTCCATTGTTAGTGATCCCTGAGGAGAACGAGGGATACGAGGTGTATTGTGATGCTTCAGGCAGAGGGATTGGTGGGGTACTGATGCAGAATGGTAGAGTGGTAGCGTACGCTTCTCGACAGCTGAAGAAACACGAAGAAAATTACCCCACACACGACCTTGAGCTCCTCGCCATAGTCTTCGCCTTGAAGATCTGGCGACATTACTTGTATGGAGCCACAGTCCGGATTATGACAGACCATAAGAGTCTGAAGTACATCTGGACCCAGAAGGAGCTGAACCTGAGACAGCGACGATGGGTCGAGCTACTGGCTGATTATGACATCAACCTTCAGCACACTGAGGGTAAAGGGAATGTCGTGGCAGACGCTTTGAGCAGGAGAGTGTACTCACTCCTAGATTTGACAGAGACGACCACGATAGCTGAGGAGATATACGCAGCCCAGGATAGTGATGTATACCTGCAGGGCGTCAGGCAGAAGTTAGCAGACGGTATGACTAATGGTCTGAAGTATGAGTACGAGCTAGACAACGAGGGACACCTTCGAGTCAGAGGCAGACTCTGCGTTCCTCAGGATGCGACAGAACTTCAGACCAGGATTCTCTCTGAGGCTCATTCCTCTACATTATCAGTACACCCTGGAGCCACCAAGATGTACAAGGATTTGAAGGAGTTATTCTGGTGGAGCGGGATGAAGAGGGATGTAGCAGACTTCATCTCCCGATGCCTCACCTGTCAGAAGGTGAAGTTTGAGCATCGTCGACCAGGAGGCCAGATTCAGTCATTACCAGTACCGTGCTGGAAGTTTGACGACATCAGCATGGACTTTGTGGTCGGTCTTCCTCCAGCTAGAGGCGGACTGAATTTATTTGGGTGATAGTCGATAGGTTGACCAAGACAGCCAGGTTTATACCTATCAAGGACACATGGAAGGTGCCCATGCTGGCTGAGGTGTTCACCACAGAGCACATCCGGTACCATGGGGTACCAAAGACGATTGTCTCTGATCGTGACACACGTTTCCTCAGTATATTTTGGCGTCAGGTGCAGGAGGCGTTTGGTACTCAGCTACGCCTTAGCACAACCTTTCACCCTCAGACTGATGGGCAGACCGAGAGGACGATTCAGACGCTGGAGGATATGCTACGAGCAGTTGCTCTAGACTATCAGGGGAGTTGGGTAGAGCGTCTACACCTGGTGGAGTTCTCCTACAATAACTCCTACCACTCATCTATCGGCATGGCACCATTCCAGGCTCTGTATGGCAGGCCGTGCCGGACTCCCTTATCATGGAGTGACCCTACCGAGGCAATCCTGATTGGGCCCGAGTATGTTCAAACACTGCAGGATGACGTCAGAGTTATCCAGCAGCACATGAGGGCAGCGCAGTCTAGACAGAAGTCCTATGGGGATCAGCGCACCAGAGAGCTCGAGTTTCAGTTGGGTGACATGTTTTCTTACGGGTGTCTCCGATGAGTGGGATATTCAGATTTGGGATGAGGGGGAAGCTAAGCCCTAAGTATGTCGGTCCGTACAGGATTACGGAGCGAGTGGGCCCAACTGCTTACAGACTAGAGCTACCAGCGGAGTTGGGGAAGGTACACGACGTGTTTCATGTATCTCAGTTGAAGAAGTATATGCCTGACCCTTCTCACGTACTGCAGCCAGAGAGGCTGGAGATTGAGCCTACACTGAGGTATGAGGAGACTCCTATTCGGATCTTGGACACGAAGGTCCGAGAAACGAGAGGCAGATCAGTCAAATTGGTGAAAGTTCTTTGGGAGCATCATGGGGTTGAGGAAGCTACTTGGGAGACTGAGGACTCCATGAGAGTGAAGTACCCACATCTATTCACATGACGTTTTTCCTATCCTGCTGTGCTCATATTAGTAGCGGTACGAGGGCGTACCTTAGCTCTTTTAAGGGGGATATACTGGCATACTCCTCCTTCGTTATCTCATCCGGATTATGCCTTGTTGCATTATTAGTAGAGGGAGAACATTATTAGTAGAGTGAGAGGTGTATGTATGTACGTAGTTTTACATTATGGCACGGTAGTATGTGATGTTTGATTTAGTATATCTTGGTATATTTTGATTCAGTTTATATTTTGATTCAGTTTGATTTGATTCTGAGCAATCTCGGGTGGAATATTGAAATGGAATGGATGGAAGTTAAGGAGGATTGGATTGGTATAAAAATTTGTTTGAATTATTATCGTCTCAACTTGAGGTTTAAACTTCGAGGCGAAGTTTCTTTTAAGGGGGATATACTGAAATACCCCTAAATTAATTTAAATTAATTTAGGGGATTTCTTCTATTAAAACCGTAAGTAATACCATTAATTATTATATTATAGTAAGGAATTGTGAATAATAAATCATTATATCCTTATATGGAATTATGAAAATTAAATCATGGGATTTCTCCCATTTAATCCTAAAGAATACTATTAAATATTGGATTACCATATATATTATATAGTATTATGAATTTAATAATAAGATTTATAAGACAATAAATCTTGGAAAAATTTTTAAACACTCCAAGTATATTATAAAGATTTTAGAAAGAGTTGGAACATTGTTTTGAAACATAAAAGTCAATATAAAATTCTAGAAACCCTAAAGCTTCTCAAGCCTTGCTAGGGTTGACTTTTTGAGAATGGTCAAACCGCCCATGAAACCTATACCAATAAATAGGTTATGGAAAACCATGAAGATGATAAAAAGAACGTCAAAAACGGATCATCCTAGCCAAAGTTATGCTAAAATGAAGTTTAGAGCCAAAATTTTAAAAAAATGCTGATGTGGCAAGTCTGCTGACTCACCCGCGCGCCTCGGGATACGCGACTTAGCCGATTTATCCCCTTGTTTTCGGTAACCGATACCAGATTTTGCCCTAACTTGTGACCTCCATAACTTTATCATCTTTTGGAATTTTTGAGTGTCGTCTTCTTTGTTGTCTTCTCCTACACTTCCTCTTTACAACCATAACTCACACTAAACCTAGTTCATCCTAAATCAACCGGAAATTGATCCAAAGTAGCTACCCTGCGAAACCGAAACCGCAGATTCCAGTTTTCCTTCGATTTCAGGTAAGATTCGTCTCACCATAACTTTCTCATGTTTCAACCGAAATTCGATTTCTTTAGCTCATTGTGTAGCCCTTTAATCCCACTACAACTTCTGTGTTGATGACCAAGGCTGATTCATAACCGATTGGGAGAGCGAGACGTCTAAAGATCTCGATTCAACCACTGCATAAAATCATACCGAAACACAAGGTATAAACTCGTAACTTTCGGCTCCGATTTCTTTCTGTGTAGTGCAAGTTAGAGTGAGTTCTTGCTATCATTGTGTAGAGTTAAGTTTCCTCTTTAGATTAAGCCCAAGAACAAGTTCTAACTCGATCTGTACTGAAATTTATAGCGTTGTAAAGTTGGCTACTCAATCGGGTCGTAAAGGGGAATTTTCCAGAATCCAATTTCGAATTCCGTCGATTCGAGCAATTCCGGTGAGTTTCTTTCAAATTCTTCGATGATGCTAACCGATTATGCATTGTTGACCAACCCATTGTATCAATTAGTTTATTATGCACTAGATTTGGAGAATTTGCTAGAATTGAATTCGGAACCCAAACTAAACCCTAACCTCGAACCAGAATCGAAAACCATTGAATCTGCATTATAGCTAGCGAAATTCTGGATCATTAGAACCGGGATTGAATTTCAAACCATAGAAACAAGAAATTCGAATTTGGCTCTGTAGATTTTGAGGAATTGACAGTTAGTACTCGAGTTCGGTTTGTATTCGAAATGAACTAGAGACTCAGGGACCGTCCGATCGGGTTTTAAAGAATTGGACGGTCGAGATTAGATCGTGGTTAATAAAGAGTGTTTTAAGTTTTATAATATTTCAAAATTTAGCTCTAACTTGTTGAATTTAGTTAATGGCCTTCCCGAATGTTTTTGACTTGAAATTTTAACCATAGATTCCTTATAAAATCTAGTTTATTTTGATGTAAATTAATATGGTTTTGGAGTTTTTAAACGTAAGTTATGATTTTTGCAAGTTACGGGTTTTCTGGAATTATTTGGTTAATTAAAAAGATATTTTTATGAAATAAAAATTTTATAATATGTATAAAATGTTATAGTTACTGTATATTAAATTTGGGAATTTTTGGACAATGGTAAATGGGTTTAAAAATTGTTTTATGAGTTTTTCATAAGAATAACTTATAATATATGGTTTTTAATGTAACCAAAAATTAAAGTATGGTTTGTTAATAAACTTTTAAGCTGGGTAAGATAAGGAAAACTAAATTAACATTTTATAACAGTATGTTTATAAATGTTTTGGGTATGGCTTTTAAGAGGGGTGAAATTATTTACATATATGTATATATACTTATATGGAGGAATTAAATAGAAACTTACGTTAAATCAAGGAATTTAATTATTCTACATCTTATTTATTATATTATATGGGAGTTAATATTCTTGATTAAAACTAAGGAAAATATATATATTTACACATAATAAAAGGGAATAAATAGTGACTTAGGGTAAAACAGGGAGCTAATGAATCAACACTTATATCAACTAAATATTATAGGAGCTAGTATTAGGATGTAGTAAAGGAAATACTTTATGAAACATACATGGAATGCAGATAAATGTTGAAGTAGTAAGATAATTTAAATACAATAAGCTACATAGGGGATGTCTTAATTAAATTCTAATACAGGTATACGTATATATATATATTATAAATAAAGGAAAACACTATATTTTATAAACCGTATATCGGTGTGGTTATGCCTAAAAGTTATTAAACATAATTAAATACAATAAAATTCTTAAAAATGTTATGGATAGATCTTAATACATAAAGATATATATATATATATATATATATAATAAATACATTAAAATAGATGAGGGAAATAACATTCCTTGTGATAGTTATAATAAGAAGAATATATATATTAAACCTTAGGATTTTAATCGGTGTGTAATTAAATAGTCATTAATAACTTAAGGGTTTAATTACGCAACATAAACGTAACACGGGCATGGGCCAACCTACTGAGCCCAAGTTATGAACTCCAAAAGCCCACTTTAACAATTCAAAGAGAGTTTGGGCCACTCTCAGGGCTAAATCCTAAATCATTCCAAATTAAACAAATTGGGCCTAACAAAGGATTTAATTAACAAAAATGAGCCCAAACCTTTGTGAGAGAATAATGCTAAACCTGGAACTACATATCAGAAAGAATAGGAGGTTGTTTGGTTTATAGGTCCCTTAACTAATCGACATTTGGAACACCTTAATTATAGGTTACTATTGGGGAATCACTCATTCGAGTTATTTATTGTTCTTCACATACCAGGTACGATTTCTCGTACTCTTATGCTTTGCTAACAAGACTTGAGGATGTTTTTGACAAACACTAACTGAGTTTAAAGGAATTTCAAAAGGAAACTGTTGTGTGGCTAACTCAGCTTGTTGTGACTAACTGAGCCTTGAATGTGAAACTTTCTTGGGTTATGGGTTCCTTCTGTTTGGTTGTTTCATTGGACGTTAACTGCCTAGGGTTTACGCTTCTGCACTCTGTAGGACTGAGTGTTTTGGTATTGCTCTAGGTAGTTAGTGATCTAGTGGAAATATGGAAAGGGACAATCTTGGTAATTCTTCCTTTGACTCTGGATATTGTTTCATCCATGAGCTGAGTCTTTTGTTGTGACGTGCGCGTCTTCAATGGTAACAGCAGGGGTTGTATATCCCTCGTCCATAGGGGCATTTATATCAGACAGCAGGGGGCTGTATATCCTCGTCCACCAGAACATTTATATTTGACAGTAGGGGGGGTTATATCCCTCGTCCATATGGACATTGATATTTGGCGGGGGGGCCATCTCTCCCAATTGGTTTTATTCCACTCTTGAGTTATTGGTTCTTGATCTATCTTTCATTCCTAGCCCTTGTGACTATCTGAGTCTTTATACTCCTAACTGGAATTGGTTCTAACTTGAGCATTGGATGTTCACTAACTCATGGTGTGGTTTTTGGATTGACTAACTTTACCTTGCTATTATTGGTCTTTATCCTAACCTGTTATCTTGATTTGGTGACTTGTGAATTGCCTTGTTCCTCTATGTGGTTTAGTGATTGTATTCAAGCTAATATTTATTAAGAGTTGTATTATAAGTTTGTTTTTGGAGGATCGTACCAGTTCCATTCCAGGGAACTGACCCACCCCTCTTGGGGTGGGCTGCTTGGTTTTATCTTGCAGGTACGAGTTATTTTACAGGTGGCCACGAAGAGAACGAGTGATTGGGATGGGATTAGGTGTTGTGGAGAGTTTATGTGTTTTATTACTGTTTTATTTTGTTAAGTTTTCTCGAGTTCAGGCCGTGACAATTGTAATCTTTAAGTTGTAATTGGTGAGGTTTGGTGCCGGGTGTTTGGAACCCGATGGTCTGTACGCCTTTAGTATTTTATTTCCGCTATAAATATGTTAAATAGGGGCGTTACATGATTTATATCTTATAATAAGTATATATAAATGCATATAAGCCATTATAACACTTCTAAAAATTATGAATGACTTTAGGATGATTATAAGCTCAAAATTAAGCATTTAAATCCTAAACAATTTGGCTTAAATTATATGCATCATAATTATTTTTTGTTACCAAAAAATTATATCTTAAGGTAATAATCTTACCTTGTATGTTATAAATATTTCTTAGTAATATAACCTATAGTTTTGGCCTTAATTAATGAAGGGTTGTACATAAATTTTGTACAAAGTTTGAAGCTTAAATCAAAGCTTACGGTGTAACCACCTAACATAGAAACTTACTCTTTAAATCAAAGTGATTCGTGTACTTGATTTCCTCTTGAATTCCAAGCTCCTCCAATGGTATCTTGGTGTAGAATTTTCGGCCTCCATACATAGATTTAGGAGATCCAAGTGTTAGACTTCTAACAAGGATTCTAAGTAAGATTAGAGTAGTTTATAAGAGTTTACCTTAGGTAATTGTCAAGGAATTTTCGGTACACCTTAGGATGATTGGAGATCCAAGTTTCCTTCATGAAATGATGAAAAAACATTGATTTAGAAGATAGAATTTTCGGACATATGCTTAGGTATTTACTAGGATTTCCAAACAAGAAATATACCTTAACTGATCTTGTTTGTTCCTTGAGTTGTTGTTGAATCAAGGTGACTCCCTTGGTGTTCTAATGTAGCCGAATTCTTGCTTAGAACTAGGATGAATTTGCTTCAACACTTGATGGAAGTTGCTAGGAATTTGACACAAAAATGGAGTTTAAGGTTAAAATCTATAATGGAGCTTAAAGCTAACAAGAAGAAGATAACTATGGAAGAGAGAAAAGAGAAGGAAGAGAACCTTACCAATTCGGCCAAGTGAAAGGCAAAGAGAAGGGCTTGGCTACGTATGGAGTTAAAAGAATGACAAGGAATGAATTAAGTGTGAAATAATTGTTACGTTTCATGGCATTATTTTATGACTTTTGCTTTTGATCTTTGACTTCTAATTTTGGCTCCAAAAGTCTCCATTATCAGCCTTGCTTTCGGCCATATGAAGGAGAATGAATAGTGATTAACAAGTCTTGAATATTAGGAAGTTAGGCAAGGTATTCTTTAGCATTTAATATGTTGATTTGGTCTTGATTTCTTGTAGACTTACGGCAATAGGAGGAGAAAAGAGAGGACTTGTGTGCCACTTGAGAGCAAGGTGACAAGGCATGTTTCTTTAGAATTTTCTAAGCTTAATTACCCATGCTAATCTTGTCCTGTTTTCCTGGTAGGTTCACGGCAATGGGATGTAGGTGTCCTCTTGATTTGTTTATTGAAGACAAGAAATCATGCTTAATTAGGTAGGTGTCTTTCTTTTATTATTAAACAGCAAGCACACTCATGTTCCTTGATGTCTCTCACAGTTTTAGTGTTGGGAATGGGCTGATAATTGACATATATTAGACTATACCACATATTGTGACTAAAGTAGATCAAGGATTTAGCTTTTTGTATTTAATTTCCATGACTTTACAAAAGCTAATCTCCTTGTTATTTTCCTGCAGGTTTTCGGCAATGAGAGACCATCTTGGACTGTTATTCTCTTGCCATATGTCACACATCATGTCGAAGGATGAGTCCACCATATTTCATGACATTTTTTTAAGCTAAAACATGCATATATATGCTAAAAAACGGCCCTTGTGTGACCAGGTGGAATTGATTTTCAACTTGGTTCTTGTCACATTATATTGAATTAAGATCATATTGTAACATGTTATAAGTCACAACATTTATTTGGTACATTTATACCAAGTAAAAGATGAAAGTTTCTAAGGTAAAATGCTGAATTTATAGTACTTTTTGATCAAATTTTCGGCCCTATTTGTGCTATGGTTTTAGCACTGGCTTTGATTGATTTTATATGGTCAATTCATCCCCATTTTAATATTCCCAACTCGTGGCTCTCCAATAAACTCAGGGTCATAGCGTTAGAACTTTTTTATGGCACCCGAGAGTGCGTTTTTGTGCTCTATGGATATTCTGGAAAATAAGTTGTCGCAAAGAGTTACAAGAGTTTATAAACATTTTTTATGTCAATAATGATATATGAGGTGTTCATGAGTTATATGGGGTTATATCAACTCATGAACACAATCCCGGCTACCGGGACACTCCCGACCAAAACAGGAGCGTTAAGAATTTCCCCAAGCCTTATGTATTTTGCAAAATTAGTGAGAATTCTCTTTACAATTATGAAAAATGATAGTAGGAACTCTAAGAATGAATTAGTAGGAGTTCGTGCCACTTCGGCAACCTCTCCGGGGCATTCCCGGGGTCTATGGGGCCCAAAACGGTACATCACGAGCACTTTGCGTTTAATTGAGAATTTAACATGAGGAATTCATCTTAAATGTTTAAAAAAGTGTTACAGTGCAATTTGAATGAAGTGAATGATTTATTTCATCTTTAAAGCATTTCACGGGTGTTTCCGGGGCTTTTCGGGCCTTAAATGAGGTGTGTGACTCTCCGGGCATTTTGCATTTTACTGTTCTATCTGAGGTCCTATGTTTTAAAGGTCATATATAATCCTTAATTTACTTGGTATGAGTTTTATAGTTTAATATCACAGTTAGCTTAAGGTCCGACTTAACACCGTTTTGACCTTAAGGAGTTTAGGTGCGTTTTAACGCCGGGTTTATATATTTCTTAGGGTTTCATAATCCCCCAAAAATAATTATTTCCCATTTTAATTATTAATGGTTTGGGTATTTCATCTACTAAATTGAACGAAAAATTACAGAAACCAACATGCGCTAGAAACCGTAAAAAAAACTATCTGAACATGATTTTCATTGGATCGCCACAGGTCATAGCGACTTAAAAACTTGGGATTTAACATAGACTGAAAAATTACACTTTAACATCGTTCACGTAAAGTTTCATCAAACTTCAGATAACGTTTAAGCATCTCCTAAGTTGAACGACAATTAGAGAAAACACAACATGGACAGAAGGTCCCGGAAGCAAACGAAGAAAACCCCATAGTAGGAAATTTAAAATCAAACATGTGGACACATAATTTAATTTTACACAAATGTCATGAAGAAAATTTTAATTTTCCCCTTTTCTTTTAAACCCTTTCACTACAGACGAATTTCCTATTTCCCTATTTTTGAACAAATCACTGATTAAATAACTAATAATTATAGGACTAATACTTCATGGTTAATCTATATTTTTGAAAGAAAGTGTGTGTACTGGAACATACTTTTGGCTACTAGGTTTTTTTACATATCCAAACTTTTATAATAAGATCTTGTAAAAATTGATTGAGGGTTGTAGTGTTAGCATATTTACGACAATTTGATGGTACTTTTAGTATCTTTGGGGTAGTTTTTTGAATGAGGGATTCACATGAGTTATGGTTCTTTTCAATAACAGAGTGCAAATAACAAAATAGCCACAATTACATTCTTGAATGGACAAATATATTCTTGAAGATGTTGACATTGTATGTTGGGCTCAAACTTTAATTTTGTAAATCTTGAGTAGGGAATACCTTTATGACTCGATTTTCAAATATTTAGTCGACTATTTTTATAAAATATAAAACTTTATGTTGTATTTAAACTTTATGCTTTAAAATAATTTTGGGAAAATTAACAATATACCCCTGTTTTCTTTCGTAATTCACAATATACCCCTTTTTGAAACTTTGTCACAAGATACCCCTATTTTCTTTGCTAATTCACAAAATTCCCCTTTTTAAAATAGTGTCAAATATTCCGTTAACATCCCCTGGAAAATGACTATTTTGCCCCTGACCCGTTTTTTTTTTTTGAAAAATTTGCAGTTTTTTTGGCTACTTTTTTTTTGAAAATTTTAAATTTTATAATATACCCCTATTTAAGTTTGTTGTTCACAAAATACCCCTATTTATGTTTTGAAGTTCACAAGATACCCCTGTTTATGTTTTGTAGTTCACGAAATACCCTTATCACCATGATGCCCTAGTAAAGCATCACCTAGTTTTCTCTTGTTTTCAAGTGCCTTCAACCTCTTCATAATCCTAGGACAAATGTTGTTTGCACTCCAGTTCTCTGAGGTTTCTTGTCTCTTGGAATGTCTCACCAATAGTTGAGTACGAATCCCTGTCATTAACCATTAGACACAATTATAATGTATGACCAGAGAAACATGTATAGCATGGATTATTTACATAGTTAGATAAATACCTTCAAGTAAAGAGTAGATTGATTTAGTCCTGTAGACAAACAATAATGTCACAGGCATTGGGTTTAAAATGGCTACCTCTTGGTTGAACACAATAGCGGACCAGAACTTTTGTTTAGGGGGGGGGAATAATTTTTTTGACACTATTGTTCTTTAAAACATTATGTTATTTTGTATTTTTTTTTAATTTATGTAAAGTTGCCTTGAATTCTTATTTACATTTATGGAGGAAAATTAAATGGTCTACATTTATAGTGGGAAATTAAATGGTCAACATTTATGGTAGAGACTTTAATGTTGACATTTATGGTGGAGACTTTAATGCTGGAGAGTTTGACAGTGGAAGTTATGCTTCAACTTATGGAAGTTATTTTATTCCATTTACTGGCGCAAATAGTCATACATTAAATGTGCATTTAATGGTCAGTTAATGCGGCCAGTTTTATGTGGTTTATTTCCATAAGGCATGGCTGTTCTAGAAGACTCCAAGGACCACCCACCACTATAAATAGAGAATCATTCTTGGCACTTCTCATCCATCCATCCATCCAAGGATCAAGCAATCTTCTCCTTTTTCGAAGCGTTAGAGAGTTTTCGTGTGATAGAAAATATAAGAGAGTTTTGTATATCACTTCTCGAAGTGATTTGTGAGGTTTTGTGAGAGTTATCTCCCTTGTGAGATTTAAGTTCCTCATCTCTCTTTTGTAACTTGTAATTCTCTCTACACATATAGTGAATATTGTTCCTCACAGCCCGTGGAGTAGGCATAGCCGAACCACGTAAAATATTGTGTCTCATTTCTCACTTTACTTTATTTTTCGTAGTCATCATTATATATCTACCAACTCGTATTTCCGCTGCACCACACACTCCTAACAAGTGGTATCAGAGCTTTTGTTCGTTGGTGGTTTGTCAAGATGACTACAAAATTCGATGTTGAGAAGTTTGACCGTTCTGTCAATTTCGGCTAATGGAAAATTAAGATGCAAGCCATTCTGCGCCAAAATGATTGGCATCCGGCTTTGGGAAAAAGACCTGCTACCATGAGTGCGGAGGATTGGGAGGAAATTGATCAGAAAGCCTTGACAGCAATTCAGTTATGTCTCTCTAATGAAGTTCTTAGAGAGGTTGCCAAGGAGAAGACTACATCGGCTTTGTGGTTGAAACTAGAGTCGTTGTACATGACGAAGAGTGTCACTAATCGTCTCTATTTGAAGAGGAGCTTCAAGATCTCCGTCTTCAAGAAGTAAACCGATTAAACCTCATCTTGATGAGTTCTCTCAACTGTCATGGACCTTCAGAATATTGATGTTGAATTGATGACTGAGGTTTGGCTATTCCTTATTATGCTCTTTGCCCAAATCTTATAAAAGTTTCACCGAAACTTTGTTGTATGGGCGTGAGGAAATAACGACGGATGAGGTAAAACAAGCTCTCCTTCAACGAGATCTTATAGACAACCAGATTGCCAAAAGTGAAGAACCTTCTGGTGAGGGCCTGGTTGCTCGGGGTAGAACCTATGAGAAAGGTTTCAAAGGAAATGGTGATGAGTCTCGCTCAAAGTCAAGGTACCATAAGGATGTGATTTGTAATTATTGTCGAAAGAAGGGCCACATCAAAGCAGACTGTTGGAAGCTACAAAATAAGATGAAGAAGCAAGAAAAGACCGATAAGGAAAGCATCTCCGATCAAACTTATAGCCAAGTTAGTTTTGCGAATGATGAAGGGGATGTACTCACAGCCGTGAGCCATTATGAAGATAAAGATACGTCACGCTGGATCATGGACTCTACTTGTTCTCACCATATGACGCCTCACAAGGATTTCTTTCATACCTTAGACACGGTTGAAGGTGGAGTTGTAATGATGGGTAACAATGCTCCATGTCAGGTCCAAGGTATTGGCACGGTGAGGATTAAGATGTTTGATGGTATGGTACGAACTCTATCGAATGTCCGTTATGTTCCAGATTTGAAGAAGAATCTTATCTCTTTGAGTGCTCTTGATAAAAGTGGGTGCAAGTACGCCAGTGATGGTGGAGTTTTGAAGGTCTCTCGTGGAAATCTTGTGGTGATGAAAGCAGAGCTAGTAAACACTTTATATCTATTGTGTGGTAGTTGTGCGCTTGGCTCTGTTTCTGCTTCTTCCACCTTATCTGATTTGGATACTACCAAGTTACGGAAATTGAGGTTGGCCCATATGAACGAGAAGGGCATGGTGGAGCTGACCAAGCGAGGTCTTCTTGGAACCCAGAAGTTGGTTGATCTCAATCTATGTAAGCATTGTGTCTCTGGTACACACAAGCGCGTCAGCTTCAGTTCAGGGACCCGTTTCGCTAAAGATATCTTGGATTAGCCCCGTGTGGGGTTTTGGAGGTGAGGAGATATTTTTGATTATTCACTATTCAGATTGAATTCAAGTCAAGGTGGAGAATTATGAAGTTGCCTTCGAATTCAAGTCAAGGTGGAGAATTGTAAAGTTGCCTTGAATTCTTATTTACATTTATGGAGGAAAATTAAATGGTCTACATTTATAGTGGGAAATTAAATGGTCAACATTTATGGTAGAGACTTTAATGTTGACATTTATGGTGGAGACTTTAATGCTGGAGAGTTTGACAGTGGAAGTTATGCTTCAACTTATGGAAGTTATTTTATTCCATTTACTGGCGCAGATAGTCATACATTAAATGTGCATTTAATGGTCAGTTAATGCGGCCAGTTTTATGTGGTTTATTTCCATAAGGCATGGCTGTTCTAGAAGACTCCAAGGACCACCCACCACTATAAATAGAGAATCATTCTTGGCACTTCTCATCCATCCATCCATCCAAGGATCAAGCAATCTTCTCCTTTTTCGAAGAGTTAGAGAGTTTTCGTGTGAGAGAAAATATAAGAGAGTTTTGTATATCACTTCTCAAAGTGATTTGTGAGTTTTTGTGAGAGTTATCTCCCTTGTGAGATTTAAGTTCCTCATCTCTCTTTTGTAACTTGTAATTCTCTCTACACATATAGTGAATATTGTTCCTCACCGCCCGTGGAGTAGGCATAGCCGAACCACGTAAAATATTGTGTCTCACTTCTCACTTTACTTTATTTTCTGTAGTCATCGTTATATATCTACCAACTCGTATTTCCGTTGCGACACAAACCCTTAACAATTTATAAGAGCATTCATATATCTGAGCGATATCTCATTAGAGTGCTTGGCATAACACAAGTTTGACGAGGGGCGGACATAAAGGGGGGAAGCCCCCCCCCCCCCCCAAAAAAAACTTTTGAAAATTTGCAAAATGCTCTTATAAATCTTTGAAAAATACAAAATAACATAATGCTTTAAAGAACAATAGTGTCAAGATTTTTTTTGTCCCCCCTAAACAAAAGTTCTAGCCCGCTACTAAGTTCGAGCAAGAGGTAGCCTTTTTAAACCCTGGGTGACATTATTGTTTGTCCACATGACTAAATCAATCTACTCTTTACTTGAAGGTATTTACCTAACTATGTAAATAATCCATGCTATACTAGTTTATCTCTGGTCATATATTATAATAGTGTCTAATTGTGAATGACGGGGATTCATACTCAGCTATTGGTGAGATATTCTGAGAGACAAGAAACCTTAGAAAACTAGAATGTAAACAACATTTGTCCTGAGATTGTGAAGAGGCTGAAGGGACTTGAAAAACAAGAGAAAACTAGGCGATGCTTTACCAGGGCATAAGGGTGATAAGGTATTTCGTTAACTACAAAACATAAACAGGGATATCTTGTGAACTTCAAAACATAAACAAGGGTATTTAGTGAACAACAAACTTAAATAGGGGTATATTATAAAATTTAAAATTTTTCAAAAAAAAGTAGCTAAAAAACTGTGAATTTTTCAAAAAAAAAAAAGAAAAAACAGGTCAAGGGCAAAATAGTCATTTTCCAGGGGAGGTTAACGGAATATTTGACGTCATTTTTAAAAAGGGGCATTTTGTAAATTAGCAAAGAAAACAGGGGTATCTTGTGACAAAGTTTCAAAAAAGGGGTATATTGTGACTTACGAAAGAAAATAGGGGTATATTGTGAATTTTCCCAATAATTTTTGTGTCTTTTTTCATATAGTGTTTAGTCATCTATCATAATTATTTTCAACTCATATAATTTTAAATTATTTTTTGTGTGCTTTGTTTAAATTTGATATAACTTTTAAAAAATGTTTGACCATATACTCTTGAAATTATTGGAGGGGCATGTGTGGAAGGGTAAAATGGTAATATCTAAAATACATTATGCCATAATTTGAATGAAGGGGTATTTCATAATGATTATGAAAATTCAGGGGTATATTCTAGTAAGTTGTAAAATGTAGGGTTTTTAGTGAAATTCACTCAAATCTCAGGGGTATCTGGTTAAATTTTCCAGTATTTTTCTTGAGCGTTTTGTGTTCTTGTCTTACCATTCATTTCATAGGAGAGATAAGCTATTCAATATCCGTAACAGTATGTCTGATCAAATACAAATGATTATTTTCACCAATCTAAACTATGGTATTTGCTTTCTCTTCTTTGTCAGCATAAAACTTATTCGAGTTGAAGATGTAGCTTGTGTCAATATTTACTTCATTATTAAATATTCCCGATTGCTTGTTGGAACCTTAGGTTTTGCTGATAATGACATCAAAGTAAGTCTGGATGAGAGAAGGAGTCTTACTGCATGAGAGAGTCGTGTTACGACATAAGATTCTTTTGGAAAGTTCCAAAAGCTAGGATGTGAACCTCTAATGTGAAAACATGAAGAAATACAACGAAATAACTGCTACACACGTTCACATATGACAAGCTTCGATCATCAAGGCGATAAAGGTTGAAGAAGACTAGAACGAGTCCCACTGTAAAAACATGTCTGAATAATCAAAGTAGCAGCGAGAAAACGCTTACTTAAAACTAGAACATGGAAAATTTAAGGGAAATAAATGTCTATCACTCTCAAGGATGACCAACAAAGTATATTGAAATTAAGGCACGTTAGAGTGAGTCAATCAATGGAAGTTGAGCCAAAATGAGTTAGCCGTACAATAGTTGAGATATTTCCCACCCAATGCTTAGTGAAAGGTCGTGGAAACATCAGTTTACACGTCATTCGAGCAGTTACTTCGGGGTTTATCAGTATTTAACCAGTTAGAAGTCATTTACAATAGTTTAGGCTTTTCACTTACACATTTCTAGAGAGGGAGTCACACTGAGAGAGAGCTTTCACTTTGAGAGATTATTTTCTAGACTGAGTTCATTCTATGCTCATATAGATTCATCTAGCTTATAGAGCTATTGCACTCAAACACTCTGTAACACCCCTACTAATTCGGCTCCTAATTATCCTATAAATGTCGCACATAATAAATAAATCGCAGCGGTAAATAACAGACTGTCGCTCTAATGGTGTCACTGTTATCACTCGCCCATACGGGTGATAACGAATTACCTGATAATCAACTTGCGAAACGTATTCCCGCAGTGACCACAAGAGATAGATAATAGTACTTAAAACAATCTAAAAACAAATCCAATAGCAACCGATTATTACAGACCGTGAGCATCTAATTAAAATACACCTCGGTAACATAACCCGAGTCCAAAACCACATTAGTATCACACCGTACCAAGTCTAACCAACAGTAACACAATAGTCGCGCCTCACGTCGACCCACCAGCTAGTCTCCTGAAATAAAAATGGTTTGTGGTATGGAATCAGCCCCTGCTGAGTATGTTATTACATGCCCCGTCATGCCCCCTCAAACCCCTCAATTATTTGGTCGAGAGCATGAGATTCGTTACATGCAATACCGTTTTAATATTAAAAACTGTAAAACAATTAACATTAATATCCATACAATAACACAACCATCAATACACATAATATAACCACAAGTATAACCAATGAACAACAAGCGAAATCAACGAGAATAATAAACAAGTATTAATTCTCGTCCATGGTGTAGAAACCAATATTGTTCGCCACTGTACAAGTCTCGACTGTATTAATTGTTCAGTTATACCTAGTGACAATGTCTCGTTAAAAACGACATGTCTCTAATTACCCATAAATTATGGCGGGTCACCCACAGCAGTAGCCACTCCAACGGTAGAGTCTCCGACCAACGAGCCATTCTAGCTCACGGGAAATTTTCTTGATACTTACGGACCCGTACGCGGACATCCTGGTATCGTTTTTGTGATCACAGCGCGCACCAAGAGCCACATCCTCCTGGCTTTACTATCTTTCCATTAATTAATTATACCATCGCATCGCATTACCAAATTTTCTAACACAACAGACTAAGGTCATTAGTCCAATCCGGAGTCTGTAAACTCGGGATCCAGTGTTAGATACGAGAGCGGCGTTTAGAAAGGCCAATGCTCCGTATAAAAGTCTCGGATAATATGTATATCTTATTATCCTAGTGCTAAAACGTTTTTCTGACGTTCCTTATATTTCATACAAGATAGCACCATAGCCGCTAGTTCGTTTTATATATATAGGTCCATATATACGAACCAATACTGTTAACTCAACAATAGTAAATAATAAGCAGCTATAGATATACAATTCATGCATATTAATTCACACATTCTGACAAACAATCTTATCACAGATCACACAGAAGTCTGAACTGAGGAAGCCCTCAGAGACAATCAGAGACACATAACAACATACCGTTCACCCTGATGAGTATTACAGTGGAGTATGAATCAGCAAGATCCTATGCTCCGTGTGTCGTCCCTAACAATCTAAACAATACATAATGCTACTGATTAGCATCCCGTATAACAACACAACTCTACGACACCCCGTACCGTCACTAATACCTCCCGGTTCATGTAACACCCCTACCATTAATGTTGTGCTTACCGTCCAATCTCCTTACACTTTCGGATACACGCAGCGGATACATACTTACATATTGAGGGTGATACAATGTCGTTAGTCACCCACGTGACTAACAAGGCTACTACTTCTACATATAGCATCGGTCTGATGGACCGGAAACCCGAGTACTACACATCTATATTACATACTCCATTCATCAATCAAATACAACAATGCTCCATTCAATACTTACTCCTCCATAATCCATACAATACAATATACTTAACCGAGTCTACTAGGATCCTTATACAATTATAATATCTCTTCCAAGTTCATACATACTCACTAAGAGTCTACATCTACCCATTCCTCACCACTAATTACTTTCTAAGTACAAGGGTGTGCCGCCGGTCTCTTACCTTGACCACATTTGCTTCGGGTACCTGCACACTAAAAACGTTCCCCCGAAGGGGTCAGCTTTCGCCGAGCATGATAACCGCATACCCCGCGTACTAGTGAGGGTATGCCGACCACTTGGTCGAATACACGCGGTTGATTTCATTCAAACATACATGCATACATGCTCTTATACATAGTATTACAATACATTACGCAAGACATACACACATACATACACTTCATTACATACGAGAAGTACAACATAAACCATTCAATACATACGTACCTTTTCCCGAATTACACATACACAATACATACACAATATACAATTCTTGTTAGCTTCATTGGTCCACCCGGGTTAATCGGGTGGAGATTACTCTTTTACTCGTTACTTCATACATACGCATACATACTCATACTCATACTCATACATACTTACTTACTCTTACTCTTACTCATGTTAAGTCGTCGGGACCTCCGGCCCTGGGGACTACTCCGTCCCACCTCCGGGATTTACTTGACTCACCAATCCGGGATGCTACCCATTTAAGGGATTTGGGCCGCGGACCAGTTTAAGAGTCAGGAATTGCAGCCAACCTCTTGTGACTCCGCATCCTCACGCGTGGCCGAAACTATATCGGACTTCTACTCATTCCAGTTTACTCACTTAAGTTAGGAGTTAGGTAGTTAGGAATTAGCAGAAGTCATTCATACAAGCCACATGCACAAATACATTGCTCAATACCCATTCATACGAAATGCGATACAATACTTGAGTACAATACAAGATTCGAATACCATTCATCATCATTCATATATTTCATGAATTATACAAACTAGTGTTCAAGACAATAAATATCAAGAACAACATAAGTCACGCACAGGTAAGTGCAATATAGTCCGATTCATGCATTTATCTTATTTAGGTGATCAAATAAGCACACAAATCGGGGTAACCAGATTAGGATACAGGGCATGAAGAAATCATACCTTTCACCGTTGTACTTGTATCCCAACGTTCCTCCGGTGTTCACAATTCAAATACTATGATATACATACAACCGAATAATTAATCTAACTATCATTAATCTAATTCGGTTACCCTTACGCTTCCTAACTCATACTTACTAAGTCTTCACATTCTTATACTTACATTTTATTTACTTACTTTTCATTGCTTAACAATGGTATACTTACATATATATGCACATATGTATAGGTGGGTATACATATACATATATATATATATATACTAACCATAGTCTTATAGTTTTTTTTTTTGCAAGTTTTGACTCGACCGACCTTACCCAGGGTCGGTCCCAAGGTCGGTCGAAGTCAGTAAGAAATTACGCTGGGAAATTACAGGGCCGACCGACCTTGCAAGTCCGGTCCCAAGGTCGGTCCATTCCAGTGAGTTACTTAACGGAAAATTTTAGCCCGACCGACCTTGCAAGTCCGGTCGCAAGGTCGGTCCATTCCAGTAGCTTACAAGACGGAAATTTTTTGAGTCGACCGACCTTGCAAGTCCGGTCGCAAGGTCGGTCCATTCCAGTAAGTTACAGATGGGAGAATTTTTCTGGTCCGACCAAACTTGCAAGTCCGGTCGCAAGTTCGGTCCATTCCAGAAGCTTTCCCGTCTTTGCAAATCTGGGCTCGACCGACCTTGCAAGTTTGGTCCTAAGGTCGGTCCGGCCCAGTGTTTGCATTTTAATTTCTGTTTTCAGTTCTAAACTCTACCCATTGCTTCCCCAATCTTCCTACATATAATCCTACATGTTTAGACACTACTTAGGCCCTCCAAATTGCCTTAATTCGTTCCCCAATTCCTTACTCATTTCTAAATCCACATACACAATTTCTCTCACTTTCTTTCAACACTTACAACAGTTCTCTTTCCTCTTATGCTACAGATTTTCATACTCCCTCCTACTATCCATTACTCCTCAACCAATGCCACCATTAGCATTCCAAATACATTTCCAAGCCATTGCAATACCTATACCCAAGTCCAACACTCTTTTTACCAATTCTTGCACACTAATCTTTCCTAACTTCTCCAATGCATATTAATACACCTTGCTACAGATTTTGCACTTCTTACTTCTCATACTACTACTACCATTCTATAGCTACCAAACATCTCTACCAAACATCTCTACTAACTCCAATACACACCTTGGTTTTCTTATTTACCAAGTCATCCATACATGTACATATTCCTACCAAAATTTGGCCATAGTTCATCTACTTTTCTCACTTGGCCACACATACCAATTCTCACCAAATTCATTCCTAAAAAAGCCACACCCATACAAGGGTCCTACCAGCAATTAAGCAAATATACATTCACCAATACTTCTTTAAATACCAATACTAATACTCATACACAATCATTTGGCTCCAAGGCCTACAATTCACATACTAATTTCACAAATACTCAAACTTCCTCACAATTGCTCAAACTCCCAATACTACAATACCAATGCAAGATTTTGGGTTCTTTAGTTAGTTTGCCCATTCCCATTAGTCTAATGCATCAAAATTAACATTAGTAAAGAGCTCTTACCTTGAGCTTATAATTCCTTCTTTCTTTCTCATTTCTCCTCCTTCTTCCTTTCTTGCCCAAATCGGCCATGTGGGGAATGGAGTTGCCAAACTCCATTCCCATCACCCAATGAACACAAAACACTACAATTAATATACTAACCCTTAAATTAATGCCAATTCCTTGAAGTGTTTGAAATGAAATTTCTAGGGTTTACCTTTGGAGAGTTTTAGAAAGGGTTTTAGCCCTTAGTTCAAGAAGGTGAATCCACCACCATTGCAAGGTTGATATTATGCTCAAAAGAGAGAGAGAAAACAAGGCATTACAAGGAGCCAAAAATCGACTACCAAGGAGATGAGGAAAACTTAAGGTTTTCATGGGGATTTTTACCTTGTTGGAAAGAGGAGACTCTAAGCTCCATAATGGTGTGCTTTTCTCTTCAAATGGGGAAAACCCATGGAGATGAAACTCATCCTTTTCGAATTTTGAAAAGAGGGAAATGTAGAGGAGAATGAGGGGATTACAAATATGTGATTATTTTTACATTTGGAGCTTACATGAGGATGAAGCATGTGGAGAAAGGGGAGAAGCCATTGTTGTTGTTGGAGAAGCTCCAAAAATCGCACCCAGCAGAGAGAGGGAGGAGGGAGACGGTGAGAGAGGGAGAAATGGGAGAGAGAAGAGGGAAAGGTGGGAATGAGAGGTGAGAGAGGGTTATTTTGCTTTTTGTACTTTTACTTTTTGCTTTATGATTTACTTATTTGTTAACTAGTTACATGTGTGTGTGTGAGGGATTATTTAACCCTTTAAAACCGGCCCCCTTACAGTATACTAGCTGGAGCGGTTTTCATCTTTTACAGAAAACGCTTGTTATTTTACCCGGTTTAGGTACTGTTCACTAACCGGGCCCGTTTTCCGGAATTTTCTCGTTTCTTTATTTTTATTGGTTATTAAGCTTTCATAAATGCTTAATAATATTTATTTAATGACTTATAATTTTTACGGGTTCGTTTGACCACTTAAAATCACGTCTTCGGGTTTTCTCGAAAAACATGCGTTAAAGCTCTATTAGCGTTTTAATACATTATTTGGATCCGTTTTCTTCGGGAGTTGTTCCCATATATTATTTAGGTCTTATTAAACCTTTAGAATCCATATAATACTCTAACCGAGGTCTTATACCTCCTATGGTTATTTAACGCTTATTTAGCGTTTTCCGCTTTTAAGAGTTTATTTATTCTTTTGGATTTATTTTTCCTTACTAGTATTAATTAGGTACCATTAGGCCCTTAAATACGTATTAGATTAATTTTAATCCCTATATTTAAGTTCGGGGTATTTCAGTTCATCCCCCGTTATTAACTGTCAACGTTTGGCGGGTTTTCGGCTTAACTCGAGATTTGGAAAAACGTTATATTACATGCGTAGTCTTGCTTCGTATATTAATATACTTAATGTTGAACTTGTTATCGCATGTAACTTAATATACCCTTGTATATCATATAGTTTGTTTCCATATGGCATGTATAATTCTTTATCACGTATTATACATTTCACCTTAGTATTTATTTTCCTAAGGTTTGTTTTTTCCAAATTTAATGGAGTATAATCCATATGTAAAAGTACTTTGAATTATTTAAATTCTTATTATTCCATGTATACTCTTAACATTAGAATTTCCATATCTAATGTTTATAATTCTTTTCTCTTTATCTATTATCATTTTAATTATGATAATTTAGAGTTATTGAACCATATTACATTTTCTACACCATAACATATAGTTATTTATATACATGTATTATGGAACTATTTATTATATGGTAAGTCTTATATTATATATTCATTCTTTTAAATGAATACCTTTTATATTATAAATGTTATAACTCTTATAACATTAAAAACCATATTATAAATTCCATTTAAAAAATGTTAATATTTCCGAACAACACCTATGTTCTTAAATATTTACAAAATCCACCACATAATTAATATGATGTTACTTTATATAACATATATTATGACATTCAAGTCATTAAAACAATTATAACCTATAGTTATATTTTGTTTATAAAATACCAAACAGCCCCTTATATTCGGCTTTTACTATAAACCACTAAACTTCTATAAATCACAATTCCATCCCAATTTATAATACATAGTTTTCTAATTCCATCAAAACTATATATTATACATATATCTTTATAAAACCTTATATATAACTCCAAAAATTACCAAACTATACCAAAAGGTTATAAATATTATTCCTAACCTTATACTTCCTCTAAATTTCGGTTTCTACACATATGTTACCCATTTGTAACAATATTATGAAATATCTTATATTATACTTATATAATTCATATAAACTCCAAATTTAACCAAATCAACTTCTAAAAATTCCTAATAACCTAAGGTTTGTACTAAACTCCATTTAGTACCCCAAGTTTTCGGAAATCACAATATAGCCCCATCACTTATAAATCTTTTACAATTTAATACTTATCTTAATATAAGGTAGCATTTTAATTTCTAAAATTCTCCAAACTTGGTCAAAGTCTCCTATATAGTCAACTTTGACTCCTAATACCAAATTGGACCCAAACCTTTCGGTAATTACAAAACTTCACCTATACTTTTCTATTTTTACAATTTTGACCCAGAACTTTATAAAATGTTATAATTTTTATTAAATTCATTTAAAAACCCTAAATTCTTCTAAATTAAGCCCACGGCTTTATATTTTCAAGTAATTACGATTCTGGGTTGCTATTCGCAGTACAAAATTACTAATCACCGCAGTACAAATTTTTTTTAAATCATTTTAGTGTTTTATATATGTAGTGACATCATGTCATAATTTTTGTTTTTTTAAAAAATCATTTCATCATCGTGAATCGTAAAAAACGTTCTCGTTGTATTAGAAGATGTTAAACCCGTTTTTATTGCGTTCGAATGTTATAATTGGAACTTGACATTGGTAAACGACGTTTTATGTTACGTTTGATTAAATTATAGACATTGTTACAGTTTCAGAAATGTTGTACTGAAAACGTAGTTGAAAATCCCAGGTTCGGGTAAAAACGCTCTCATTGTAGTAAAAGTCGTTAAACCCGTTTTTGTTGCGTTTGGATGTTATAATTGTTATTTTATGTTACGATATTGATGTTTTCTTGTATTTACTATGAAACGACGTTAATATGTTGAAAACAAGTCAAAACGAGCGTTTGTTGCAAAAACGCTCCAAAACGCGCATGTTATATATAAACGGGACGTGTCCCGTACCTTCATTTCTCACCCACGCACTATCTCTCCTCCATAATACCTCACCGGAATCCTCTCTTCCTGATCGCCAGAGCCGCCGCCGGAAAATTTTTCCAGTGAGTTTTTCAAATTTTTTTTTGCAAGTTATAGATCTTGATGTTGTGAATTCAAATTTGTTGTTAGAATTTTTAAAGACTCATTAAATTTGCCTAGATCTACAAAATAAAAATCTGAAAAAAAACCTTAAAACTCCATTAATGGAGTTTCAGTCACCCTTCCCACTGACACTAGTGTAGTCGGCTCGCCCCTGCTACTGAAACAAACAGAACGAACTCGCCTCAGCCAGTGACACGAGCTGGGCTGGTTCGCGTCGCCTCTGGAGGCGACTTGGAGCTGCGCGCCCTTGTTGTCGACACGCGAAGATTGAGCTTGCCTCGACCACAGAGATGATGGCGCCTCGCCCCGGCTGAAGAAACAGAAACACCCGACTCGCCCCAGATATTGACACGAACTGGGTGAACTCACCCTGGCGGCGGTGGTTTCTGTTCGCTACTCGCCCCAGATATTGACACGATCTGGGTGAACTCACCCTAGCGGCGGTGGTTTCTGTTTGCTACTTGCCTCAGATATTGACACGAACTGGGTGAACTCACCCTGGCGGCGGTGGTTTCTGTTTGCTACTCGCCCTTGCGCTTGACACGAGCCAGTGAGTGTCACCCCGTCTATTGGGGCGACTCACTTGGTTTTTTTTAATAAATTTTTTAAAAAGTTTATAATGATATATTTATGTTTGTGAATTTATATTATAAGTTTGATTAAGTTAAAACAAGGTTTAAGCACTTAAATGACAATTGTTTGAAATTTTGGGGTTAAAGAGTAAAATGAGGGAGCTAGGGTGTACTTGTTGTATAAAATTATTCATAATGACCTAAATATACCTATAAACCTGTTTTACAAGTTTTGGGTAATTTAAAACAAAGTTTAAGTGACTAAGTAACAAGTGTAGTAAATCGAATGTTAAAAAGGTAATTTAATGGTGTTTTAGAGGTAACTCCTTATGTTAGGGTGAAATACCCCAAACTTAAATATAGGGATTTAAAATTAATCTCATATGTACTTAAGGGCCTAATGGTACCCAATTAATACTAGTAAGGAAAAATAAATCCAAAAGAAATAAAGAAACGCTTTAAAAGCGGGAAACGCTAAAAAAGCGTTAAATAATCATAGGAGGTATGAGACCTCGGTTATCGTATTATATGGATTCCAAAGGTTTAATAAGACCTAAATAATATATGGGAACAAATCCCGAAGAAAACGGATCCTTAAAACGGATCAAAATCACTAACGAACCTTAAAGCACGTTTTTCGAGGTAACCGGGAAAACGTGTCTTTAAGCGGGTCAAATAGACTCGTAACAATTTTGGTCAACTGAATGATCATTAATAAATATTAGTGAAGCTTTAGAACCAATAAATCAATAAAACGAAGAGATTAGTAAAAACTGTCAAAAACGGGAAGTTGTGGGGTAGAAATATAAATAACACAAACTTATGTGTCCACTTTTAAAATAAAAGTGAAAAATTGTGTGTGTGAGGGCTGTACTAATCGATGGGCTCCCCCTCTCTCACACTCTCTCACACACTCACCTCTTATTTACAAACAAACAAAAATAATAAACAACCCCCACTCACCTTTATTCTCTCTCTCCTCCATTTCACTCCTCTCTCTCACGTGAACCAGCACCCCCACACTCTCTCTTTTTCTTCCTTTCTTCTTCCATGCGATTTCCATGGAGAATGAAGAGCTCCACAAAAACATCAACTTCTCTCCTCTTGTTACTCCATCAAACATTCTCCAAAAATTATAAAAAATACCACCATTGGAATCCTCTCATCAAGAGCTACATTCCTATCTTTTCAAAAATCGAAAACTACAACTTTCATCTCCATGGGTATGGAGCATTTGGAGCTTCAAGACCACCATTAGAAGGCCCTCCTTCTCCTTGTTCTTTTAAGGTAAAAATATTCCTAAAAACTCCATCTTTTTCTAGCCTCAAGGGCAAAACGAAAGTGAAAACTAAAACCCTTGTTGCTCCTTGTATCCTAGCCGATTTTGGCATCTTGGTGGAGTTGGAAACTTTGTTCTTGAACCACTCCGATTCATTTACACCCTTGCAAGGTAATGAGAATTCTAAACCCTAAAACCTACTTAAAGCTTAATAATAGTAGGGTTAGTTTTTAGTGTATTGAAATGTGTATGTATATGGGTTGTAGAGTAGAGAATTTGTGTTGGCTAAACCGGTGGAGAAAGAGAGGAAGGAAGAAGAAGAAGGAGAAAGAAATCTAGAGGAGAAACAAGGTAAGAATGCTCTTTTGTGTAGCTTGGTAATGAGTAATGTAACAGATTTTGAAATGAAAATGTGTATTGTAAAATGGCAATGTATTAGTAGTGTAATGTGTAGGAGAATATAAGTATCTTGAAGCCTTAAAAGACATTTAAAAACTGTCACAATTGGATTGGGAATGGGATGTTGAGTGCAGGAATTTTTAAGAGTGTTTAAGTATTGGAATCGTGTATGGGAGCTTGTATATTGTTTTTGTGTGAAACAGGTGAAATAAGTATTGAATTGTGAACTAGAATATGTGGTGAGAGTGTAAAAATATAGGGGAGGTTATGGCGAATTTTTGGTAGGAAATGTACACTTATGGATGACTTGGTGGATGGGAGAACCAAGGTGTGTATTGGAGTTGGTAGACATGTTTAGTAGTGATGAAGAGGTAGTTGTAGTATGAGAAACAAGAGGTGTGAAAATCTGTAGCAAAAGGGTATAAGGATGTATGGAGAAGTTAGGAAAATTAGTGTGTAAGAATTGGTAAAAAGAGTGTTGGACTTGGGTATAGATATTGTAGTTTTGGAGATGTATTTGGGATGCTAGGAGTGACATTGGTAGAGGAAGTATTGAATGATAGAAGTGAGTTAGAAATCTGTAGCATAGGTAAAACAAAAACTGTTACATTGGTTGGAAAAGAAGTGAGGAATTTGTGTAGGATTGATTGATGAATTTAGTAAAGAATTTGGTGGATGAACTAAGGCAATTCGGAGGGCCTAGGTAGTGTTTAAACATGTGGGATTACATGTAAGAAGATTGGAGAAACAATGGGTAAAGTATAGAACTGAAAACATAAATAAAAATGCAAATACTGGGCCGGACCGACCTTGAGACCGAACTTGCAAGGTTGGTCAAGCCCAGATTTACAAAGACGGGAAAGCTTCTGGAATGGACCGAACTTGCTACCGGACTTGCAAGTTCGGTCGGACCAGAGAAATTCTCCCGTCTGTAACCTACTGGAATGGACCGACCTTGCGACCGGACTTGCAAGGTCGGTCGACGCAAAATTTTTCCGTCTTGTAACTTACTGGAATGGACCGACCTTGCGACCGGACTTGCAAGGTCGGTCGAGCTAAAATTTTCCGTCTTGTAAGCTACTGGAATGGACCGACCTTGCGAGCCGGACTTGCAAGGTCGGTCGGGCTAAAATTTTCCGTTAAGTAACTCACTGGAATGGACCGACCTTGGGACCAGACTTACAAGGTCGGTCGGCCCTGGAATTTTCACCCGATGTAGCCTACTGACTTGGACCGAACTTGCAAGGTCGGTCGCAAGTTCGGTCGAGTCAAAACTTACAAAAAAAAAACTATAAGACTATGGTTAGTATATGTATGTATGTATATGTATACCCACTATACATATGTGTATATATATGTAAGTAAACCATTGTTAAGTAATTAAAAGTAAGTAAATAAAATGTAAGTATAAGAATGTGAAGACTTAGTAAGTATGAGTTAGGAAGCGTAAGGGTAACCGAATTAAATTAATGATAGTTAGATTAATCATTCGGTTGTATGTATATCATAGGATTTGAATTGTGAATACCAGAGGAACGTTGGGATACAAGTACAACAGTGAAAGGTATGATTTCTTCATGCCCTGTATCCTAATCTGGTTACCCCGATTTGTGTGCTTATTTGATCGCCTAATAAGATAAATGCATGAATCGGACTATATTGCACCTACTTGTGCTTGTTTACATTGTTCTTGATATTTGTCTTGAACAATAGTTTGTATAAATCATGAAACATATGGATGATGATGAAGTGTATTGTATTTTGTAGTGTACTTGTATATTGTAATGTATTTGTATGTAAGGGTATATGGGTATTGTATTATTGTGGCTTGAATGTTGACTTCTGCTAATTCCTAACTACCTAACTCCTAACTTAAGTGAGTAAACCGGAATGAGTAGAAGTCCGATATAGCTTCGGCCACGCGTGAGGATGTGGAGTCACAAGAGGTTGGCTGCAATTCCTGACTCTTAAACTGGTCCGCGGCCCAAATCCCTTAAATGGGTAGTGTGGAGGGTGATTTTTCGGTATGAGGGGGGTCTATATAAATATGATCTGACTAAAAAGCCGAGGTCCTAGAAAATGTCATTCTGTGGGGGGTGAGAACCCGTTATTCTGGCATCCCTCAAATACCTACTAAATCGTCCGTCTTTCCCAGAAAGCATGAAGGGGAGTGCAAGTGTGCACTACACCCACTCTCGATGGGCTCCACGTGGACTTATGCCTCTATAAGGCGGAATTGACTAGAGTCACCACCTAGTTTGACCTAAAGAACTAGGAAGGGAGGAGAAGGGTTCTAAGAACCGTTAGTTGACTCTGAGATTGTTGCCTATGGATAGGACTTATCTGGTCATTTACAGAGATTCTATGTTGGGTTCGCACTGGGTTACACCCCTCAGAAGTGGCAACGACCACGACTTTGGATTGGTGCCTGAGGAAACCTCGGTCTCCAATTGTCGGGATTGTCTTCTTTCAAAACCTTTTTAGAGAGATAAAATTTAAAGCCAAAGGATAGGATTAGGATGAGGAGAGAGAAAGAGAGTGGATGAGGTGAGCTTTTCTGTCAGGCTAGCACCCAGAAAAGGGATGGGTGAATTCGGATGAGTGTAGAATGAGAATTGGGAAAAGTCTGAGGTTGAGTGAATAAACAAGACTTAGTGTCTGATGGTTTGAAGTTTGTGGGATCCGAAGAAGGTTTGAGCGTTTCGAAAGATATTAGAGCCACCTTAGAGGGGGAAATGGGTTTTTTTGTTCGGAATGGGGTCGCACCCTAGATGGGCTGCCTACGTACTCAACTCCCTGTTGAGATCAGACCTTACGTAGTTCAGGGTTTTTGGGTTTTGGAAGTTTTGATGTTTGTGGGGTTTGAAAATAAGGGTTTGGATTTTTGAGAAATTTCGGGTTTTTTGGATGCTAGTCTGTGAGACGCTCGGGTCTGTGAGACGTTTGAAACCTTGAGATGTCGAAGTCTGTGAGACGCTTGGGTCTGTGAGACGCTCGGGTCTGTGAGACACTCGAATCATAAAATGATGGAGAGATTGAGATGTTAAAGTCTGTGGGGCGCTCGGGCCTATGAGACTATAGAAGTTTGAAAGAAGTCGGGATTCGAGAGATGATTTGAGTTTGAAATGATTTGGAGTTTAGTAGATAATGATTTGAGTGTGTGAGGCAATTGATGTTTGGGTGGAGATCCCGGGTGTTTAGGGTTCGAGGTTCCAATAGAGTTGAGGTTTTGGGATGTTTGGGGATTTGAAATGTGATGATGATGGGTTGAGTTATTTGGAGGAATAATTGTCAAAATTGTCTATCTTACAGTTTTTAAAACCGAACAATCATTTTTGTTGTAAACGGGCGGATAATCCCAAGGGATTACCCTATGTACCCCTCGAACACGACACTTAATTAATGGTAAGTGCCGAGGCTCGAGAGATGGGGTAATGAATTTATGTCGAAATATAGGATTTAGAGAGAAACACCATGAATGAGATGTTCTCGGTCAAACCCTAATAACGTTTCTAACTCCCGGGTTTTAAAACATTAAAAACCAAAAATACTGAAATTGAGTGGAAGGGAGTTAGACGATTCTAAAATCCCGGCTGCAACTAGGAAGGTCGTTACTTCCCTAGCGCCCCGCCTTGTAAAAATCTAGGCTGCAATTAGGGGAGGTTTGTCACCCTAATGCCCCGCCTAAAGAGATCCAGACTGCGACAAGGGAGATTACTACCCCAGTGCCCCGCCTCGGATTTTTATTTTGGAAGGGAGACAGGTGATGCCTAACGAGGAAGAAAACGTTCTTTGAAGGTGTTAGACATCCCATGTTCCCCGAAAACGTTTTAGTTTTGAGTTTGAAAACTGAGTTGGAAAACTTTTGAAGTTGTCCGGAATTCTCGATGAAGAAACACTGATTTTGAGAAATGTTTTAGGGGAAAACTTTCTGTATATGTGAGAAGAACTTTCTGCATTTGAGAAGAGTTTTCTGTGATGTGAGAAGAGTTTTTCCTTTAAAATTCCACAAAATGGTTCCTTTGAAGATTCAATGAAATTTGAATGAAAAGATTATTTGAAACTTGAGAAGAGAGATTTTTTGGATTTTTGGAGTTTGAACGGGGTTTACAATGAGTTTGAATCGAATGCATTAAGTTTGAATTGATTGGCCGAATGAATTGGGTTTGGATTGAATTTTGGCTGGGGTTGGAAAACGAGGCGGATCAAAATTAGACCGAGTCAAAGTTGGGTCGGGTCAAAGTTAAAGGTCAATGGTCAAAGTCAAAGGTCAAAGCTGGATTGGTCGAAGTTCAGGACAAAGTTGGATTGGTCAATGTTCAGGTCAAAGTTGGATTGAGGTCAAAGTTCAGGTCAAAGCTGGATTAGTCAATGTTCAGGACAAAGTTGGATTGGTCAATGTTCAGTTCAAAATTGGATTGAGGTCAAAGTTGGACCGAGTGGGCTAAAATCGGCTTTTTGGGCTTGATGAGCTGAAATGGGCTTTTAGGCTTAATGGACCGAAATGGGCTTTTCAATTTGCACTGGAATGGGCTTTTCAATTTGGGCCAAGGTGGGTTTTTTGAGTTGGGCTGAAATGGATTTGGGCCGAAATGGCCTTTCAATTTGCACTAGAATGAGCCTTTTAATTTGGGCCAAGGTGGGTTTTTTGAGTTGGGCTAAAATGAGCCTTGGGCCTTTTATTTGGGTTTGAGGTGTTGTTGGGCTTTTGGGTTGAAATGGGCCTTGGGCCTTTTATTATTATTATTAACATAATAAGATGTGGTTTGGGTTTAGGGATCACCCAATTTATTAGGTGGGACCATGGCTCACCTAAATCTTAGGGTTCACCCTCTATCCTAAGGTTTGGTCCTAAGGTCTAATAACTAGGGCTTAAATAGAGAGAAGAGGCAATGAGTTAAAAAATACAAAGAACTTTGATACAAAGCATATACATGTACAGGCTACACTGCACTAAAGAGATTCAGAAAAACGGACACACATGGTGACAACGGTCAAAGTTATTAAAAATAATTGCTAACCAAACTTGAGAGAACCATTTCTGTTTTTGTTGCCGCTAAAGACCAATTAAGGATTCTAACGTGTTGCACCCGTTTTTTAGCAGAAGGCTGTCAAGGAGAACAAAACCGAATTACCCCAGCGTTTGATTAAACCAAAAGCAAACTTCCGTAAGAGTACACACCCATTTTTAAACAAATGAACCAACAACGATGATTAGAAACGAGCGAGATACATACATAGAGTTGAATTTTTGCTTGGCCAAACCATAAAAGGAACGACGGGCGGTCAGCCAAAAAACAATATTAGCATAACCCAAAAAGCTCAAGAATCAGAAAATCAAGGGTGTACATTCACACAGTATTATGCTCCTCAAGTAAAGCCAGCAGACTCAAGGCTAAAGGAATAACACTCTTGTTATAATACACAATCCGGACCATCAAAGAACCAAAAGCATATATAAACAACAGCACTGTGCAGACCAGATAGCACAAAAGGGGTTTATTTCGGTTGAAGATTGGGTTACCCGAATGAAGACAGTAATGCCCCCTGCAAATAACTCAGAGAAAGGTAAAAGGGCACACACAAGAAAGATCAGATGCCGGTTAGTCTATAATCATAAATCGTTGGTGATAAACGAAAAGAGAGAGCAAAGTTTAACCATCCCCAGGCTCGAGCAGAGCTTCTTTCGAACAGAAGCCACAGATACCACATCGAACACAATAACAGACGGTTGTACACACTGAAATAGGAACACAGGTACTCGGGAATCTATCGCGAGCGAGAACAAGTTACAGAGAGCAGGGGTTACTCTTCTCATTTTGATTTTATGCATTCTACGAAATCGAAAAAAATTGTGTCAGACAGGACACTTGAAGGGCCGATACCGACATAGAGAAAAGAAGATAACCGAGATTAAAGGATAGAAAAAAAAACAGTGGAGATTCTGAAAAGCTTCCCCAAACAGACTCATTGTTGCAAGCTTAGGCCCGGAGGTTGAACGGTTGATGGCTTACGCATAGTGATCATTCTGCAAATCCAGGAATCTGTTAGCAAGAACATCGACAAAACAGTGGTCAAGAAATCAGAAATCGACTCTCGGAGAATGAAGGCGCTTATGTGGTGGTGGCTCTTTTTGTGAGAGAGGCTGAGGAAGACGAAGAACGTTCATTCATGGTGCTCTTGAAATTCGAGTGTGGCTGGAGGATGAAATGAAACGACAGCGAGATCGAATCGGAAAGAGCTTGAGCTCTTTTGGTTTCTGGCAATTGTTCATGAAGATCTAGAGAGGCGTTTGGGTTTTCTGAGATGAAAAAATTGGAGATGGGATGAAGGGGAGTGGAGACGGGAGTAAACTGAGAAAGAAGACGATTATGGGAGGACTTGAGAGTTGAGACCGATCAAGAACGAAGAAGATCGGAGTTGTCGGCTGCAATTTTTTTTTTTTGCTTCTGGGTTTCGAAATTGGTGGTGTTTGCTCCGGTGATGGTGGCGGGGTGATTTCCGACAACAATGAAGGAAGACCAGGCGATTTTAGAAGGAAAGTCTTTGAGGATTTTCGGATGTCTGAAGGTAGAAGGAGATGCCCCGGGGAGAAGGCAAGGGTGCGGGCTCTTTTGAGTTGAAGTTGAAGGGAAGAAAATGGATGAGAAAAGAAAGCGATCGGGGAGCCTCTCCTCGAGCTAGCGGTGGCTACTATTCATTTATAACAGAAACTTAGGGTTTTTTGAGTGGGCTTGAGTTTCTGTTTGGGCCTATGGGTCCAATGTTTGGAGCTGGAATGGGTTTAAGGGGCTGGGTTAGACCAGACTTCAATCAAGTGTGGATTGGGTTTGTAAGATGAAAATAAAAGTGTCTAAATAGAAGTGAACTGAAATGATAATAAAAATACCAATGTTAATAGTAGGATAAAATAAAATATAAGAAAAGGTGTATAGATGAATAAAATAAAAATAAATAAATAGAATATAAACAAAACAAAATAAGATAGTAAAATAAGTGAATAAACAAAAAGGGACGACCTTGAAACTGGACTGTCGATGGAAATTCATTTTCGAAGAATTGTGTTTTTTTCTGAAATGCTTTGAAAAAGATTATAAAATGATGGTTTCGTCTTAGCACGCACGCTAATATGTTTTGAAAAAGAAAGGCGACGACCCCTTGATAAGTGTGAAACATATAGGCTTTTAAAGGTTAAATTACCTTATAATCTGCTATAATTTAAGCAATGTTTCCCACTTATTCTGTGTTTTTCCTAAGATTGATGTTTTGATATGAACTGATGCACTTTATATGTTAAATATAGGAAAAACCCAGGGAAATGAAGATTTTACATCATAAGGATTACAACGCAACAAACGGGGAACAAATCAGGGAAAGAGACACAAAAATTGGTCGTGTCCGGGTCAACCTGGCCGGACGCAGAACCGGACGTCTCACGTCCAGATCTGTGTCCGGGTCAAGTCAGCCGGACGTGACCCAAACGAGAGTTATGTGCCCTGTCCGGATCCGGACAGCGATCCGGACATATTCCGAGATTCAGATCCAAAACCGCTGTCTCACGTCCGGATCCGGACACGATCCGGACATGTTTCGAGTTTCAGATCTAGAGGTTCTGTGTCACGTCCGGACCAGGACACAACCCGGACACAATCCGGACGTCACACAGCGATGAAAAATAAAAACACACTCGTACTGATAATTGAGCTTTCGGCGCAATTATCAGACGGGCGGCGCAATTATCATACCTCAGCTTATTTTAAGTAGAAGCCATACTCAATTAATGCAGCGGATACCAAACTTCCACCAACGTCTGTCTATTTCCTCAGCCTATTTAAAGAGTCCTTGAGCCTTCATTTGAAATCGTCCCAGACTCTCAGAGTCTAATCCTCTCTACATACCACCCTCTCTTCCACGATAAAACCATCCATCTCCATTCAAATCTTTCTCCGTAAACATTCACCCTCACTCACAGACAGAACCCTGCTCACTGTGCTTCATTTACCCTTGTCCGACCCACGTCCGGATCCGGACAGAACGCGTCCGGATTGCGTCCGACCCAAGACAGCCGGACAAGAGTGGAATTTGCAGAATCGTCTCGACGGCTTCTAAAACCAGTTTTTCTGCTAAATCCCTCTATCCTTATGCTGTTTATACTGAGCATTGTTATTTTTTCTATGGCTGAGTAGTCGCTTTTAATTTTGGTTTACTATGTATCTCTAGAATAATTATTTCTGAACCTTTGTGATTTTCTGCAGTACAATAAAGTTCTTTACCCTTATGAATTCTTAGACTTGTTAATCTGATAAATTAATTGAGTCTATCAGTTTGTTAGCTTATAAGTGAGAACTGCGGTTATCAATTGACTACAGGGAAAGAACCGGTTAGTATAGAGATGGTAATTCCTCTAAAAACACTAGCTGACCATGGATCTAGACTATGCTTAAAGCGATTAGTAAACAGTGGATTCATAACGAGAGTTAGGATTCGGTCTTTGCTAATTAGAATTCGTGGAGCGGGAGACCGAATACGAGTTATCCTTATTCTAGGGTTTTATTCAGAATATTGCAGAAATCACTTAGGGGAAGAAATTGCAATCTAGAGAGAAGTAGTAAACCGGAATTTCCTTTATCAAACAAAACCAAAAACAAATTGTTTACCTGTTATTTATTGTTTAGTGAACTCTTTTACAAACATTCACCATCACAAACAAAAACCCCCAATTTCCTGTTATTTATAGTTTTCCTTGTTTTGTGTGAAAGTAGAAATTAAACTAGCTGCTGCCTCCTTGGATTCGATACTCAGGGAATACTCCGAGATTTAAACTTGCTATAATCGACCGGTACACTTGCCGTTAGGTTAAACCCCCAGCACAATTTACCGTTAGGTTTTACCCCAACAAGTTTATGGCGCCGTTGCCGGGGAGGCACGGTTGCTTAGTTTAATTTTTATTTTGGTATTGTCTCATTTAATTTTGTTTTGTTTTGTTTTATTTTATTTTATTTTCCCTTGTTTATTTTCTTAGCTTTGTGCAATTTATTTCTTATTTTTGGTTCTAAGTATTATTTTTTATTTTACCCGATTGAGTTCACTTTTACAACTACTTTACTATCAGTTATCTGATTTTGGTTTATGGTTAAAACTCGTTCTGAAGGAACTCCTGAATTTGATCTGGAACCCGAGATAGAACGACTTGCGAGAAGAAGTCGCCAGGGACTAGTACTGGAGCCTGCAATTGAAGCAGAGGTGTTTCTCAAGGACTCACCAGGGGATACCTTTGATTCCGAAGAAGAAAATCTTATGGACGGTATCAGCAGAGAGAGAAGGATGAACGACTACACTCGTCCGAATGTGGAGGGACTCACATCACCAATAGTAATCCCTGCACTGCCGGAAGGGGTAGAATGGCAATTCAAGACCCATTATGTCACAATGGTCCTAAATGCGCCGCAGTTCAGTGGAACAGTCACTGAAGATCCAAATGTTCACCTCACCTCCTTCCTGTGATTGGTTGGAGCATGTTCAACACCAGCTTCTCAAGAGGTAGCCAGACTAACTTTATTTCCTTTTTCACTCAGGGACAGGGCTGCAGAGTGGTTGAACTCCCTATCTCCAAATAGTATCACCTCCTGGACCGAGCTAGCAAACACATTCCTGGCAAAATACTTCCCACCATCTCGCATGCTGACCATGAGAGGTGAGATCACCTACTTAAAGCAATACAGTGGGGAGACTCTTTCAGAGGCTTGGGAGAGATTCAAGGGAATTGTTCGAAGAGTACCGCACCACGGTCTGGGAGAGGAAGTCGTGCTACAATCCTTCTACAAAGATCTTGATCCCCAGAGCCGTCTTTTGGTGGATACTTGTGCAGGAGGAAGTCTCATGGAGCTTCCAATCACTAGGATAAGGAGTGTTGGAAACTCTTTCCAACTCGGCTAATCAGTGGGGAGGTACTAGGGCATCTACTGAGGTTCCCCCAAGGACCGCTGGAATCTATGAGGTAGATTCGAACACTCTTTTAGCTGCTAGGATGGACAGCATGTCTAAACAATTTGAGAAGATGTGTGCAATGATGAAACCTCAGTCAAGTGCAGCTGTTGTGACCGATCTTTCCCACAGTGTGAGTATTGTGGTAGAAGTTCCAACATGTGTCAGTGTAATCTCAGCAAAATGAAGAGGTAAACTATCTGGAAATAGGCAAGGGAACTTCTACAACAACAAAAAACCAAGGGTATCAGCAGCAGAGGTTCCAGGGAAATAACTACAGTCAGAGGCCCCCACAGCAGAACACTCAGCATTTTCAGAGACCTCATCAAAATCAGCAAATGCAGAACCAGCAGGCACAGAAACAGCCAGCTAGTGTGAGTTCAAGTTGGAGGATATGATGCGAGAGTTTATTGTCACCAATAGGAAACTCGAACAGCAAGAGAGCACAAACATGAGAACAAGACATTCATCTTGGAGCAGAAAGCCTTCAACAAACATCTTGAGACTCAGATTGCCCAGCTGAATGAAAATTTTTCTGATAGACCTGCAGGGGCTCTACCTAGCCAGCCAGAGAAGAATCCTCGCGAATATGCTAAAGCAGTGACTTTGAGGAGTGGCAAGCAGCTTGATCCCTCGATCCCTGAGCTGAGAACACTCCGGCTGAAAAAGACAAAGTTGCTAGTAAGAGGTAGAATAATTGAAGGACCAGTCAGAAAATACTCCAGTTGATAAGTGCACAAAAATAGTGAGCTGACCGGCGAAGCCGTCCAGTCTTCTAGATCATCACGACGAGCGGTCCCTGAGCTCCCAGTGCCATTCCCAAATCGATTGAAAAAGAGAGACCTCGACGAGCAGTTTGGTAAGTTTCTTAGCATTTTAAGAAACTAACAATTAATATTCCCTTTTCAGATGCTTTGACGCAGATGCCCATCTATGCGAAGTTCTTGAAGGACATCTTTCAAATAGAAGGTCATTAGTTGAGAAGGAGACGGTGCAATTGACAGAAAAAGTTTCTGCAGTGCTTAGCAAGAACCTTCCACCAAGCTCGATCCCGGCTTACCAATCATTCCATGCTCAATAGGTAATGTCGATTGTGGTAAGGGTCTCTGTGATTTGGGAGCTAGCATTAATTTGATGCCTTTATCCATGTATCTTAAGCTTGGATTAGGAGAGTGTAATCCTACTCGCATTACTTTACAATTAGCAGATAGATCCATTATCTTTCCAAAGGGTGTGGTTAGAGATTTGGTTGTTTCTGTTGGTACTTTTTTTTTTCCCGCTGATTTTGTGATTCTAGATATGGAGGAAGACAAGGAAGTACCCTTAATTCTTGGACGCCCTTTCATGCGAACAGCTAGGACCCTCATTGATGTTGAGGGTGGTAAGATTATTTTGAGAATGCATGATGAGCAGTAGTCTTTGACATGTCCAAGTTACTAAACATCCTTCTGACGTACATGCCTGTTTTAGTCTAGATGCTATTGATTCTTTGATGCAGGAATATATTTTGGTCCAGCTGAATTAGATGAGTTAGAAAAGTGTTTAATTAATTCTTTTGATGGAGCTCATGAGGATCCAGAGATTGCTGAGGTTGCATTCCATTATCAGCTGGTAGCCGTTTCGCAGGGGTGTCATATGGAGAAGGAGAGATTAGAGCGAGAACCTAAGGAGTTGATTCCTTCCATCAAAGCACCACCCACCTTAGAGCTGAAACCTCTTCCTAGTCATTTAAAATATGTCTTTTTAGTTGAGCCCTCTGGTTTACCTGTTATTATCTCTGCAGATCTAACACATTCGCAGGAGGAGCAACTTTTGCAGGTACTCAGGAAAATAAGGAAGCAATTGGATGGTCTGTTGCTGATATCAAGGGGATATCAGGAAATTTCTGTACCCACCGCATTCACTTGGAGGAAAACTGCAAGCCAATGGTTCAACCTCAACGACGTTTGAATCCTAACATGAAAGAAGTGGTGAAGAACGAGGTAATCAAACTTTTGGATGCAGGTATCATCTATGCTATTTCAGATAGTGAATGGGTGAGTCCTACACAGGTTGTACCAAAGAAAGGGGGATTTACTGTCATCCCCAATGAAAAAGGTGAACTAGTCCCTCAAAGGACTATTACAGGGCATAGGGTATGTATTGATTACAGGAAATTAAATGCTGCAACTAGGAAAGACCACTTTCCTCTTCCTTTCATTGACCAAATGTTGGAAAGGCTTTCAGGGCATAAGTATTATTGTTTCTTGGATGGTTATTCTGGTTATTTTCAAATTCCTATTGCCATAGAGGACCAGGAGAAGACCACGTTTACATGCCCCTATGGAACATATGCCTACCGACGCATGCCTTTTGGATTGTGCAATGCGCCAGCTACCTTCCAGCGATGCATGACTGCCATATTCTCTGATTATCTTGAGAAATGTATCGAGGTATTTATGGATGATTTCTCTGTGTTTGGACTAACGTTTGATTCATGTTTAGAAAATTTAGATCAAATTCTAGCCAGGTGCAGAGAGACTCATCTAGTACTGAACTGGGAGAAGTGCCACTTCATGGTGCAAGAGGGCATTGTGTTGGGTCACAAGATATCAAGCAAAGGTATTGAGGTCGATAAAGCCAAAATTGAGGTCATTGAGAAGTTACCACCACCAGCCTCAGTAAAAGATGTTAGAAGCTTCCTAGGTCATGCAGGGTTCTATAGAAGATTCATAAAGGACTTTTCGAAAATCTCAAAACCTCTGTGTGATTTACTAATGAAAGATGCAAAGTTTGAGTTTACGCAGGTCTGTCTTGACGCATTCAACACAATAAAGGAAAAGTTGGTGACTGCCCCTGTAGTTATTGCTCCTGATTGGTCCTTACCCTTCGAGATCATGTGTGATGCGAGTGACTTTGCTGTGGGAGCGGTCCTCGGTCAAAGGCACGAGAAGGTACTGCGAGTTGTTTATTATGCCAGCAAGACACTCAATGACGCCCAGAAAAACTATGCCACCACAGAAAAGGAGTTGTTGGCCATTGTCTTTGCTTGTGACAAGTTCAGACCATATATCATCGGGAGCAAAGTCATCATACATACTGATCATTCTGCTTTAAGATATTTGTTCCAGAAAGCTGATGCTAAGCCCCGGTTGATCAGATGGATCCTACTCTTACAGGAGTTTGACATTGAGGTGAGAGACAAGCCCGGAGTGCAGAACGGAGTTGCTGATCATTTATCACGGATGCAAGTTCCAGATAACGGTATACCAATTAATGAATATTTTCCTCATGAACTAGTGTATGCAATTGGTTTTAAGGAGGACCCTTGGTATGCCGATATTGCGAATTACCTTGCTAAGCAGATTTTACCACAAGAAATGTCGTATCAGCAGCGGAAGAAATTCTTTTCTACTGTTAAGCAGTACCGGTGGGATGATCCATTCTTATTCAAGGTGTGGTGATGGAATTATTCGTCGGTGTGTTCCAGAGACTGAGATTCGTGACATCCTCATCCACTGTCATTCAAGAGAAGCTGGAGGACACTTCGGGCCAGCCAAGACAGCAGCTAAGGTATTGGAGGCAGGTTTCTTTTGGAAGACGCTACATAAAGACTGCCATGCATTTGTGTCCACATGTGATAGCTGTCAGCGCCAAGGTAACCTTTCACGTAAGCTTGAGATGCCTTTGAATTACATCTTGGAGGTTGAACCATTCGATCTATGGGGGATTGACTTCATGGGGCCATTTCCTTCTTCACATTCGAACCTCTATATTTTGGTAGCTGTAGATTATGTGACTAAATGGGCTGAAGCAGTGGCTGCACCTACTAATGATGCAAAGGTTGTGCTGAGATTTTTGAAGAAAAACATTTTCACTAGGTTTGGTGTACCACGGGCAATCATAAGTGATGGAGGATCTCACTTTTGTAACAAGCAGTTTGAAGCCTTGCTGCAAAAGTATGGAGTGAGACATAAGGTATCCTTACCCTATCATCCACAGACCAATGGGCAAGCTGAGGTAACTAACAGGGAGATTAAGTGGATTCTACAGAAATCTGTTAGTTCATCCCGTAAGGATTGGTCTATGAAATTGGATGATGCCTTGTGGGCCTACCGGACAGCTTATAAGACACCTTTGGGAATGTCTCCTTACAAGTTGGTATTTGGAAAAGCATGTCATCTTCCGGTGGAACTGGAACATAAATCTTTTTGGGCACTTAAAGTTCTGAATTGTGATCTTCAGAAGGCCGGTGAGGAAAGGAAACTACAGTTGTGTGAACTGGATGAATTCAGAGAAGAGGCCTATGAAAATGCCAAGATTTACAAGGAACGGACTAAGAGATGGCATGATAAATTGCTTGTGAAACGAGAATTTCAAATTGGTGACCGAGTGCTAATGTTCAATTCAAGACTGAAACTATTTCCGGGGAAGCTGAAATCTCGCTGGTCCGGTCCATTCACAGTTACAGATGTTTCCCCTTATGGAGTCATTGGTGTGGTCAACGAGAAAGGGGAAGCATTCAAGGTTAATGGATCACAGCTGAAGTTGTACCAAGGGAGCGATGTTGATATGGTTCATTCAACACTTTGGCTCCGGGATCCTGACTCTTCAAACTGATGCACCAAGGTCTAGCCAAAGACCGAAAAGACGGGCAGCTTGGTGGGAGGCAGCCCACCAGTATAAAACTTCTCTCTATTTTCTTTTTACACTTTCCTTTTACCTGCTATACTTTACTTTTAATCTATTGAGAGTTTTTATAATTTTTAGCATGAGCCCCGACTCCCCGATTTTAATAAATAAACTCTGCCTGGTTCCACTTGAGTTCTTCTGGTTTGGCAGATTTAATCTTTCAGGTACTTCATTCTAATGCTACACTGAACTCAAGTGTGAGGAAATATCATGGCAATGTTCATCACGGATCAGGGAGTCCCTTAACACTCTTGCTATTTCATTTCTGCATTTCTTTTGTGTTTGTTTTATTTAATTATTTTTGGAAATGTTTTTATTTTAAAATAATGAGGTGTTTTAGATTAATGGTTTTTAATTTTAATATTTAATATATATAAAAAAGTTTTCAACGTGTCCGGCTAAATCCAGCCGGACGCAAATCCGGACATGAGACGTCCGGTTCTGCGTCCGGCCAAGTTGATCCGGACACACAAAAAAAAAAAAATTGCGATTGTTTTCTAGGTTAATGTTCTACTGTTTATTGTTATTATTTGCCATGTTTGGATGTTTTAATGCCTTGGTTCTCATAGAACAACTATGTGCCAGAATATGTTCAAATAGAACATGCTGCTCGATCGGTTTCGGGTATTGGTGCATTATTTGCTTCTCTTTTCTTGCTGTTTAGGTTTCTCACTGCATTTGTTTATCGATTAGAAACTCGCAACTTTTGCTCTGGACGACACGCATACTGTCTGTGACTCATGAGGAATATCTCGACCCCTGACAAACTTCAAGTGTGAGGAAGAACATCTTCCTCAATCTATAACACCAGGGGAGTCTCAGTTCCTAATTTACTTATTGATGTTCCACCTTTCTTGCGTTAGGGTTATTTGCTATGTCTATTATGAGTATAGCATGTTTTGAAAGCTCTTTTCACTGCTTTTTCTATGAACAATGAGGACATTGCTCCTCTTAAGTGTGAGGAAGGAAAGACCTTTCCCTGAAAACATGCTAGTTGTTCTTTAATGCCACACTTGCTTTTTGCTGCTCTAATACTGTGCACACCAAGAGCATGAAATTAAACCAAGTGAAAACCGTAAATCTTTTGCTATGAGGTTTGATAAATAATTTTTGTAAAAATACTCTTTTTCACTAAAAGGTGATTGCTAGTTGTGGAAACCAGATTATTTTAGCTTGGGATTTTGGAAATGAAGTGAATGTTTGGAATGAAAAGGATAAGGCAAGGTACTCCACTGATCAAAAATTTTTCCTAACAATAGCAGGCCTCGTCTATCCGGTTATTAAGTCTTAAGGGTGCCTTAACACCTATCTACCTAAGGTCTCGGATCTGGGATAGTTGGCCCAACACCATCTCAAGGATAGAGAGAAAAGTCTGGGTTATGGAATAACTCTACAATTCAAATTCAGTTGTTTTATATCTCTTGAAAAATGTTTCGCACAAAAATATTGCAGTTTAAATTTTTGATCATGAGTGCGTGGTGTTGAAAGGTATTGCGGAATAAGGCATTACTTCACACCCCTTGTCATCCAAAGGTTAGAGGAATGAAAATTGGTGGAAAGTCCCAAGCTAAACTAACTTGTTTTCTACAATCTAGTTTCTCTATGCTTTTACAAAATTGTTCTTCTTTCACTGTTTGTGAAAACCTACCTCTAAAGAGCAAGATTATTCTTTCATTTGTCACTTTGCTTGATTTCCCTCTGCATCTGTTTAATCTTGAGATTATGTGACGGTTTTAGAGATATTCTTATTCTTTAATTGCTTGAGGACAAGCAAAAGCTTAAGTGTGAGGAAGTTGATAAGTGTGAAACATATAGGCTTTTAAAGGTTTAATTACCTTATAATCTGCTATAATTTAAGCAATGTTTCCCACTTATTCTGTGTTTTTCCTAAGATTGATGTTTTGATATGAACTATGCACTTTATATGTTAAATATAGGAAAAACCCAGGGAAATGAAGATTTTACATCATAAGGATTACAACGCAACAAACGGGGAACAAATCAGGGAAAGAGACACAAAAATTGGTCGTGTCCGGGTCAACCTGGCCGGACGCAGAACCGGACATCTCACGTCCGGATCTGTGTCCGGGTCAAGTCAGCCGGACGTGACCCAAACGAGAATTATGTGCCCTGTCCGGATCCGGACAGCGATCCGGACATATTCCGAGATTTAGATCCAAAACCGCTGTCTCACGTCCGGATCCGGACACGATCCGGACATGTTTCGAGTTTCAGATCTAGAGGTTCTGTGTCACGTCCGGACCAGGACACAACCCGGACACAATCCAGACGTCACACAGCGATGAAAAATAAAAACGCACTCGTACTGATAATTGGGCTTTCGGCGCAATTATCAGACGGGCGGCGCAATTATCATACCTCAGCTTATTTAAGTAGAAGCCATACTCAATTAATGCAGGGACACCAAACTTCCACCAACGTCTGTCTATTCCTCAGCCTATTTAAAGAGTCCTTGAGCCTTCATTTGAAATCGTCCCAGACTCTCAGAGTCTAATCCTCTCTTCATCCTCTCTACATACCACCCTCTCTTCCTCACGATAAAACCATCCATCTCCATTCACAAATCTTTCTCCGTAAACATTCACCCTCACTCACAGACAGAACCCTGCTCACTGTGCTTCATTTACCCTTGTCCGACCCACGTCCGGATCCGGACAGAACGTGTCCGGATTGCGTCCGACCCAAGACAGCCGGACAAGAGTGGAATTTGCAGAATCGTCTCGACGGCTTCTAAACCAGTTTTTCTGCTAAATCCCTCTATCCTTATGCTGTTTATACTGAGCATTGTTATTTTGTCTATGGCTGAGTAGTCGCTTTTAATTTCGGTTTACTATGTATCTCTAGAATAATTATTCTGAACCTTTGTGATTTTCTGCAGTACAATAAAGTTCTTTACCCTTATGAATTCTTAGACTTGTAATCTGATCAATTAATTGAGTCTATCAGTTTGTTAGCTTATAAGTGAGAACTGCGGCTATCACATTGACTACAGGGAAAGAACCGTTAGTATAGAGATGGTAATTCCTCTAAAAACACTAGCTGACCATTGATCTAGACTATGCTTAAAGCGATTAGTAACAGTGGATTCATAACGAGAGTTAGGATTCGGTCTTTGCTAATTAGAATTCGTGGAGCGGGAGACCGAATACGAGTTATCCTTATTCTAGGGTTTTATTCAGAATATTGCAGAAATCACTTAGGGGAAGAAATTGCAATCTAGAGAGAAGTAGTAAACCGGAATTTCCTTTATCAAACAAAACCAAAAACAATTGTTTACCTGTTATTTATTGTTTAGTGAACTCTTTTACAACATTCACCATCACAAACAAAACCAACCCCCAATTTCCTGTTATTTATAGTTTTCCTTGTTTTGTGTGAAGTAGAAATTAAACTAGCTGCTGCCTCCTTGGATTCGATACTCAGGGAATACTCCGAGATTTAAACTTGCTATAATTGACCGGTACACTTGCCGTTAGGTTAAACCCCCATCACAATTTACCGTTAGGTTTTACCCCAACAATAGCCAAATCAACTGGTGTGACACGTTCTCTCATGTCACTTCTAGGAGTAATGATCTGATAAGCAAACAAATAAAGAAGTCAAGGAAGCGCACCAAAATCACGTTGTAGATAGTTCCTCAGACGGGTGCTAGCATTAGTTAAACCATAATGTCTCTGAACATCTTTAAGAGGAACAATGTCAATTTTCTGAGGATTAAAATCAGACAACCCAGCCAGCGGAACCTTCAATATATTACCTAGCAACCCAGGAGACAATGTAATACAGACACCACCCACGGTAGATTGCAATTCAGTCTCAGTTATCATGGTCATGTTAGTCACAAACTGCAAAAGTGCTTCAGGATAGTAAGCAGTTTCAGAGCTAAATAAGTCATCCCATTTCTGAAATTCGATAAACTCAGCAATGTCAACCAGTTCATGTGCCCGAAGCCACTCACAATCGATAACCTTGCCCATAATCAGATCAGCTAGGGTCACATCACGGATAAAAAGAGGTTTCTGGGGAAACTTACGAGAATCTTTACCCGAGATGCGGGACCGCGGGCCCGAAATGGTAACCTTGCGTCTCTTGGTTTCCTTGGAACCAGAACCTCCAACAGGTGACTTGACAACGTCAGAAGATGGAGCCGCCGAAGACGGTGCCTGACGTTTCCTTTGGTTGCGAGTGCGCGGGCGAGTCGAGGGTTCAGCCACAGCCGGGGAATGCGGTTGATCCACCGATGCACGGCCTGTCGGAGTCACAGAACCAGCTTGCGGGGATGACTGTGAAACGGAGTCGGCGACCTGGGCAGAGAGGGTATTCTCAGCAGTCTTGAGGGACTGCGTAGCTGAGTTTTGTGGAGATGATGTCGGTGTAGGGTTTAAAGGGTTACGGGTGGTGAGGTTTGTGTCAGGATTGAGGTTTTGCGGAGACGGAGGTGAGTTGGGTGCAGAATCAGGAGCATTTTGGTTAGTAGGTGGAGAAGCAGTGGTAGCAGAAGCCATGGTCGGGGAGCAAGAAAAGAACAGAGAAGAAAGAAAGAAGAAGCGGGATAACAGAGAAAAGAAGAGAAACTTGCGGAATTGAAAAGGAGGAAGAAAACTGGAATCAAGAGGCTTTTCGTATTCTTTTTCTTTTTTTCTCTTTTTTTTGTTTTTTTTATAGTTTTTTATAAAAGCGAACTAGAGAGTGAACCAGAAGAGGAAAAGAAAACTGAAGAGTAAAAAGAAACAGAAAGAGAACAGTGTCTGACCATTGTGAAACTACCAGTAACAAACCCATCTAACTGAATATAGAATGCATGGAAAATATGACTAGTAACTCACACTTTTGAAACGACAGAAAAGTGAAACTAATAAGGCGAAGAAAACCATACCTCAAGGAACGTTGATCACCCCAAGTTCAAAGCGTATATAATTGAACTGATCCCGACCCAAAGGCTTAGTGAAGAGGTCGGCAATCTGTGTGTTTGTCGGACAATGAAGAAGCAGTATCGTTCCTTTTTCTACCTGATCACGGAGAAAGTGATGGCGGATCTCTATGTGCTTAGATCGAGAGTGATGGACCGGGTTTTTAGCAAGCTCAATTGTGCTAGTATTGTCGCAATAGATTGGAACCGGGCCATACGAGATACCAAAATCATTGAGTTGATGACGAAGCCATAATGTTTGTGCACAACATGCAGCAGCTGCAACGTACTCTGCCTCTATTATAGAGAGAGCAACAACAGCTTGCTTTCTAGAGGACCAGGAGATGAGGCTGTTACCCAGAAATTGAGCTGAGCCAGAAGTGCTTTTCCGATCAGTCAGACACCCACCGAAATCAGCATCCGTGTAAGCAAGCAAAGTAGGAGATATCCCCGCAGGATAAAACAACCCAAGAGTAAGTGTACCACACAGATAGCGGAAAATACGTTTCACAACTTTAACATGCGGGATTCTTGGAGAAGACTGAAATCTTGCACAAAAACAAACACTGTGCATAATGTCGGGACGACTGGCCGTGAGGTATAACAAGGACCCAATCATCCCTCTGTAGTTCTTTTCATCAGCAAACTCTGTTGTGGACTCAGTACCCAGTTTGAGAGTCGTGGACATTGGAGTGGGTAGAGACTTAGCATCCTGAAACCGAAATTTTGTAAGAAGCTCAGAAGTGTATTTGGTTTGACTGATATGTGTCCCTTCAGGTGTCTAGCGTATTTGTAGCCCAAGGAAGTATGTGAGTTCACCCATGTTGCTCATTTGAAACTCAGTTGACATAAGAGTCTCAAACTCCTTGGCCAATACCGAATTGGTAGACCCAAAAATGATATCATCTACATAGATCTGAATGAGTAACATCTCAGAACCAAGATTCCGTAAAAACAAGGTGCGATCTACAGTTCCCCAACTGAATCCTTGTTGAATAAGAAAGGTTGTGAGTCTATCATACCATGCCCAAGGAGCCTGTTTCAAACCATAAAGTGCTTTCTTGAGACGATAGACATCGTCTGGCCGTTCTGAGTCTTCAAAACCAGGAGGTTGAGTAACATACACTTCTTCCTTTAGATAACCATTTAAAAATGCACACTTCACATCCATTTGATATAACTGAAACCTATTGGTTGCAGCAAGTGCAATAAGTAACCTTATTGCTTCAAGTCGTGCAACAGGTGCAAATGTCTCATCAAAATCCAAACCTTCTTGCTGATTATATCCCTTAGCCACCAGTCTAGCCTTGTTGCGAGAGATGTTTCCCAGTTCATCCAGTTTGTTCCTAAACACCCACTTAGTGCCAATGATATTATGAGTTGCAGGACGAGGAACCAATTCCCAAACATCGTTACACGTAAACTCATTAAGCTCCTCATGCATCGCATTGATCCAATCAGAATCAGATAACGCTTCCTTGACTGTTTTAGGTTCAAGTTGTGATAGAAAACCATGATGTGCACAAAAAGTTTGAGCTGAAGAGTGACTCTGTACTCCAGTATGTATGTTGGAGAAAATATTATCAACATTGACACCGGGTGCCTGCCGAGCAGTTGGAGCACGTAAAACAGTAGGTGCGGTATCTTGTTGAACACTCTGTGTCTGTAACTCCACATTATCGGTATGGACACCTGCAGACGGTATTGGATCAGCAATTGTAGGAAGACCATCTTGTTGAACAGGTGGAGTGACAACATCTTCATCAGAGTCGGTTACAATCTCTGAACTCTGATCAGGTATGAAGGATGATTCAGGGGAGGAGTGTGTAACTCTTCCTCCAAAGTTTGTCACATCGAATTTCACATTAGCAGACTCTTCCACAAGTAAAGTATGCTTGTTGAACACTCTGTAAGCCTTACTGTGTTGTGCATAACCCAAAAACACTCCCTCATCACTCCTATTGTCAAACTTGTCGTGAGTTGTTACTTTGTGATTTAGAATATAACACTGACACCCAAAAACGCGTAGATGAGCAATCGAGGGTTTCCTCCCTTTAAACAGTTCATATGGAGTTTTGGAAAGAACTGGTTGGATCAAAGCTCTGTTCAGTATGTAACAGGCTGTGTTGATGGCTTCTCCCCAAAAATTATGTGGTAGACCACTACCACTAAGCATTGTACGCGCCATCTTCTACAGTGTTTGATTTTTACGTTCGACGACACCATTCTGTTGTGGCGTTCGTGCAGCAGAGTATGTGTGAGTGATCCCCTTCAAAGTACAGAACTCTGAAAACTAGTGATTAATGAACTCTGTTCCTTGATCAGTACGTATCCATTTTACGTTTTTCTCTGTTTGTATCTGTACCTGAGTGATAAGAGCCTTGAATGACTCAAAGGTTTGATCCTTAGAGAAGAGAAGCTTAACCCAAGTGTATCTAGAGAAATCATCTACGATCACAAGGATGTATTTCTTCCCTGATCGACTTTCAACTCGCATTGGTCCCATCAGATCCATATGTAACAACTCAAGAGGATGTTCAGTACTCACTATGGTTTTTGCAGAATGATGGACCTTAACTTGCTTGCTTAACGCACAATGTTTACACACAGTAGATGAGTCAAAACTTTTGCTGGAAGACCTTCGACCAACCCTTTTGTACGCAACCTATTTATAAGGCGATGGTGTGCATGTCCAAGTCGACAATGCCATAGCTGAACATCTTCAACCACTGCTGTTAAACATGATACATCATGGACTGAGGAATTGACATCAATCATGTAAAGATTTCCCTTTCATACTCCTTGTAGTAACAGATTATTCGTCAGCTTATCTCGTACTTGAAAACCTTCAGAGTCAAAAATGACTTGGGATGGACCTTTTTCACAGACTTGAGATACGCTCAGCAGGTCATGTCCTAACCCCTCAACAAGACAAACTTGATCAATATAGGCATCATTGTCGACCGTTCCAATGCCTATGATTTTACCTTTCCCATTATTTCCAAACATAACTTTGCCTCCATTTTGCTCAGTAAGAGAACTAAATTTCCTCCTATCACCACTCATATGCCTTGAACACCCGCTATCCATGAGCCACCAATTTTCTTTACGTGACTCAGATTGTTCCTGTAATAGAATAAGCTGAACCGTTAGTTTTAGGTACCCAGACTTGCTTGGGCCCAGTGGTATATGAGGAAACTCTCTTCTTATAATGAACAATCTTTGAACTAGGTCCTTGAGATTGTTGACTGCGAGAATTTTTCTTTTTGAGTTTGTAACACTGATCTATGAAGTGACCGTGTTGATGACAGTAACGACAATTAATGCTATGCTTCACATAACCCAAACTATGTTGTTTTTGAGCTTGTCTCACATTTGTCTGTTGATATCCTAGACCCTTTTTTTCTGTTCCTTTCTTACTCAGCATGTTACAAAGATTGATTTTACCAGTGTACCAGATTGGATTCTCTTGAGTCAGCAACTCAATTTCTCTGTTTTTCTTTAGTACTTCCACAGAGAGTGAGTTCACTTCTTTATTCAGATTTTCATTACGATTAATTAATGACTTGAACTCAGACTGTGCCCAATCTGGCAATGTAGCGACTCGAGATATCAAAGGAGTAACAAATGTAACATGTGGAATCTTTGAACTATTTGAATTTTCAGATATACTAGGATTCTCAAGTTCTTTTATTTTTCTTTCTAAAACCTCAATCTTTACCCCAAACTCTTGTTTCTGAGTTTCAAGTTTTAACATAGCGTCAGTTAGAAGTTGAAACAATTGGTGTTTAGACAATGTCTCAAAAGATTCTTTTAAATGAGATAAACTTACCTCATCATCGAGGAGAGTCTTCTTCCACTTTTCCAAAGCCATAAAGCTGAATTCAATGTCCTCGCGTGACTCAACATCTTGAACAATAGCCGTCATGCTAGCCTGGTCCTCATTCTCCGGTTCTGAGTCTGTTCCTGAACCATCTTCTCCCCAAGCGGCGGCCGCTGTTGTTGAGAATTTCTTTACTTTTTCTTGAAAATTATCCCTTTGAGGCAAAGGACAATTTTTTACTTCGTGCCCAGGTTTGTTACATCTGAAACAAATTATAGGACCCTTCTTGAACTTGTTGCGATTGAAATTAGTGTTGTGACCTCGTTTACCACCGAAGATTCTTCGAATACCATTTGCAATCATGGTAATCTCTTCATCTTCATCCAGTTCATCATCATCTGTTTCAGTAGTACTCTTACAAGCTTTCAGTGCCAAATCTTTGCCCACTGTTCATGAAGTGATAGCACCTTTCATCTTTCCTTCATACACCATCAACTCCGATCCCAATTCTTCAAGAGACAATTTAGATAAGTCCTTGGTTGTCTCAAGTAGAGTGGTGTAGTGCAACCAATCCTTACTAATACTGTCAAGACACCTTTCATTGATAGTCTGATTATCCAGTGTAACTCCTACAGTCTTCATATCACACAGTATCTTGTCAAACTTTTCAAGCGTCTGTGTGATAGACTCACCTTCCAGCATCCTGAAATTATCAAACTGTCTCTTGTACTGTTTACCTTTCGCCTTTCTGATTGAATATGTTCCTTCATAGGCAACTTTCAGAAAGTTCCAAATGTCTTTAGCAGATTGTATGCCAAGAACTTTCTGCTGATTACCCTCTGAAAGTGATGAGACGATCACCCTCAAGGTCTGCTTGTTCTTGCTGAGTAGCTTCTTATCATTATCATTCCAATCTTTTTTTTCTTTAGGCTTGGTGACTCCTTCTTCAGTGATCTGTGGTACCAGATCTCCTTCTGTGACTATAGTCCACAGATCGTAGTCGATTGACATCAGTTGATGTCCCATCTGTTCACACCAACAAGCATAGTTGAACTTGGTAAGCTTGGGTGCCTTGACGTTGTAAGAACCCATATCGATCTCCCTAGGAAGATTTCTCTTATAAGTCGATGAAAAGGGAACCTGCTCTGATACCAATTATAGGTTCTTGTAATGTAGGTTCTTAGTGAGGTAGTTACTCAAGGTTTATTTATCTGTGAGTAACTGACTGACGACGAACTTAGAAGATATAAGTGTAGCTAATAGAGAGAAGTGCAGATACACGTGAATCTTTCACTATATTAACTCGTATCTAGCACGATACCAAAACTTCACAAGGAAAACACACTGGTACAGGCGGGTTCATAAGCGACGGTTCGAATCATATAAAAACGACGGTTCCGAACCGTTGCTTACGCCGCTGTCGTTTTTGCTATTTTGGTCTTTTACGACGGTTGGAAACCGTCTCTTAAGGGCGCCTCAGGTGGCGGGATTTATTAAGTATAAACGACGGTTAAGATGATAAACCGTCGCTTATTGTACTCCTTAAACTACGGTTGTTTATCAAACCGTCGTTTAATTATGATTTTCGACGCGCCTAAAACTGTTTTAAACGACGGTTTTGCTCTAGAACCGTCGCTTATTATATACTTTAAGCTACGGTTCTATGTCTAACCGTCACTTTTTCTATTTTATCCTCTAACGCCTACCTATTATAAACGACGGTTATATATGAACCGTCACTTATGATATTCTGATCTTTTCTAGTTTTTCCCTATTTCCTTTTTACGTATACACATCCAAAAACCAGAAAACCTGTACAGCAACAATTCCAATAAATCACACACTGCATAGATACCTCTGCAACTTGTTTTTTCATAGTTAACAACAGTACCACCAGTACATGCTTCCAGTGCAACATTCAAAAACAAAACACTGATGAACGATTACCACATCTGAAAATTAAACTACCAATTTCCACTTCCAAACATAACAAAGCTAAACAGAGATATCCATGTTTTTACATTAATCAGTCACTGTACTCGTCATCCTAGCAAGCTTGTTGGTGACAAACAATGTCAAGCTGTGCAGCTCGCTCAACAATCTCCTTTCTCTTCCTGGTTGACACATTGTGTGCAATCTCAGCAAAATGCCCTGCACCCCATTTCCATATCAATCAATTTTTTTTCTACAGAACAAGTAACAACCAATGAAACCCCATAACTACAAAAATCATACCAAATTCAGAATTGTCAAATTCAGAGTAAATTAACATATAAATACATGTGACCCACCAACTTAAGTAGTAGTCCTGACAGCTGCTTCACTAGTTTGTCCTTGTTCTGGATCCTTGAAACACTTTAGGATGAACAAAGATGTTTGCTCTCTGATTAATTGCAAATCTTTAGGCGAATAAGTTTTGCCCGCGTTCTTGAAATATGCACGAACCTGTAAGAACAAGCATAACACACCATATTGAATATTTTAGATAGTTAAACCGGACGTGTAAGATGCAGCAGCCAACCGTTAGATGCACAAGAGAAGAGGCTGAAGCCAACACAGTACACATGCAAGAGAGGGAGATTGAGCTATTAACATAATACACTAGCGACCGAACTCAACAATAAAACTGTGAGAAATATTAGATTAACTACAGCTTGGATTGGATAAATTCCCCGGCAAACACCAGCAATGTGTATATATATGTATAGACATTTATACACGTTTTAAACATAATGGTGAAACATAAATATATATAGAAAACATATTTGAAAGTATTAATACCTCATCATCCTTTGTCAGCTCCTCTATATGCGTACAAATTTCATACATGTATCGTAGTACAAAAAAACCGCAACTCCTCGAATCATTTTGCCTTGGACACTATGACAAGTTTAAAAGAAAAAAACAAAGTAGTAGCTTTGTAAGTATACGTAATCAACTTATTGTAGAAAAGTATATATATGTTTCACTAGAATGTACCTCAAGATGGACGACCGAAAATCGATTGAACTGTTCAAGGACTGTGTCCGAAACAGCGCTATTACACACAAAAACAATTCATTAATCCGTGTGCTTCTTCAAATAGAAAGTTATTTTGAAACAATTACTTACAGATATTAACGAATAACACTTACGTTTTGATCAACTCATCCACGTGGAGCTCACGATACATTCTTAACGGGTCAAGCACAAGCAATTGAGAGGTATCCACAGAGAGCATAAGTAGTAGCCAATGGTTACTACAATTGCAATATTTATAAGAAGTGAAATTAGTAATAGAATTCTTACTCGCAAATTAACCACAACGAAAGAAATTCAATGGGAAGAGTACTACTCACATCTGATGGAAGGGCATCATGAGGTATTTACTACCTTTATCAACAGCCTTCTTTATGCAGTGTGTGACATAGTGCTGGAATGTGGTGGAGTCTCTATTAACCACATCAAGCGATAAGGACTCAGGGCATAAGAATGTCAGCATGGCACCCAATTTTTTATAACGCAATTTAGCCATCAGATACCTTTAAAAAAATTAAGCAACGGAGAGAAATCAGGGAAATCATCAAAATATTTATTTTTAATTGATTTAAAGATATTTTGAGATGTGAGAAACAAACACTTACATGCAATATACTTGGATGATAGATATATTCAACATATCTCTACACAGCATCTCCTTGATGTCCACAAAGTCTATCAATGTCGTTCGTTGCTCATCGTATTGGAAAACCCATGGAGCCAAACGCATTGTCACGCTCGTTGTATGGTTACCCTTTTCCAATAGCATATCATACAACATTTTCTCATACTTCCCCAAATTCTTGATCACTGAGGGAGTGCACATAAACTTCTTCCGCATATCATCAGTTATCTCTCGCATAGGTTTCTTTCCCGTGGATGTCTGGTTGCTTTCAGCCACTTGCGTATTCTCTGGGCAACAACCAGTGATTGGTTGACCTGAACATCACGATTTTCTAGACGTCTACCCATTTCATCAGGAACCTACCATAACATAACAAACAAAAGAAACAAGTTAAAACAACGTAAATTTAAATGTTGAACAATACATCAAATATTTATACATACCTCATCAGTGATAACAATAAAACCGGCAGGCCATGGTATAATAGCACCTTTTCCATCGGAAAGTGTGACTTTACCATCAATATCCATGGGAAGAAAAGCGGTGTCAAATCCGTCAATGATATACCGCAGAATCACTCGAGCATAGAATGGCGGAAGCCGCTTGAAATTAATCAAAGATGTTGGTCCCGATTGTAGCACAATACCGTATGCAGCATCCACAGGAAATCCATCAAGTGTGATTTGCAAACGACATGTTTTTTGTTCCTTTAACAATTAAAACCACAAACAAATGTGTATAATTTGATTAAATAGTCAAAAATTGTAATGACAAAAAATATTCAAAAATACTACTAACCTTGAGACTGGCAAACGGATACGGATCAGGAGAGACATTACAACTTGATGAAGAAGACAGATGGCCGGTAAGTTGAGATTGTGTATTTCGTTTCTCCATAACCTTACTCACAGCCTCGGTCACTTTCCGCGTTACAAGTGTTTCAACGTCATGCTCCGTAAAAACTTTTGAGGTAGACTTTTGAAATACATACTTTTGACGCACTTGTCCCCCGAAACCTCTAACCCTTCCAGGATGATCCTTTGCTCCAAGAACTTGATTAAGAATATCTTGTTGACTTGGTGGAGCAAAGACAGCTTGCTCATCTCGTTGGGAGGCTTCCGTCTATTCCATTCAAAGGATAATCAATTAGTTAAATAATTTAAAAACCAGAATTTTCATCTAAAAATGGTATTATTTAAAATTTTATACTTACAATCTTAGCAGCCAACTCTGCTGTCTCTGGTCGAGGGTGTTCTATCTGCCCATCTTTATTTACTTTCGAGTGACCCAACACATAAAGCTGAACTCGGTTCGCTTCATCGACATTCTCAATGGGAGTTACAGTGCCATCGTCATTCTTTTTTGTCAGCAAACCAGCAGCTTTCCATTTGGGAATACTACCAACGTATCCCTTTCGACCCATATACTCCTGATGAATTTTTCTCTTTCGGTTTTCCCTTGCTTTTTCTTGGATTTTCTATTAATACAAAACAATACAAAAAATTCATAACCGATATAAGATGTTATAAACTAAAATTAGACAATGAATCAACGTAAATTATATACCTTGAACTGTTCAGATGTGTGGTACACATAAAACTCTTTCCATTCTTCTTCGGTGATCATGCCATCATAAAATACCCATGGTGGCACGTCACGTGTTTTGTTGATCCAGTTGGCCACCAAGTAGGATCTGAATTGTCTACTCCGTGTAGCTATTAGTGAAAGAACAGTGTCTCGTGCTTCATTTGGTATTTTGTACCGTTGTTGTACATGTTTCCACATGGACTCTTTCACTTGATCATCTTCATCTTTCCAGAATTTATTAATGCAGCAACGAGACTTCGCAAGATTTCCTAACATACTGGCGAACTCTGCTTTACAGTCTCCCCAGCTTCTGAAATACTTGTCCCAAATTAAATCAATATCAGCATCTTTCTTCAACCGCAACCCTCTGCTAGGTCCCCTACCCTTTCGTTTTATTGTCGCTGCCGTCCCCTTTGCCGTCTCCTGTGGCTGCTCCTGTGGCTGCTCCTGTGACTGCTCCTGTGGCTGCTCCTGTGGCTGCTCCTGTGGCTGCTCATGTGGCTGGTCCTGTGGCTGCTCCTGTGGCTGCTCCTGTGGCTGCTCATGTGGCTGGTCCATCATATCATCATCACAAAGTAAATCTAACTCATCCAGATCGATATCCATTATTATGAATCCTGCAATATAAATAGAAATTATATTGTAACTAACAAAAAATGAAAGTAAGAAATTATAAATATGGACATATATCAATATATTTTATCAGAATCTTACATTAATCAACCCACATTCCTTCACCATGATCCGACCGCACAAAATTTGTAATATGATCTGCCTCCGTTGGTAGTTGGATAGAAAGATTTGGTATATTGATGAACCTACTATATGGCCAACTTTCCAGGAGTGATGTAGGGTTGGGTAGTGATCTATTAATGCATATAAAGCACTCAACAGAATGAAAAGAAAAAAAACAGAAGAGATGCATCAGTCTCATTTTTCAGTTTTGTCAGTCTCAGTTATTAACAGAATCTAAAACATAAATCAAGTGGTTTTGTGTTCAAGCCTTTACAAAACACCTGCTTAAGTACGGGAATATCTTGTATGGGTAGACAGAAAAGAAAGACACGGGGAAAAAGAAATACATAAGTTCATAGTTTCAGTTGCAAAAGCACCAGGGAAGCACCAAGGGCTAATTCCGGTGGGATGAATTTTTAATACTCAAGGTTGGGATCCTAAACTTGTGCTTAATTCATATCTGAAAACCACACTGAAACTTTGGAAAAAAAAAATCTGCTGCTCGAACTGTTCTGTCAAAACCTGATAACTCTTCCGAAATCTTACCACTTGTGCTGTCTACCAAAGGCCTGAAGTAATACAGGGATTAGTATTGAATTGGCAGTAAACTTAAAACCTGGCCCAAGCATTAAATCGGGTCGCTAGGCACTCTAGAGGAAATGAAAAACTAGTTTAGTGCAGTAGAAGGGGGGATACACAAAAACTGAGATGCACATGTTATAACCTGGCTCTTCTGTAGAACTAATACCCAGAGAGTCATAACCACGTTGTGGAGTTACTGAGGAACCCAACACACTACTAATATACCCAACTAAGTAATAAAAACTTTGGGAGAAATAAGAGCCCAATCTGACGCATCAGTAGAAAGAAAAAAAAACAGAAGAAAATGTAACAGTTCAGTTTCAGTTTTACAGTTCATGTTCTGTTGTCTTCAATCAGTATACGGATGGTTCGGTGATACTAGCAGAACTGTTTTGAGATTAAAACCATGATAGAACATCTACCTATTTAAGCAAACATAGAAGGAGAAGTGAAAAAGTCAAATTAATGGAACGTAAAGAAAGCAACATGAAAGAACCTGCATGATCAGTTGCATCATTTCAGTACTGCGGATTGGTATTTGATTTCTGTTTATTAACTTCCAATTTGTAACATGGAAATATTATTGGCTGTAACCTACACCTAAACCTGTCTAACACGATAGACTAGTGGTAGACAATGTGGGGGAAAGCAAAAATCAGGTCAATTAACAAACAGTAGGAAATCAAAGAAGGAGTTATCAGTCTTTTTTTTCTTTTTATGTTTCAGTCCAGTTTTCCTGAAACGTATGTTTCTGTATAAACTTTAATTCAGGTGGAATAAGATCATTGTGTTGGTTGCTATTGAACCTGAAACACTTCAAATAAACTTAAGTGAGCTTATAAGGTACTTAGGGAGAAAAATTACAGGTCTGTTTCATCACCTAACAGAGGGAATCAAGAAGTAGCATACCAATTCTGGTTGCAGTTTACTGCAGTTTTATGTTTCTGCATTAGGAGGTTTTAGCAAATTTATCAGTGTGGTTATGGGTGGTTCCTGAGTTTGAGATCTTGCTAAAACACTTAACTAATGGATAAGCAATTCGAGAAAGAAGTTGGAAGTCAGATTAAAGAACAATAAGAGAACAGAAAACAAGAAAAAACAGTTTTTTGTGCAGTGTACAGTTTTCTTCTCTTCTGAAAACTTAAGTTCTGTATGACTCAGTAACAGAGAGTTATAAAAGGTTGTGTTGCGTTGTTAATGATCCTAACACACTTCTAAGGCACTTGAGTAAATTTATAAACCTTTGGGGAAGATAGAAATCGAATTAATCAGAGAAGAAGAAGGAATGAAGAGGAAGTATACAAATTTTTGTTTCTCAGATTTCTGCAGTTTCTGTCTTCTGTAAAATCAACTTTCAGCAATGTTAACAGACTTGTTTTGAGATGTTTTTAAGTTCAAATCCTTCCTAATACAATTACCTAGTTGTGTAAAATTTTTGGGAGAGATTAGAAACCGATTTATGGACTGAAAGAAAGTTTGAAGAGGAGGTGTACCAAACTGGAGTTTACAGTTTTTCTGCAGTTACAGTTTCCGTAAAGTGGGTTTTCAGAAGTGATAACCGTATTGTTTTGACTTGGTTTTGATTTTAAGACATTCATAATACACCTAGCTAGTTGGGTAAAAACTTTGGGAAGATTTGGAAACTGATTTATAACCTAAAAGCAAGCTTAAGGAGGAGCTGTACAGAATTGGTATTTTCAGTTTTCTGCACTTTCTGATTTCTGTATAATTAACATTCAGAGGTGTTGACAGAGTTGTTATGTGTGGTTTTGAGTTTTAAACCTCCCTAATACACTTGTATAGTTGGGTGAAAGTTTTAGGTGGAATTAGAAGCAGGTTAATTAACTAAAAGAGAGCCTAAAGAAGAGATATACAAACTGTGCTTTCAGTTTTTCTAAAAGTTGAAGTTGAGAATATTACCAGTTCAAGCTAGCGCCTTCGAGAAGAAGGAAGCTACCAGGTCGATTGTATCCAGCGGTGGTGGAGACGGCGAGCAGAGCCTTGCGACCTTAGGTCTGATTAAAATAACTAGAGTTAATCCAAGGGTTCAAGCAGAAGAGAAATTCACAAACATAATAAATATTTAAAACCTACTGAAACAGTTCAGTAATGCAGCGACATCAATATATTCAGATGTGGAGAATCAATCAGCAGCTTTAGATGTGTTGAGTTTCTACATTCATGGGTAAAAGCTGCCCCACTACTCCTCTGAAACGCAACCAGAAGTAAGGTCGAGAACTTATGGGCCAGATAGATCTACACTGTGCCAATCAGCTTCAAGAAAAAAAGAAGAAACTCAAGGTAGTAAACTAACCAACTGCTATGTCTACTAACTGCCTAGTTATGATATAGATGTAGTGTTAAGTTAATAATGAGTTTAAGGCAAAGATAAACTCATTTACTAACCCAGTTTACTCGTGAGTCTGTTGCAGAAAAAAAACAGAAAGGGACAGTGTGCAGAAATCTAAAACAAACTCTGTAACTCTTGCTTCTGTAAAACTAAGTTCCAGAGGAGTTATAAAGATTCTATTGGTATAATGATGCACCTAACACATTATTAATACACCTAAATAGGCTATAAACACTTGGGAGAATTAAACGAACTCAACCTGATGCATTAACCGTGGAATAAGAAGAAGGAGTAGGCAGGTGCAAGTTCAGGAGTGTTTAATAATAAATGAAAAACCCATCTGATGCACTAAGAGTGGAGGAGTAAACTGAAAGTATAAGTTAGCAATATGTGGGAGTGTTTAATAATAAATAAAAACCCATCTGATGCACTAAGAGTGGAGGAGTAAACTGAATTATGTTTCAGTTTTCTCTGTATTACCGGTTCTGTATTGGGAGATTTCAGAGGAGTTAACAGTGCTATGTTGGGATTGTTTTGAGGTTAAAACTTCACCAAAACACACAACCAAGAAACTAAAACGGTTGGGAGTAGTTGGAAGTCAGATTAAAAAAACAAGAAGAGATAACATACCAACTTCAGATTTTTGTTTCTTTCTAGTTATGTCCGGTTTTAGTATTAGGACATTTCAGTAACTTAAATAATGTCGTGGTGGGTCTGTTTTGAAGTTAAAACCTTGGGTAAACACCTAACTAATTGGGTAAGCAAGTTGAGGGAAAACTTAAAGTCCATCTGTAAACAAGAAAAGAGAGTAGGTGATGAAGCATTTCCATGTTTCAAGTTTTCATTTATTTCTGTTTCTGTAGAACTGACTACAAGCAAGAGTCAAGCATAAATGCACAGCTTCTGTTTCAGATTTCTTTCTATAACCATTGCATCTGTATAACTTAAATACAAGTGGTATAAGAGTGTTATGTTTGCTTGCGAATGAACCCAAGGCTTAGATACTACACCTAATTAAATGCAGATTACAGTTTCTGTAAAATGAGTTTTCAGAAGTGTTAACAGCTTTGTTTTGAGTTGTTTTTAAGTTCAAAACTTTCCTAATACACTTAGTTAATTGGGCAACAAGTTTGAAAGGAATTGGAGACTGATTAATAACCTAAAATAAAGTTTGAAAGGAGCTGTACAGAATCATGGACAACAAATGTTTGTGAAACCGAAGGCAAGTGATCCTCTGCTAACATTTTGATCATTTGAGTTCATAGTGTCACCAAGTTTGTCAGTAACCATTTAATTACCAAGTTCCCTGATGACCATCTGATTGATTTCATAATTAGATCAAAAAGCTGTAACGTTTTTCCTTTTTACTAGTATATGTAGAAATGATGACAAGTTTCAAGAGAAAAAAAATATGTACAAGGCACTTTTCCTTGCTTTTTCTTACATGCACCAAAATAAGAAATTTCATGCGCATAGAAGTGAGAGCTAAAGCCAAAGGAAAGCAAAAATGCATCCACAGCCAGCCTTACACATCATTCATATGTGTGTGTACGTACTATTGTATCGGATTCTTCCCCATAAGCAATCAACAAGCTGACAAAAACAAAGCATGCAGAGCATATACTCCAAACAAGGCTAACCACAACAAGTCACGTGAAGGTCAACTGAATTCATTTGCTCCTACACACCCCCACCACCCAGAAATGCTTAACCCATGTGCAACCACGACCGAAAAAGGAAAATCATGCAGAAACGATACCCATCGACTACTCAAGAGTGATATAAATATTTATTGATCAACAACCAGATAAATAGCTACTTGGTTTCCTAAGAATGGCGGATTATAAGAAAAAAAAGATGAGAAATTGATAATTGGTACCATGAAAGAGGGTGCAATTAGTAAACGATGTAATTAATTAATAGAAACACTATATAATGTATAGTATACTAGTATACTCAGGAAGATCGATCACTCACACACAGTTTTTGAAACTATTCTTCTGCCCAGAAGATGGTGAAAGAGAGTTGCGGCACCAACAGTAAGGAGGAAGTAGAAGATGGTGAAAGAGAGTTGCGTGGATGCTTAACAAATTTGCCTTACAGTACATTTAGGTTGGAGTACAGAGGTCTTGGATTAGTTTTCTTTTGGCAGGGGCGGTAATGGGATTAGGTAGAAATAGTGTTCGTGGACAGGTGGGTTAATTTCTTTCTTTAATATCTTATGTTAAGCATTTTAAATCTATGCTTTATGTGCCACGAACCTGCTTTTCACTATATGGTATATCTGGTGTTTCTTAGCTGGTTGACTTATTGTACAGAAAAGCTACTTCAAAGTAGTGGGAAAATAATCGCCAGTAGTTAATTAACAATCCTTGAGAAAAAAGGGTACACATGCAATTGCTCACAATTGTCTCAAACAAACATCACATACGAAAAATCGCTAACAATCATACAGAAATACAGGAGCATTGACACAAAATTGAAGAGGGAAGATAGAAATCGATTAATGCACACAATCAGAGCCGCCCGATAATCAATATAAATAAACAGAACAGCGCTGTTACCAATCAAAAAAAAAAATAAACAGAACAGCGCCGATCAATGTAATTGGTTCTCCCAACTTATCACATCTTTGCTAAATTCACAATGTACAGAAGAATGGCTTAATTGGTGGTGAGGAGGAGAAGCTTAGTTGAGATTATTACCGATTCTAGCGCGATTAGAGAAGAAACGGGGCACATCTGCGCGCTGGAGACGGCGAGCAGAAGCGCGCTAGCTAGCTAGCGTTCGCAGTGGCGGCCGGAAGATAGAGGGACGGCGAGCAGACAGGATGCGGTGGTGGATGGGCAGCGATTGGTGGCGACAATGGAAGAAGAGGGACGGCGCGAGAGAGATGGTGATCGATAGGGAAGACAGAAGTTACAACATGCAGGCGCGCGCGATCGGAGGAAGAAGAAAGAAAATATGGCGGGGTAGAATAAAAATATATTAGGGTTGTAAGAGGCGGTTCCGGAATAATCGTCGTTTTAAGAACCGTAGGTCAACGATGTCAACAAATAAAAACGACGGTTTACATTACACCGTCGTTTAAGAACAAAGACGGCGCGAATGCTAAGAAACAAAAACGACGGTTCATTGTGGCCCGTCTTTTATCTTGTAAACCGTCTGTTTATAATATGACTTTAAATGACGGATTCTACGAACCGTCTTTTAAAATGAGTAACACTCACCCGCGCGCGCGACCTCAACGTTTTAGAGACGGTTTTTTAAAAAACCGTCGTTTATAGACCGTATCTTTTAATCATTTTTCTACTAGTGACAGGCTTCCCTTGTGCAAACACGTAATCGATCTAAGAATCACTCTAATCCTAAATCGTTACAGCAGTTCTCATGAGAATACTCTCAGACCTAGGAATCTATCTTCCTTAGAAAAACGTTCTTTGTTTCTGTGTACATCGTTTCCTTAAATAGCTTTGCTAAATCACAATCTAAAATATATTGATAAATTAAAAGATAAACCAAAGCCAAACGAGAGTATAAAATCTGTTTAGATTTTATACTCATTAATATCTAAGATAAGATCTTCCCTAAAATATCTCCAACAGAAATATATTCAGCAGTCTCCTTCCTCTTTCCGTTCGCACTGTCATCAAGCAATTGTGTCATGCACACATATCATAGTATGTTACACAGAGTTGTTAATCAAAAAACATCAACAGGCTTAACAATTATAACAGACGTGAGAACTATGGATCGATAATATAAGTGCAATACCAACGTTCACCTTGGGCCTCAAATCTCTGGACGTACAGCCAATTCAAGCACCTTGCTAAGCTTTAGTTGTATGGACGTTAAGCTCCTGATTTTTCAGAAATGAACTCTCTCAACGGATTTGGAGATCGTTCTATATATAGCTAGTTTATTTCAGTTTATTCTCACACTTTTTATATCTTAACTTCCTAGTATTTTGGAGAGCGCACTGCTTTGTAATCAGAGAGAAAAGCTTTTGTCATTTTATTAGTCTTATTCTACAACATTATAGATTGACTTAATCTAGGGTGTTTCTAGGCTCACCATTCAGACTGAATCTAGTTGTTCTTATGATATGATAGAGTGCTCTTATATTTTCAAGGCAAACTCCACCATTCAGACTGAATCTAGTTGTTCTTATGCACAGAGTTGAGGTTCACCATCCAAATCTATTCTATCATGTCCCGCCCCTCAAGAGATGCTTTATATGGACCAAGTCAGACATTACGGATGAAGGAGGGTCGATGATTCGCCAAAAGTTAGCTCTATTGGGGGTTCACTTAGAAGAATTACCGAATTCAGGGGAACATGTAATCCTTCTACCACGGAAATTCATGACAAGAAAAAATGAGATGATACACTCAAGTAACGAGACTTATTTATCATTCCTTCTCTAGTTATTATTTGGGTGTATGTGTTGTGTTCTAATGTGCATTTTCTATTACTTTCCAAGTTTCATACCAAGTCAATCAGTTATTACCTTAAATGCATTGAATTTCATTCTTTTCATGAATGCATATATATAAATTTCTTATTTTTTACTGGTATATAGACAGTGCACCATGGAACTCTAATACTTCCTCGATAATGGTGAAAAGGGGGAAGTGATATATTGTTGAGTTTATTTTTGTGTTTTCATTTCTAATCTATTGTGGGGAAATTAAGTACAGAGACTTGTTCATGCATGAATTGAATGGGAATAATAAGGTCATCCTTTTCCACCATTCTCGATTGGTTTAAGTGTTTACAAAACTGTCTCAACATCAACATCAAATAATGCTATATTTTTGTTGTCGTCCGTAAAACGGGGGAAATTGTTGGAACTTTTGGGTTACCGATGATGATAAAATCAACGCGCAAATTGAGTCAATGAAGAAATGCTAGAACTGGATTTTGCTATAGATGGAGTCCATCAATACAAACACAATGGATTAATGAAGGCGGTTGATCAATCGAGTTGATTAAATTGATCAACTTCAGCAGTCAACCAATACAAACACATCTAGACAAAGAAATGGCATCACAAAGAATGTAAGAACAAGACTTAAAGTTTAACGGCAAGTAGAGTCCATCACTGGCGTTCGTCATTTATCCGGAGTCAATCTGACAATGATAGTTGCAACAACCATAAAATTCATGGGAGAACACTACTAATTTATGCGTTGACTGGGTAGTTGACTGGAAATTAAGGGCCAACTCTCAGAAAACATCAACAAAAAGTTACATTCAATTTTTGTGCAAGTAAGACATTGAGGAGCCAAAAAATCAAATGTAGACTCTAACAGGCGTTCGAAAGGGGTTACTATAAAAGGAGTATTCTTCCAGCTTTTTACTTGTGCTTTTCTACACCACATTATTATATTTTGAGACAAAAGTCACCGAAAAGAGAGAATATATTTCTATACCTTGTAATTGAAAATATTGAGAGCTTCATAGATCGAGTCAATCTACGGTGTACCTATGCTTGGTCCACTTTCTATTGAGCTTATTACATAACGGGCAGGTGAGTGATTAAGTACCTACTATATGGAATTTTCTACTCAGTGGGTAGTGTAAATTCTTGAGTTTGAAACCAATCAATGCAAGATAATTTATTTTGGGAAAAGTTTGACTTTGGCTGCTTCCACTTCATAATTTCGATCGAGCTAAGGTACTTTGCAAACTCATTGCTCAAAGACAATTAAAGCAAATGTGGCATATATGGGAGATGAGGGACAACGAGCAAGGAGTATAGAGGGAAGTGAAGGGTGAGTGCCAGAAAAGAAGTGGGTACGGAAGAGGAAACCGCTCAAAGATTTGAACGTTGGAAGCAGAGTGGCAGCAAGCGAGAACGTAGCGCAATGAGACGACAAGAAAAGTACAGTATATAAGGAACCACACATGAGGCATGGGCAAGATCCAAGAAGGAGAATGAGGACCCAATTTGATGGTTATCGGTCTCCATCAAGGGAACCACATAGCGAAGGGGAGGGAGTTGTGACACACACAAGAAAGAAGGAACAATAATTCAGATTTTAAAGTGAAATACCACAAACCCTTATATGTTTTTTAAGTACTAAAATATGGTATAATAAGGCTAAAAAGTGCCTTGGAAACATTAGTGAGCAATTTAAACCATAGAAAACACTATAAAATACCATAAAGGTAATTAGAGCAAAAATGTACTCTAAGCTTGGGATAACCTTGGTTTAGACTCTAAGAGCCTACCAAGACTTTATTTACATGTTAATGAACATGTTAAATCAATTACCAAGGAAAACCAAGCTTGCAAACAAGTTAAAACACAAAATGTGCTTTAATTTTTGAAAAATTGTTTTGTAAATGAGTTTTGAGTGGCTAAATGTCCATCATTACTCTTTAATTAACATGTGTACTACTTAGTATCACATTAGGAGGTCTAAATCAATGGGAAATCAAAAATTTCACAAATATGTGCCTTGGTTAGTGAATAGTAACCAAATAGTGCTAGTTTAAGACATTAGTCAACATAAGTCAATTGATTGGTCAACAAAGACCATTAAACACCCCATTTGACTAAGGGGGCCGGTTTTCAAGGGTGACTCACCACACTTAGTTAAATAACTAAAGAAGAAAACAAAAAGTAAGATAAGTCACTATTTACTTTATGTTAAATATCTTTCAAAAACAAGCCTCTCTCCTCATTCTCTCATTCCCACTCATTCCCACCATCTCCAACCTCTCTTCTTCCTTCTCATTCACGGTTTTGCTATAGTCCACACACATACTCCATCTTTATTTGCTTGTATCTCCTAGCTCCATGCTCCAAAATTAATTCCAAGACCACCATTCTCTTAGTTTAGTCAAGCTCTACAATCTTGTCTTTTCAAATCTCTAAAACCTCCATTTCGGTGCCAAGAGGAATCACCATGGAAGGAGCTTGAACTCATCTTTTTACATATCATTGTTCTCCTATGCTTCAAGGTAAGGAAACTCAAAGAAAAACTTCATTTCCTCTTGTTTTCATATGTGACCGAAATCACCTTCTTTATGGTGTTTTCTTTTGCTCATTCATAGCTCATTCCAATCTTCAAGGACTAGGTGGAGTCCTCTCTTGCTACTTAATCCAATTCCCATTCAATTCTAAGGTAAAATATTCATTTATGTGTTTTAAAACATTGTATAACCTAAGGTTTATTAATGAGTATAAGCATGAAGCTTAATGCTCATTATCTTTACTTGTGTATGGATAGAAGGTTGACAAGTGATCAAGTTCCTTGCTAATTTTCAATCCAAGGAAACAAGAAAGAAGTTTGGAAGGAAAAGAGGTAAATAACCTAACCTAATGTGCCCTAGGAAAATTGAGCTCTAAAATGCTTAATAAACAATCTAAGGAGCCAATGGCAAATGAGTTAGAAAAGTATCCTCAAGGAGGTTATTAAGGGCATATGAATTGATGTGTGTATTTGCAGGTCAAAGGCATATACTATGTGGAAATTCAGTGTTTATGGTTTATGCAATTTAAGGGCCTAAGTGCCAAGCAATTTAAGTTATGCACTATATTGTGATGTAGTGTAGTTTAAGGCTTAGATGTGTGTAAAGAACATTTTTATGTGAATAAATGTTCTTGGGTGTTTAAAGGTGAAAAACCTTGTGTTTTAGGTGTAAGGAGATACTAACAAGCTATGTCAAAATTTGAGTAGAAAGTAAGAGTTTAGGTGTTAAATGATGTTTAGTGACCTAGGTTGTACTAGGAATTGTAAGGGCTAAAACTTGTGAAGAAAAGGAAATTAAGGTGTTCTAGGTGTTAAAATTTCATGGGCGTTGTCTTGGAGGATTTTAGTGTTCATTTGGTGATAGTGGTGCATCAAGGTCATGGAGGGAAAAAAATAGTCAAGTTTAGAGAAGTTTGGTGAACAAGAGAAGAAATTGTGTTTGTGAGAGTAAGTGTGTATTGGAAAAAAAATAGAAAGAGCTTGTGAAATAGAGGTGTTGGGTAAGAATGTGCTTAAAGGAGTAGAGGTAGTGTAAAGAGGTAACATTTGGTTAGTGGTATGTAGGCATAAAACTACCATTTAGAACTTAAGGAAAAAATACAACAAGTGTTTGGAGAATTTTGTAAGAAATTGTAGTAACAAGTTGGGAAAAAGAATTGGACAAGTTTTGAGGTGATATTTAAGCATTAGAATATACCTAAGAACTATGAGAAGCTTGGGTAACAATGGATGAAGAGAATAAGTGAAACAAGACTGTGAAAATGTCAATTTTTGGGAATCTGTTGCAGTGGTCCGGGACTAGGTCCAGGTAATGTCCGACTTGCCATGCATAAATATAAAGGCCGAGAGTACTTCTACTACCTTGGTCCGGGACTTATGTCTAGTACTAAGACCCGACCCCCCTATTAACCAGCCGAGATTTCCACACAGACCTGGTCCGGACTTAGGGTCTGGACAAGGACCCGGACCAGAGTCTAAATCACCCGAGAGTTAAGCCCTGTATAGGTCCGGGACTTTAGGTAAGGACCAAGTCCCAGACACTTAAAAACTTAGTTTAAGGTTAGAAAATGATGGTACATGATGGTGATTAGTTGGTAAAGGTGTTATAAGGCTGTTCAAGACATGTTAGGTGTGTTATAATGACAATTTAAAAGGTGAAAGTTATAACAAAGTGTAAAAATAAAATAAACTAGATATGTGAAGTAATAAGTTAACAACGAACTAGTACGTTAATTAACTGACGTTACTAAATGTGTATAGGATTCTTCAACGGTGGAAAACAAACACAGCAGGGACCAAGGTATGGTTTTCTTGCAGTTTGTTGCCTACCTGTTTACACCGGCTTGTGTGTTGTTTGTTTTTCTGTGTGTTTATGACCTTGTAAGACTTAAGTCTTGTAATGAGTTTACAGTTGTGAATATTATTGTGTTGGTAAGGTATATCTCATCTCCCTTGTGTGTGTCTAACTAGACCTAAACACTTGCTTGTGAATTAACTTAATAAGTTTCAATAATGAGACTTCTAACAAGTACTAACGGGGGAAGTGAGGAGTCCGGTCGTTCCGGCCACGCGTGTGAGTATGGGAGTCGATGTCTTAACCGGTTCGATTCTTTTTGTATGTCATGGTTGTCTTCTCTTTGGTTTTCAACCTCCCTTTAGCTTATCAAAGGCTATTTACTGACTCACGTCGGGCTGCAGGGGCATACTATGTTCGGTGTGCTTGGATTACTATATCCAACGCACCTTGGGGTTAAGTTATCCGTTCAATCTAACAGGACGGTAACGAGTTATGTAACGAGCTTAGCATGAGTTTGGCAACATTCTCTAGGCTCTCCATGTGATCTAACTATGTTGGTTCGGTTCCTAAAGGGAATCATTTTTGTTGTGTTATATGTTGTTGTGCTATGCAATATCTCTTGCTATGCTATATATATATATGTTGTATGTAGAAAATTAATGCCATGTTATCATGACAAATAGTTGCGTGTATCCCGGTAGCCGATGGGCTGCGCGTTAACCATACCAGCCAAGGGTTGCTGACCCCCTTTGGGGGGCTCCATATTTATTTGCAGGATGAGGATCGAAGAAGCGGATTGGCTTTAGATCTTAGGTTATGAAATACTTTTGGTATATTTTGGATGTTGAGCCCGGGATGCGCCTGTGCTCCCGTGGCGTTATATTTTGGTTCCGTTGTTATTACAGTGGCGGTATTTTGACAGTTACAGTGATGGGATGTAATTAAATACTCGGTATCGTTGATTATGTATTTATGGTTATTAGTTCTATGCTCGGGAGTCTGATCATCAGACCGGTACAAATTGTATGTATTCTACCTTGTTAGCCACGTGGGTGGTTAGCGGCGTGTAACACCAACCCGTTTAGTTACCATTCTAGTTGTTTATTTCCGCTGCGATTCCGGTTATTGTTAAGTGCGTGGTAGGGGTGTTACAAAAAGTGGTATCAGAGCGAAACTTCGCTCTGATGACTAGGATACCGAGCTTAGGAATATACCGAGTTATGAAATCTAGATATAGTTATTGAAGTGAGCAGTTGTGGGAAGGTTAACCATTAACTAAGTGTGGAAATACCTTAATGTCGGGAACGTGTTACAACCGTTGGAACCGATAAGTGTGCAAGCATAATGCTAATGAATGTTTGTGTGAATTCAGATGTCAGGTAGACCACGTGGTAGAGGTCGCGGGCGCGGCATTGGTGATACCGGGAACCAGGGAGAGAATACAATGACACAAGTCATGGCCGACGTTGTAGCGGCCGCCGTAGCCTAGATGGTCCCGTAGTTAGTAGCTGCGATGCAGCAGGGGCAACAGCCCGAAGTTCAGCCACCACCGCCACCGCCACGAGAGACCAACTGGGTCAAGGCGTTGGCTGATTTGAGACCCCCGTCGTTTAGTGGGGAGACCGACCCTGGTAAGTTGGAGGCGTACATCTCCGAGATGGAGACCGCCTACGAGACCTTGAATGTGCCTGATGAGGTCAAGGTCCGCCTTGCCGCTTACTACCAAAAGGGTTCGGCACAGAGTTGGTGGAAGCTGGTACAGGAGGGCAGTGTTGCTGACCCTACCTTTCAGTGGAGGGAGTACACGGCTCTGCTGCGAGCTAAGTACTACCCGATACATGTGCAGGAGGCCAAGCGCCTTAAGTTGGACAGCCTGAGACAAGGAGATAAGATGACAGTAGATGAGTATTACACCACCTTCATCAGACTTATCCACCTGCTACCAGATCTGGGTTACTCAGACCGGATACTGGTAAACCGTTTCTACAATGGACTCAGCTACCGCCTACGCTACGGGATGGGGCCAACTGGATATACTACCTTGCAGGTAATGGAACTGCAGTGCGATGTGAATAAGTACGTATAGTGTGTAAATGTGATTATGAGTTTGGTTTGCGGGGCATAACTAACACCTTAAATAATAGGAGTGCTATCATGCCGCTGCTATAGTAGAGATCATCGTCCGTCTGAGGGACGAGGAGAATGCGCTCAAGTGTAAGGCCACAAGCGAGGGCCAAAGCACCCAAGGGTACGGGGGAGGAAAGAAGAAGAAGCATTACCCCCAGTCCCATAAAGGTCAGCAACAGGGTGGCAAAGGCCAAGCCCAGACCACCACTGCTGAGGAGCCATTGCAACTCACCTATGCATATGCGGCTAAGCCCCTACGCTCTCAACCATTCAAGGGTAACCAATTAGTTATGAATACCGATTTTAAGTGTGTGATGTTATAATGTGAAGTGTGTACTGAATGTGTGATGTGTTAGCAGCTAGCACGGGATCTGGATCTGATCGCCACTACTACTGCAAGTGGTGTAACGGAGACCACCCCGGCAAGGACTGCAAGGGCAATGATGTGCAGTACCGATTCTGTAAGAAGATGGGGCATCGTGACTACGAGTGCTTCCAGAACCCGAATGGCAGAAACTACAAGGCCTAAGGGGCAGTGGAAGGGTAAGGCCGCCGCGATCACCGATGACCCGAAGACGGCTAACCAGCCACCCACAGATCAGAGGAACACTGATCCCCAGAAGGGGAAGGGGAAGGGGTCGGGGTCCGGCAAGGCCGCTCTAAATGTGGTGGACCGGTCTAAGGCACCAGGCCCTCTTCTAGACCAGGTACCACTTAAACCATTAAGTGAAATAAGTGATTGCATACCGCATTTCATGCATGTGAGTTAGTGAGTCTAAATGTACAACCACATAAGTAATGAGTTAAAGTATAGTGTGAAAGTCACCTAAATTAGGTAAATTGAAAACTTAGAAACCTTCAATATTTGCTATCCAATCCCGCCCACACCAAACCCTGAAGAAACCACCATCAGCATCACCGAATTCCCGATGGAGCAATGTCAGGTCATCCAACCAGGTAGGATATTATTAAATGGATACCTGACACCCGAAGCACAAATTCACATTATCCGACGATGCGACGAACTGGGAGCAGTGCCTGGAGGTTTCTACACACCCGAATATCCGAGCGGATCAAAGATGAAGTTGAAGATGATGTGCATGGGTAAGGACTGGAATCCTTACACCAAGACATATCAAGATGTGCGAGCTGAAGACGGGGCAACCATACCGAGGATACCTGAGGAGTTCCTTGCGGTCGTCAACCACGCCGTGGGAATTGCTCAGCAAGTTGAATCGGAACCAATTCCAAGTGTTAAAGCGGATTTGTGTATTGTAAATTTCTACCAGAAAGGTGGACGGTTAGGTCTACACCAAGATAAGGATGAAACACCCGAGTCTCTAAGTAAGGGAGTACCCGTGGTGTCTTGGTCCATTGGTGATACCGTAGTGTTTGTGTATGGTGAGCAGAAGCGTGGAGATCTCGTAAAGAAGTTAGTGTTGAAGTCGGGCGATGTGTTAATCATGGGTGGGCAGTCGAGGATGTTGTATCACGGTATCAAGAAGATCAAGCTGAATACCGCACCTCCAACAGTAATCAATGCCACACACATGAAACCCGGACGTTTGAATTTGACTTTCAGGCAGTTTTAAAGCCTTGTGTAATCATGTAATGTGTTATGACAGTTGTATAATAAGGATGCTATAGTTGGCTATGCCTACAAGTGTAAACCGACTTATGTTGTGAAGAATGTGTTAATGAATAAAGTGGAGTTGTTTTGAAGTATGTCAACCGTGTTATCACCGTGTACTTATAAGTTTGCCAATGAATTAGGCTGTGCACTCGGAACGGGAGGTATACTGAGTGTCTGCAATGAGGCAGAAGCCAGCAAGAGCGGCACAATCCTCACCAGTACCTTTCCAGTTAATGGCGTGGATGCATCAATCTTGTTCGACTCCGGAGCCTCACACACATTTATCTCGCTATCTTTTGCGAAGAGGCTGGGGGTCAGCGGTGAAGAGATGCCTGACTTGCTAGTCACTCTCCCGTCGAAAGAGCGGATCAGGTGTACCCGCTACCACCGAGATGCTGTTGTACAAATTAAAGATGAAGAGTTTCCAATCGACATGATAGAGTTCGACGGACTTGGGTTTGATGTTATAGTGGGGATGAACTGGTTGGAGCGGTACAAGGGTCGAATCCTAGGCGCCGAGCATCGACTGCTTCTTTGGAATCCGACTGGGGTTACCATTTCATACCGCCAGAGGCCCAGGGAGCCTTCGACACAGATCATCTCCGCTATGTGTATGTACCGGGAGTTGCGAAAGGGGAGTGATGTATACCTCTGCTATGTCCAGGACATAAAGAGAGATCCAGAGTTTAGCCCAGATGTGCCGGTAGTGTCGGAGTTTCCTGATGTTTTTCCTAAGGAACTGTCGGGCATGCCGTCCTCACGGGAAGTTGAGTTCGAGATTGAATTGGTGCCGGGAACTGGACCAATAGCGAAGGCACCCTACCGTATGGCTCCAGCTGAAATGACAGAGCTCAAGGAGCAGCTGAGATACCTACTCGACAAGGGATTTATTCGCCCGAGCGTTTCACCATGGGGAACACCGGTCCTCTTCGTGAAGAAGAAGGACGGCAGTCTCCGCCTCTGCATCGATTACAGAGAGCTGAATGCAGTGACAATGAAGAACCGTTATCCTTTACCACGCATCGATGATTTATTTGACCAGTTGAAAGGAGCATCAGTGTTCTCCAAGATTGACTTACGATCCGGCTACCATCAGATTGCTATTCGAGAGGGCGACATTGAGAAGACCGCATTCCGAACCAGATACGGTCACTATGAGTTCACGGTCATGCCGTTTGGGTTATCCAATGCACCAGCCAAGTTCATGGATTTAATGAACCGCTTGTTCCGAGATCAGTTGGACAAGTCGGTAGTAGTCTTCATCGACGATATCCTTGTGTATTCAAAATCGAAAGGTGAGCATGAAAGCCACCTGAGAAGTGTGTTGCAGACATTGAGACAGAATCAGTTGTATGCCAAATTCTCTAAGTGTGAATTCTGGTTGAACCAAGTTTCATTCCTTGGTCATGTTATTTCCGAGGCTGGGATCGCTGTTGATCCGGCCAAGATAGATGCAGTGCGCACCTGGCCTAGGCCGAAGACAGTTACCGACATCCGGAGCTTCCTCGGTCTGGCAGAATATTACAGGAGGTTTGTAAAGGACTTCTCCAGTGTCTCGAAACCGATGACTTCCTTGATGAAGAAGGATGCACCATTCGAGTGGACAGTCGACTGTGAGAGTTCTTTTCAGAGTCTCAAGGATGCTCTGACATCCGCACCAGTCCTGACTATACCAGACGGTACAGATGGTTTTGAGATCTACTGCGATGCATCCGGAAGAGGTATGGGTTGTGTGTTGATGCAACACGGGAAGGTTGTGGCATACGCCTCCCGACACCTGAAGAAGCACGAAGAGAACTACCCTACCCACGATTTAGAACTGGGTGCCATTGTCTTCACTTTGAAGATATGGCGACATCATTTGTATGGGGTAAGCGTGACAATTTATTCTGATCACAAAAGTTTGAAGTACTTGTTCACTGAGAAGGAGTTGAACATGAGACAAAGAAGGTGGGTCGAGTTCTTAAACGACTATGACATCAATTTACAGTACAAAGAGGGTAAGGAGAATGTGGTAGCTGACGCACTGAGTCGTAGAGCACACTCTCTCGGAGTACTCAGATGTCGGATCAGTATATGTTGGAGATCAGGTAGAAGCTTATTGATGGCACATTCGAGGGTCAGAAGTATGACTTCCGACTCCACGATGATGACCTGATTAGGCTTAATGGCCTACTATGTATTCTGAGAAGTAGCGCTGAGCTGAAGGAGCGCATACTGAGTGAATCCCATTGTTCTACTACTTTGATTCACCCCGGAGCTTCAAAGATGTATAAAGGTATGAAAAGATATTTTTGGTGGACTGGAGTGAAGAAAGATGTGAATGATTATGTGTTGAGGTGTCTCACTTGCCAGAAGGTCAAGTTTGAGCACCGACGGCCTGGTGGTATGGTGCAGCCAATGCCAGTGCCTGAGTGGAAGTTCCATGACATTTCCATGGACTTCGTAGTAGGGCTTCCGCCTACAAGGGGAGGTCTGAATATGATTTGGGTTGTTGTTGACCGACTAACCAAGGTGGCCCGATTCATTCCGATGAAGGACACTTGGAAAGTGGCGAAGCTTGCAGAGCTCTTCGACCGAGAGATTGTATGGCACCATGGGGTACCGAAGACTATCGTGTCTGATAGGGATACCAGATTCCTCTCGAGGTACTGGAGAACTACACAGGAAGCGCTCGGTACCGAGCTGAAGCTAAGTACAACGTTCCACCCACAGACAGATGGTCAGAGTGAGCGCACCATCCAGACACTTGAGGATATGTTACGTGCATGTGCACTTGACTTTCAGACCAGCTGGATTGATAAGTTACATCTGATTGAGTTTAGCTACAACAACAGTTACCATGCTTCGATCAAGATGTCTCCCTTCCAGGCTTTGTACGGTAGACCATGTCGTACGCCATTATGATGGGATGAGTCGACTGAGATGGTCATTATAGGACCTGAGTATTTAGAGCAAGTACAAGCAGAAGTATTCCAGATCCGGGCTAACATGAAGGCAGCTCTGGATAGGCAGAAATCATACGCCGATGTGCGCAGACGTGACCTGGAGTTCACCGTGGGCAACCAGGTATTTCTTAGAGTATCCCCCATGAAGGGAGTGTTTCATTTTGGCCAGAAAGGCAAGTTAAGCCCGAAATATGTGGGGCCTTATGTTATGACGGAGCGGATAGGCCCGGTAGCTTACAGGCTGGATTTACCTGCTGAGCTGGGCAAGGTACATGATGTATTTCATGTGTCCCAGTTGAAGAAATATATGCCTCATCCGTCTCATGTACTTCAGCCTGAAAGGCTAACCTTAGAGCCGACCATGCGATCAGTGGAGACTCCCGTACGGATTCTGGACACTAAGACTCGAGACACTCGTCATAAGTCTGTAAGACTAGTGAAGGTCCTCCGGTCTAACCAAGACGTTGAGGAGGCCATCTGGAAGCTGGAAGATAAGATGAAGGCGAAGTACCCGTCATTGTTTACTTCTTAGTGTTTGTATATATAGGGTACTGGGCGTACCCCTATTTTAAGGAGGGTAGAGCCGTTTCGGTTATGTATGTACGACATGTATTGTAATACGTTGTCTATGTTATGTTGTTATGTTACGGACCGTTGTGTTATGTGCTTGGACCTTGTTTCCGATGGCGTGTAAAGAACGTTGTAGGGAAGTGTTGTTTTAATAAGTCATCCTTGTGTTCTAAGATTGAAATTGTGCAGGGAACTTTGGGGACAAAGTTCTTTTAAGGGGTGTAGATTGAAATACCCCAAACCCTTATATGTTGTTTAAGTACTAAAATATGGTATAATAAGGCTAAAAAGTGCCTTGGAAACATTAGTGAGCAATTTAAACCATAGAAAACACTATAAAATACCATAAGGCAATTAGAGCAAAAATGTGCTCTAAGCTTGGGATAACCTTGGTTTAGACTCTAAGAGCCTACCAAGACTTTATTTACATGTTAATGAACATGTTAAATCAATTACCAAGGAAAACCAAGCTTGAAAACAAGTTAAAGCACAAAATGTGCTTTAAGGAGTCTTAAAGCACATTTTTGAAAATTGTTTTGTAAATGAGTTTTGAGTGGCTAAATGTCCATTATTACTCTTTAATTAACATGTGTACTACGTAGTACCACATTAGGAGGTCTAAATCAATAGGAAATCAAAAATTTCACAAATATGTGACTTGGTTAGTGAATAGTAACCAAATAGTGCTAGTTTAAGACATTAGTCAACATAAGTCAATTGATTGGTCAACAAAGACCATAAAACACCCCATTTGACTAAGGGGGCCAGTTTTCAAGGGTGACTCACCACACTTAGTTAAATAACTAAAGAAGAAAACAAAAAGTAAGATAAGTCACTATTTACTTTATGTTAAATATCTTTCAAAAACAAGCCTCTCTCCTCATTCTCTCATTCCCACTCATTCCCACCATCTTCAACCTCTATTCTTCCTTCTCATTCACGGTTTTGCTATAGTCCACACACATACTCCATCTTTGTTTGCTTGTATCTCCTAGCTCCATGCTCCAAAATTAATTCCAAGACCACCATTCTCTTAGTTTAGTTAAGCTCTACAATCTTGTCTTTTCAAATCTCTAAAACCTCCATTTCGGTGCCAAGAATCACCATGGAAGGAGCTTGAACTCATCTTTTTACATATCATTGTTCTCCTTTGCTTCAAGGTAAGGAAACTCAAAGAAAAACTTCATTTCCTCTTGTTTTCATATGTGACCGAAATCACCTTCTTCATGGTGTTTTCTTTTGCTCATTCATAGCTCATTCCAATCTTCAAAGGACTAGGTGTAGTCCTCTCTTGCTACTTAATCCAATTCCCATTCAATTCTAAGGTAAAATATTCCTTTATGTGTTTTAAACATTGTATAACCTAAGGTTTATTAATGAGTATAAGCATGAAGCTTAATGTTCATTATCTTTACTTGTGTATGGATAGAAGGTTGACAAGTGATCAAGTTCCTTGCTAATTTTCAATCCAAGGAAACAAGAAAGAAGTTTGGAAGGAAAAGAGGTAAATAACCTAACCTAATGTGCCTTAGGAAAATTGAGCTCTAAAATGCTTAATAAACAATCTAAGGAGCCAATGGTAAATGAGTTAGAAAAGTATCCTCAAGGAGGTTATTAAGGGCATATGAATTGATGTGTGTATTTGCAGGTCAAAGGCATATATTATGTGGAAATTCAGTGTTTATGGTTTATGCAATTTAAGGGCCTAAGTGCCAAGCAATTTAAATTATGCACTATATTGTGATGTAGTGTAGTTTAAGGCTTAGATGTGTGTAAAGAACATTTTTATGTGAATAAATGTTCTTGAGTGTTTAAAGGTGAAAAACCTTGTGTTTTAGGTGTAAGGAGATACTAACAAGCTATGTCAAAATTTGAGTAGAAAGTAAGGAGTTTAGGTGTTAAATGATGTTTAGTGACCTAGGTTGTACTAGGAATTGTAAGGGCTAAAACTTGTGAAGAAAAGGAAATTAAGGTGTTCTAGGTGTTAATAATGCATGGGCGTTGTCTTGGAGGATTTTAGTGTTCATTTGGTGATAGTGGTGCATCAAGGTCATGGAGGGAAAAAAATAGTCAAGTTTAGAGAAGTTTGGTGAACAAGAGAAGAAATTGTGTTTGTGAGAGTTTAAGTGTGTATTGGAAAAAAAATAGAAAGGAGCTTGTGAAATAGAGGTTGGGTAAGAATGATGCTTAAGGAGTAGAGGTAGTGTAAATAAGGTAACATTTTGGTTAGTTGGTATTGTAGGCATAAAACTACCATTTAGAACTTAAGGAAAAAATACAACAAGTGTTGGAGAATTTTGTAAGAAATTGAGTAACAAGTTGGGAAAAAGAATTGGACAAGTTTGAGGTGATATTTAAGCATTAGAATACATATGAGAAGCTTGGGTAAACAATGGATGAAGAGAATAAGTGAAACAAGACTTGAAAATGTCAATTTTGGGAATCTGTTGCAGTGGTCCGGGACCTAGGTCCAGGGTAATGTCCCGGACCATGCATAAATAAAGGCCGAGAGTACTTCTACTACCTTGGTCCGGGACTTATGTCTAGTACTAAGACCCGGACCACCCCTATTAAACCAGCCGAGGATTTCCACACAGACCTGGTCCGGGACTTAGGGTCTGGACAAGGACCCGGACCAGAGTCTGAAATCACCCGAGAGATTAAGCCATGGATAGGTCCGGGACTTTAGGTAAGGACCAAGTCCCGGACCACTTAAAAATCTTAGTTTAAGGTTAGAAAATGATGGCTAATGATGGTGATTAGTTGGTAAAGGTGTTATAAGGTTGTTCAAGACATGTTAGGTGTGTTATAATGACAATTTAAAAGGTGAAAAGTTATAACAAAGTGTAAAAATAAAATAAACTAGATATGTGAAGTAATAAGTTAACAACGGACTAGTACGTTAATTAACCGTCGTTACTAAATGTGTATAGGATTCTTCAACGGTGGAAAACAAACGCAGCAGGGACCAAGCACTAGTAGGAAAACAGCCTATTTCTGCGGTTGTAAAGGGCCTATTTCTGCGGTTTACAACCGCAGAAATGAGCACCGCAGAAATAGGTATTTTACCCTATTTTGGCGGTTTTGGAACCGCCGAAATAGGCAGTATTTTTTTTGTTTTTTCCTTTCCAGCTTATTAATGCACCCAAATACACCACAAAATTAAACAAACCTGTAAAGACATTGTATAATGATGCCACCACAATGGGGCGCCTCAGTAGCATACTATAAACCCATAAAGCGGCCATAATCATCGGCACGCATCAATAAATGCAAGAAAGCAAGAAAATTCATAACAAAAATAAGGATTAGTTGTACACTTCACCACACTCTCCACACCACACTCCATTACAATATACAATTCACTACGTTTCAATCTAATGAAGTACATAATAACACAACTAACGTTCAACACAAACTAACTTAAGAGGAATCAACTAAGTACGTCGATGGAGATAAATTCTGCCCAATCCTCGAGGATTTCAGATATGTGCCTCTCTTCGTAATTTCCAATGCCCACGATTTCTTCGAAAGCCTTGAACAAACAAAAATGAATAGTTAATGAGACACTACACAAAGAATGACAAAGAATAAAATACATATAACCAAGACTTTCAAAGATAGTTTTATACCTTGTCCAATGATTTTTCTGGCAAAAACTTGGATGATGCTACTAAGTCATGCATAAACCTCATAACATAGTAACCACATTCTGATCCACCAGGCTGTACTGGACACTATACATTCACACATTGCGTTATCAGTCATACTTGCAGGTCTACTATTAAAATGTTAACTATTTGCACAAAATAAGTAAAACTACCTTCACTGCAGTCCAAGGGATGTTCTTCGGTGTCTTTTGCAATGCACGCAGTGCAGCTTTGACGCCACTACACAAAATAAATAGTTTGAATGTAATACACAAATTAATCAAATTTAATTAAATAATTTATTAAGTTATGACAATTGTTGTATAATTTAAATAGCTCACCTCATTAGAGTCGCTGCTATCGCTGGCTTCTTGGCACTCGTACCAAGTGAGTCGAACTGTAAGACTCTTAGGTATTTCATGGCCAAAACCAACAATGACCAATGACGACTGCTCACGTAATGAATAAAATTGAAATCATAACACGGATAACATAACTTATAAATAAAACGTAATAAGATATGGAAATATGACTTCCCTTGATAATATGGCAGCATAATGTATGACTTGTCTGCACATTCATATATTGTGTTCGTCAAGTACCGCAAAAGACCTTCAGGATCCATTGACATAGTCACTTCACAGCAAGTAGCAGGGCATAGGAATCCGAAGCTGTTAGTCTGATGATCTCGTATCGCCTTAGAATGCACATGCTTGCACCATAAAGACAACAACATTAGTGAACGGCATTAAAGTACAAAAACTAATTCAAGTATTTCATTAATATAGGAAAAGGTATGAGATCGCTCACATGCTAGCTGACTTCAGAATCGACACATTTAACCAGTCTCTCTTGAATACATCAACGAAGTCGGACATATATATATCGAATGTATGAGTCTGTCCTTCGGGAGAGTGGTGGTGAAAAAGACCCTGGCTATCCTCCACTTGGATCCTATCACTCTGAGGTGACGTCATCAACAAGGCCAAGTGCATAAGTCTCATGTTCTATGACAACCCATCCAATATGTTCTTCTCTACTAAAGCAGGTCTCATCATGAAATTGGAGGATGCCCCGGTGAGAGCTGGTGTGCCAACAATTTTTCCTTTTCCTTTAGAGGTTTTTTTTTTCTCTGTTTCCTAAGTTGAAAAAGTTTAAGTGACTCACTCTAAACCATACTAATTGAAATCGGATAATAATTTTAGAGTAAGCGTTAATTGTTTACCTGGCCCGAGATTTTGACCCATGTACCCGGCCATTGGATTGTAGCTGTTTGAACAGAGCGAAGTATATTTCTGTCCCAGAGGTACCGGTATAGCAACATCAGCATATTCTGTCACATAATCATCTACAAGCACCCGAACATACCCCTGCCGTAGTGGTTCACCGCCGACGGTGTCTGTACGAGATGAGGGAAACAATTTACCCCACACCACCTTATATCCTCACCTCCCTCGGCATGAACAACGTGCATAAAACGGGTTCCTGAACATTAAGTAAAGAAGGGTTAAATGAACACAATCGAAGTAAATAGATGATTCTAAATAATTTATTTTCTAAGTTAATGTGACTAAACCTTAATAGATGCATATGGATATGGATCTATCGACTGCACACTACTCTGTCGTACTGGTGTGCCCTCCTCCCTATCAGCTGATGGTGCAGGGGCTGGTCTAGTCACCTCCTGACTGCTGCACATCTGTGAGCGTATTTTAGTCATCTCCTCTGTAACCAACTGATGAACATTCTGCCTAAGCCTCTGCTCAATATCAGCAGTAACCTTCAAATGTTCCTCATAGCTGATCATCTTTCCTTGTGAGCCTTTCCTAGACCCCGGATTGCCAAAAGCTTGGCGGATACCAACTTGTCCACCGAAACCAATAGCGCGACCAGGATGATCCACCTTTCCAAGAGCACGAGAAAGGGGATCATATTGTCTGTTCGGAGCCCAAGAACCCTCAGTAACTTGAGATTGTAACTCTTCCTATAAATCACAAAAATAACAAAATTCATTAATATACAGGTACACAAACAAATATTAAACTTATGTACTGAAATTAGATACTCACCATTTGATTTATAATCTCTCTCGTGGCATCATCGTACTAAGGATTTTCCGGCGTCGAGTTTTTTGGCACTCGACTCAACTCCCACACCTTCATCCTCCTGTCGCTAGGACCCACATCCTTTGGAAGCAAGCCCTTTTGCTCCCACTCTGGTACGCGTTCGGCAATACTTTTACCACCTAAGTGATGTGGGTATAGATTTTTCTTCGCATTTGCCTGCTGTCTTGCACGAACAGCCTACAAATACATATGTAACATGTAAGATACAAATAAGCAAATAAAACTGCCAAAATGTATAAAAGACAGCGTTGAATATTAGCTCTACCTGGTACTCTGGCGTGTGATGATACTCCGCAAACCGCGTCCACTGCTCCTCAGTGATGCCCTCGTACGCCTCCCAGGGTGGCAGTTCATCGCCTCATTCTGCATCATCCGATTCAGGGTCTTGATACGCAGCACCATGAATGTACTTGTCAGAGAGCCATTTCCTATGGTCGTAACTGTCACCCCATTTTTTTCAAGATATCCTCCTTAAGAGAAGATCAATACAGAAGCGACTCTACATAAAACCATAATTAGTCCATTTAGTACACAAGTACCGAGAAAATCTAAAAATCATATAATCATATAAAAAAAAACACACCTGAAGAAGCCCAAAATAGTGTCCTTCAATGATTGTGGCACTTGCTTCCAATTGTGATTTATGTCGCAGTAAGTTTGACCAGGTGGCCAGCATATGCAGTATAATCACTTCCAATTACCGTATGGCTGGTTGAACTCATTGAACACAAAGGCTTCGTGGGGGGGCCTTTAATTGCCTTCAGTGCACGGGTGGCACCTCTCTTCTTCACCTTCTTCCGGAGGAGGAGGAAGCTGGTGGCTCTGTCACCTGCTGTGATGGACAAGCCTCATCCTCCGGTGGGTGAGTTGTCTTCCCCTTCTTTCCTCCTCGTGTGGCCCGTTTTGCTGGTCTCTTCTGATGAGGATCAGCTTCTTCAATGGGCTGGTCCATAGGGTGATCAGCCACTGCAGTAAAGATAAGTTAGTCAAATTAATTGGATTTTATAATGTAAAGACAAATGTTGAACAAGTCAAGAAAATATAAACATAACATTACCATAAATACTTCTATGTTTGGTGTTATCAACCCAAAACCCTCGTCATGGTCTGATCGTGCATAAATCAAGTCGTTTTGAGTATCATCATTTAAATCCCGCAACCCCGTAGGAAACAATGTTGTTCCTTCAATCGTCTCATTCTCATCATCATCATCCTCATTTTCATTTTCAATCAGAACCGGTCTTCTACCTGGAAGAACAACAGACCATCTGGAGTCTTTTGGATCCTGAACATACCACACTTGGTCACAATCTTTTCCCATAACAAACTGATCATCCTTAAAACTGGCACGTGTGAGATCAACCAAGGTAAGACCTCCATCGTTTTGGATTCCACGTCGGTTGTCCACCCATTTGCAGCGGAACACTAAAAACGAATCAATATGGTAGTCTAGCTCCCAAATGTCCTCGATAACACCGTAATACCAACTGGAGCTCCTCACTGGTTGAGACTGGTTACCGATGTGGTACTCATTGAATGCCGCTTCTATTTTTACTCCACTGTTCTGGTTTATTGATTTAGCATCTTGGCGTGCAGTGTAATAAGTATACCCACTAATGTCATACCCCTCAAATGATACAATATTAGGTTCAGGTCCTATTGCTAAAAATCTGATTTCTTCATTGAGAACTTCTGAATTTGATGACGCTTTTTCAAAGACATAATATTTGAACCATTAGACAAACAGTCGGTTTTGTTCTTTCGCAAGCCAAAGATGGTTTCTGGTAGGATTTTGTTGTCTCAACTCATTCATATGAGTATCAAAGAAGGGTTCAACAGCCTCAAGGTGTTGTAACACAAACAGATGTGCTTGATGAATCAGTTGACTTGGTACTTGCACAATCTTTCTTCCAATGACACCTTTGCCTTTATATCTGCCGTAGTGTCTTGGTTTTGGGATACCGATTGATTCTGCTTCATTCAGATAATCAGTCACAAATTCTGTGACTTCCTCAGTCACCGTTGCTTCAATTATGCTCCCTTCTGGTCGATATCTATTCCTCATTCTACCCTTTAGAATACCCATGTATCGTTCAAAAGGGTACATGTAGCGTAAGTAGACCGGACCACAATTGGATCTCTCGAACAATGTGGACTATCAAGTGCACCATTATGTCAAAGAATGATGGTGGGAAATACATCTCTAATTGACATAATGTGACCACAATTTCACGTTGTAGATCATCGAGAGAGTTTACATCAATTACCTTGCAGCAGACAGTATTGAAGAAGAAACACAATCTGGTTAACGCATTTCTGACATCATTTGGCAATATCCCACGGATTGCTACTGGCAGAAGATGTAACATCAATACATGATAATCGTGAGATTTCATGCCTAACAGTTTCAAATCCTTCATCGATACAATGTTCTTCCAGTTTGAAGAATATCCAGACGGTACTTTTACCGAGTGTAGACATTTACAGAAGCTGATCTTCTCATTCTTTGAAAGTGTGTAGCATGCAGGAGGTAGGTATATTCGTCTCTCATTCTCCTGTGGGTGTAACTCTTTTCTTATACCCATGGCTTGCATGTCTTTTCTCACTTTCAATCCGTCTTTCGTTTTGCCGGGTATGTTGAGCAAAGTCCCACTCACTGCCTCACCAACATTCTTTACGATGTGCATGAAATCCAAACAGTGTCTGACAGGCAGATGACGCCAATACGGTAAATCCCAGAAGATAGAGCATTTTTTCCAAATGTTCTTTGCCGGTTTCGATGTGTTTCCAAAGACGTTCACAATGTCCTTAACCTTTGCATACACTTCCTCAGAGGTCAAAGGTAGACGGGCCACTCGAGTCTCGGCCTCACCATTGAACAGTTTCTTCTTCTTACGATAAGGGTGATCTTCAGGTAGAAAACGTCGATGACACATGTAAACATTCTTACCACAATTTTGTAAACGGTCCGAACATGTGTCATCCTCGCACACCGGACATGCAAATGTTCCTTTCACAGTGTATCCAGACAAGTTCCCGTATGCAGGGAAATCGTTGACCGTACAGAACAACAACGCCTTGAGCGTGAAATTTTCCCTTGCATAAGCATCATACACAACGGTTCCCTCATTCCACAGCAACTTCAAATCATCAATCAATGGGGCGAGGTATACATCAATATTATTACCTGGCTGCTTGGGGCCAGATATCAAAAGTGATAACATTATGTACCTGCGTTTCATACACAACCACGAAGGCAAATTGTAGATCACTAGTAAAACGGGCCAAGTACTGTGTTGACTGCTTAATGTGCCGTACGGGTTCATCCCGTCAGTACATAGCCCAAGCCTCAAATTCCTATCTTCACCTCCAAAATGTTCTTTGAACCGTCTATTGATGTTTCTCCACTGAGGTCCATCTGCTGGATGTCTTAATTTCTCATCACTCTTTCTACCCTCTGCGTGCCATCGTAAGTTCTTTGCATCTTTCGGATTCGCAAACAACCGTTTGAATCTGGGTATAATCGGCAAATACCACAGTATTTAGCTGGAGGGCTTTTTTTTGAACGGAGGAGTACTCACCATCTTTATGCTTATACCGGGACAACGGACATTTCGGGCAATTGTCCAGATGTTCGTATTCACCCCTGTACAACACACAGTTGTTTGGACACGCGTGAATTTTTTTGTACTCTACTCCCATTGGACACACCCATTTCTTTGCCTCATAGGTGGTGGTAGGGAGACCATTCTCATCCGGTAGCATATCATGAATCAGCTCGAGGAATGCCGAGAAACCTTTGTCACTCAATCCATATCTTCCCTTCAGGTTGAACAAATTCAATATAGCCGTCAATTTCGTGTACTTAGTGCACGTAGGATACAATGCCGTCTTGGATGCGTCCAACAACCTTTGATACTCATCCGGTCGATCGACAAAATTATTCTCAACGTTATCAAGCATCTCCATTATTTGCTCATCATGAAAAGTCGGTTCACTATCATTGACTCCAGAAGCACTTGGGACCGGTTCCGACTCGACAAAATCAAATGTGTGGTCGGTTCTCATCCTCTTCCTTTCATTAATGTACGAGGACCCGACATTATGTTCAACACTTTCTCCATGAAAAATCCATCTCTTATAGTGTGGCATGAAACCGCGAGTCTTCAGATGGAATTCAATTTCCCCAATGTTTGAAAATTTCCTTAAGACACCGCAGTCAACACAAGGACAAGGTATTTTCTCCGCCTTTGTCATGTCCTTGTGCTGCACTGCCGCTTTGCAAAACTCTTTCAACATGTTGTCATAGTGATCCCCTCGATCACCGTACATCCAGTCACGCTCCATACTTTATTTGAAACAAAACGGTACGATTAATGAAGCGTGACTGTATGCATATTAAATAAGCTAGCTACTCTAACTCTAAGGTTTCAACCTAAATTATATACTAGCACCTATATTATCTGAATACATAATCTCAATGATCAAACAAAAAGCAAAGTTTAGTACTTACTTGTACACAGAAAAGGAAACTGCAACGGTGATGGAAGAAGGTGGAAAATAAGAGAGGTGGTTCACGGACTTAAATGTGGTGAGACCTGATAAAGACAAAATTTAGATATTGTTATACATATACACATACATCAAACAATATTAATTACAAAGAGATTTTGTTAAAAAAAATCAGCATGACCTTTGCATAATTTTATCTATCCCATGCTTATTATTAAGCATTCACCAATCATTCAACAACACAAATTTCCATCACAAATCAAACTAATACCAAATTTATTCATCAACCAAATTTCAATATTTGGTGGAAATACAAAGTATAAAAGAGAAAAAAAGTTAGATTATATTACCGGTTCTTCCACTCCGCTTTCAATATACCGTGCAATGAATGGGGAAATCTTAAGCACTTCTCTATAGATAGAATAGAAACTCATTAGTTTATGTATGTTAATTGTTCGTAATTAGGATTGCAAAAATATATATAATAAGCTAAAAAGATGAAGATGTAAGTTGAGTATATTACGGGTTCACAAATGAAGTGTATTCAGCCCCGTACGACTTCAATCTGGTGAGCCCATTTAGTGATTTCCCCCTACAAAGGCATAACCACACAAAATGAGTAAAAAAACAAAAATAAAACACAAAAATAAAACTATAAAATTAATTAATCGACTCGAGAAAAAATAAAAACGCAAATAAAATTGAAAAAAATATTAAAACTTATCAAGTAAATATATCCTAATTGAACTAAGAGAAAAGATAAATGAACTACATACTATTAAACCTACAGAATTAAATTTGAAAGCTAAAAAAGAATTATGTAACTTAATACTAAACCAATTCAAGTAATGACAAAAAAATAAAATAAACAAAGCAAACCGCAAAATCAAAAACAAAAAGCAAAAAATCAGAATAAATACTAAAAGTCTAAAACGAAAGCAAGCGTAATCCTAACTAATCAAATTTGACGTATAATTAAACAAAGTAAAAATAAACAAGAATAAAAAGAGTAATGAAAAAAAACGTAACAAAATTTTAAAAAAGAAAGCAAATTAAAACTTAGCATGTAAATATATCCTAATTGAATTAAGAGAAAAGATAAACGAACTACATACTATTAACCTACAATTAAATTTGAAACCTAAAAAAAAGAATTATGTAAACCTAATACTAAACCAATTCAACTGATGACAAAATAAACAAAATAATTTTCAACACTTGCTCTAGTTTTCTAAGTTCTCCTTGTTACAGATTTTGTTCTCATTCCTACCACTCCATGTTCCTTCAACTAGTGTCATCTAGCACACACTTGCCTTATCTTCACCCAAGGTTCTACTCAATTACCCAATTCTCTTATAAACCAAAACCAAGGTGGTTAACCATTCAAGTTTACCTCTACAACACCTAGTTACTCTAGGTTCTTTTTTCCTCAACTCAAACACTTAAGTCATCTAATTTCTAGGACAATTTTGACAGAGTTTCCCCTATAATTTTAGCATTGCCCACACACAATTTCAGCTCACCAACTCATTTCTAATATCCACAACAACTTAAGCACTAACATACATTAAATTCTGCACAAACTCATCTATTTCCCCTTGGCTTCCAAGCCCTTTAATCATCATTTTATTAACACTAAAACAACTCAATCTCTTCCTCATTATACAATAACACCACTAATACTCAAAGCAATGTTAGTTCCTCATATTCAAGCAATTAAAAACGAAAAGCAAAACGCAAAATCAAAAACGAAAAACAAAACAATCCGAACAAATACTAAAAGTCTAAAACGAAAGCAACCTTAATCCTCACTAATCAAATTTGATATATAATTACACAAAGTAGAAATAAAACAAGAATAAAAGAAAAGTAATGAAAAGTCAAAATGAATAAAGGCACAACCACACAAAATGAGCAAAAAAACCACAATTATTCACTCAAACATTTTGTCGAGCACCTTGTGTGCACATATAATTTCACTTACAATACTACATATATACACAAATTTCATACACTCCACTAATTCAATCATCCACATTCACATTCAACCACAATTTCAGCAACAATCACAATAAATCCATAAATTTAGGTCAAAATCGATTTACCTTCTTTTTCTCCCTCCAATCACTTGCTGCTGCTGCTGTTTCTGTTCGACTTCGCCGGCACCCACGTTCGGCGGTGACGACGCGGCGGCGACGACCAGGCGGCGAGGAAGGCGCGGCGGCGAGGACGAGGTGAGTCGGAGTCGCACTTCGGTCGCAGCAGCAGCGGGAGTTCGAGATCAGTTGAAGCGTCGGGGTGAAATGAGAGAATTAGGGTAGGGGATGTTATTAAAAGACCTATTTCGGTGGTTCTTAGGTAAGAACCGCCAAAATAGGTTGTCGATATTTTTTTTAAAAAAAAATGAGCCCCTATTTCAGCAGTTCTTATGTAACAACCGCCGAAATAGTCTTTTCTATTTTTTTTAAAAATAAAACAGACCTATTTCGGCGGTTCTTAGGTAAAAACCGCCGAAATAGGTCTGTTTTATTTTTTTCAAAAAATAGAAAAGACCTATTTCGGCGGTTTTTACATAAGAACCGCCGAAATAGGGGTCCGACCATTTTCAGAAATAGGGGCGTAGAAATAGACCATTTTTGTAGTAGTGAAGAGAGATGGGAGAGAGAGAGAGAGAGTATTAATGTGTGCGTGTGAAATAAACACGACACTGATTGCTATTCATAGAGAAAATGACAAATGAGGCGGCTCACTGTTCATCTGCTGGCCAGGTTGAAGACGCGGGCTAGCTACCCCTACGTGGAGTAAAGTTGACATCACCCGGGATGGATCTGTCGAAAACAAAACTTCATTACCTTGTTTGGTTGTCTGTTAACTGAGAAAATGACACATCAATCTTGCGGTATTGATAATGTGCTACAAAGATGTGTGAGTGGTGAAGATAGACTATCCGACGAGACTTATAGGATGTGATGTCTGCGTCGCACGTGCTAGGTTATGAGTGTTCTATGTAGCAGAGTCGTGGTTGTTAGCAAAAATATGTGACTATCTCTACCTAGGCAGTGTACCTATCGTTTTGTGGAATAGTGAATTGAGTGGGGGCTGTTGACAATTTATTAACTAACTAAGAAAACTTAATTAAGAAAACAGGAAACGTCACTTTTTCAGATTTTGCTTAATTAATCTAATAGTAACTAAATGAACAAAAAGAAATAAAACAATTAACAAACAGTAACTAAAATACAATGAAAATTAAAGGTGATTAATGTGGTAAATAAAAGGCGTTCCCTGCGTTGTTTTGCTAACCTATTTCTTCAAATCCTATTAAATAATAATTTCACTAACATTGCAATAAACTCAGGAACTATAAATAATTCACCGACCGGGTCATGTACATTGAATTCTAATTGATTGGAAGAACTAGCGGCAGACTAATGCTCTAATCCAGAAACAGATCAATCGCTTTAAGAACAGTTCCTACTGGAGATAGATTAACCTATAGGCGGGGTCCTGCTTCTAGTTGTTAATCTGGTTTAAATCCCTATGTCTTGTTAACTAATCTCAGCACCGCATTTTGATTAGAAAACTACAAACGTTACTTTGATAATTAGCTAGAGAATCAAAATGCATGAGAAATAGGAATTAAAATATTGGATAAATAAAAAGTAATGAAAATAATTACATAATAAAATTTTACAAAATAGATTCGCTTCCCCCAACCCGGGAAACTAAAATAACTACTCACTCATGGATTCGGAAACAAGAACAAACATTAAAACGAACATAAAATAACACGTAACCAAACAAAAACAAGTAACAAAAAATAAGTCCAGAATTTCACTGTTTACTATTTGACTCCGGTTGTTCGTTGGTTCTGCCCTCGTCAAACTGGTAAACCAAAAAGATGTTGCTGTTCACGCCTCTCCCCTTCGGTTCAGTAATATTAAGTGGATGAAAGTGATGGTGTACATTCGGCAATTGAGGTGTGAGGATGTGTGCAGCCGTGTATGGAGATCGGTGTGGATGGCTGAAGGTGAAGATGTGATGATGGTGATGTAGTGCGATGAGGGGTAGAGGGCTACGGTGTTACAGAATCCCACATCAGCCGTATGGGAGGCTGGTGTGTGGTTCATAAAGGATTATGGGCTCTCCATTCCTTGAGTTAGCTTTTGGGATGACTCTCCCATGGTCCTGTAACAGAGGTATCAGAGCCGGACCCTGAGAGCTCCACGTCACCGGAAAGGGCGACCTGGAAAGGAGCGACCTGGGAAGGAGCGACCCGGGAAAGGGCTACCTAGGAAACGGCCGGAGATGCCGCCTAGAGTGAATGCCACCCGGAGTAGGCACCCAGAGTAGGCAGCCAGAGTGGGCCAACGTGGGCGTTGGTGCTCGAAGGGGAAGAACTATTACAGAATCCCACATCAGCCGTATGGGAGATTGGTGTGTGGTTCATATAAGACTATGGACTCTTCATCCCTTGAGCTAACTTTTGGGATGACTCTCCCATGTCCTGTAACATACGGTTGTATGCAGTGCGGCTGAAAAGTATTCTCTGGTGAGCGTGGTGATGATCGAAGATATCCCTGTGACGTGGAGCAAATTTCAATATAATGGTGCCTGTGATTCTAGGGATTACGGCTCGACCCCTTTTTTATCTTTTTTTTATCACTTTCGGTGCCCCTGTTTAATTCTCGGTGCCACGACTTTTTTCTTTTCTAATTGCTCCAACCCTCTCTTTCTTTATCAATTCAACCGTACCATCAAATTTAACATCCCTTATCTCTAACATTAAATCTTACGCGGTCCAAGTAAATCATACTGAACAATCTAGTAATAATTTAGCAGCGGAAATTACACCTACGGGATGTCACCGCCGTTGCACACCTACTGTACAGCAAGGCTACCATAACCACACTAAACGCTATATATAATTAGATATAATTATCACAACATTTACATAACTCGTCCTTATATTACAATAGTAACCAAATACATTCGTATTACATTCGTAATCAAAATAGTGACAACTTC
>CM041777.1:310158080-310188619 GCA_023374045.1 Limonium bicolor | reverse complement strand
AACTCTTTCAACATGTTGTCATAGTGATCCCCTCGATCACCGTACATCCACTCACGCTCCATACTATTTTTGAAACACAAAACGGTACGATTAATACCGTATACTCAAAATGAAAATGTTTTTGTATCATGGATTATATTGCTTTCTATGTATTTATACTCTAATGAAGCGTGACTGGATGCATATTAAATAAGCTAGCTACTCTAACTCTAAGGTTTCAACCTAAATTATATACTAACACCTATATTATCTGAATACATAATCTCAATGATCAAACAAAAAGCAAAGTTTAGTTGCTTACTTGTACACAGAAAAGGAAACTGCAACGGTGATGGAAGAAGGTGGAAAATAAGAGAGGTGGTTCACGGACTTAAATGTGGTGAGACCTGATAAAGACAAAATTTAGATATTGTTATACATATACACATACATCAAACAATATTAATTACAAAGAGATTTTGTTAAAAAAAATCAGCATGACCTTTGCATAATTTTATCTATCCTATGCTTATTATTAAGCATTCACCAATCATTCAACAACACAAATTTCCATCACAAATCAAACTAATACCAAATTTATTCATCAAACAAAATTTCAATAATTTGTGGAAATACAAAGTATAAAAGAGAAAAATAAGTTAGATTATATTACCGGTTCTTCCACTCCGCTTTCAATATACCGTGCAATGAATGGGGAAATCTTAAGCACTTCTCTATAGATAGAATAGAAACTCATTAGTTTATGTATGTTAATTGTTCGTAATTAGGATTGCAAAAATTTATATAATATGCTAAAAAGATGAAGATGTAAGTTGAGTATATTACGGGTTCACAAATGAAGTGTATTCAGCCCCGTACAACTTCAATCTGGTGAGCCCATTTAGTGATTTCCCCCTACAAAGGCATAACCACACAAAATGAGTAAAAAAAACAAAAATAAAACTATAAAATTAATTAATCGACTCGAGAAAAAATAAAAACGCAAATAAAATTGAAAAAAATATATTAAAATTTATCAAGTAAATATATCCTAATTCAAGTAATGACAAATCAAATAAAATAAACAAAGCAAACCACAAAATCAAAAACAAAAAGCAAAAAATCAGAATAAATACTAAAAGTCTAAAATGAAAGCAAGCGTAAACCTAACTAATCATATTTGACGTATAATTAAACAAAGTAAAAATAAAACAAGAATAAAAAAGAGTAATGAAAAAAAAACATGTAACAAAATTTTAAAAAAGAAAGCAAATTAAAACTTAGCATGTAAATATATCCTAATTGAATTAAGAGAAAAGATAAACGAACTACATACTATTTGAAATACCCCAAACCTTGATATGTTGTTAAACATTTAAACTATGGTATGTAAAGGCTAAAAAGTGCCTTAGAAACATCAGTGAACAATTTAAACCATAGTAAAATGCAATAAAGCACTAAGACATAGCCTGAGCAAAAAAAAACATGCTCTAAGCTTGGAGTGAACTTGGTCAGGACCCCAAAGAGCCTACCAAGACTTAATAATATTCAATTATGATTTAATAAGGCTAATTAAGTCCTTAGGAAACCCTGGTAGACAATTAAACCAAACAAAACACAAATAAATGCCTTAAAGTCAATATGGGCAAAAATGTGCTCTAAGCTTGGGACAAATTTGTATAAGACCTAATGGTCACACCTATACCTTATAAATATGTTAATGAACATATTAAATCAATTACCCAAGAAAACCAAGCTTGAAAACAAGTTAAAACACGAAATGTGCTTTAAGGAGTCTTAAAGCACATTTTTGAAAAATTGTCTTGTAAATGAGTTTTGAATGGCTAAATGTCCATCATTACTCTTTAATTAACATGTGTACTATATAGTATCACATTTGGAAGTCCATATCAATGGGAAATCAAAAATTTCACATCAATGTGCCTTGTTTTTGTGAATAGTAACTATTATAAGCTAGTTTGAAACATATGTTATTATAAGTAATTTAATTGGTCAACTAAGACCAAAACACCCCTAAGTAAATGATGGGGGCCGGTTTTATTAAGGTGAGTCACCACCATGTAAAAAAAATAACAATTAAAGAAAGGAAGGAAAAGTAAGTAAAAGAAGAAAGTTACTTTATAACATAAATATCTTCCAAAAGCAAAACTTATCTTCATTTCTCCCTTCCTCCTTCATTTCCCACATCTTCAAGCTCCCTTCCTCCCTTCATTTACGATTTGCTATAGTTCCACACAAGAACTCCATCTTTGAATGCTTGTAACTCCTAGCTCCATGGTCCAAATTCAATTTCAAGACCACCATTCTTCTAGTTGGAGCAAGCTCTACACTCCTATCTTTTCAAATCTTCAAGAACTCAATTTTGGTGCCATGGAGATTCACCATTGAAGGAGCTTGAGCTAATATTTTCATGCCTTGTCATTCTCTTATGTTTCAAGGTAAGGAAACTCAAAGAAAAATGATGTTCCTCATGTTTAGTGTTTCTGAAAATTCACCTCACAATGGTGTCTTTACCTTGCTTGTTTTAGCTCCATTTGAATCTTCCAAGGGCTAGGAGGAGTCCTCTCTTGATACTTATTCAAGCTCTCTTCCAATTCCAAAGGTAAAACAATTACCTTAATGTGTTAAGATAATATATGTAACTAGGGTTTACAATGAGATGAAGCTTAAAGCTTGTATACTCATTACATTATTTGTATAATGTTTAGAAGTTGACAAGCAACCAAAAGCCTTGCCAATTTAGTCAAGGAAACAAGAAAGAAGTTTGTGAGGAAAAGAGGTGAATGTGCTAACCTAAGGTGGTTTAAAGTCTTAGGAGAAATGAGCTAGTATTGCTTATGAAAATGATTTAAGGAGCCAAGGGAAAATGACTTAGAAGAATGCTCTCAAGGGCTTAGTAAAAGGCATATGTATTGTTGAGTGTGTTTGCAGGTCAAAGGCAAATACAATGTGGGAAATTCAGTGTTTATGATTTATGCATCTTAAGGGCCTAAGAGCCATGTTATTTAAGGGCCTAAGTGCCATGCAATTTAAATTATGCACTATATTGTGATGTAGTGCTAAATGTGTGAAGTTTGTGTATAAGAATGTGTTTGATGGATTTAGAAGTGTGTAAAGAACATTCTTTGTGAAGTTGAGTGTCTTGGATGGTTAAAGGAGAAAAAAACATATGTTTGTGTGTAAGGAATGTGCATTAAGTGATTAAGTGTTTTTGGTTGTAAAAGGGTGAAAACCTAAGTGTTTGAGTGTGAGAATACTCTTGATGGATTTTAGGTGTTCTTGAATGTTTTATGGTGAAAAACAATGTGTTTTGGTATGACATTGTGCTAAGAGAACCTATGGCAAAATTTAGATGATGTATAAGAAGTTCTAAGTGTTTAAAAAGAGTTTTGGTGAGTTTGGAAGTGTTGAGAATGATTAAATGTTTTACTAGGGAAGAAAGCATGTATTAAGGTGTTTAGAGTGCTACAAGGATTTAGACATTGTCTTGGAAGTTCTAGAAATCAAATGAGTGTTTTGGACACACCAAAGTTATTTCGGAGTTGTTCTAGGACTTAGGCAAACTTTGGGAAAACAAGGAGAAGGAATAAACTTGTAAAAGGACTACAAGGATGATATAAGGAATTTAGTTGTAAGAAAAGATGCTTAAGAGTGGATGTTCAAATGGAGAAGAAATATTATGGTATAATGGTTACAATAGGCATGAAACACCACTTAGAAACCTAAGGAGGAAATACTATAAGTGTTAGAGATTTTGGTGGAAATTGGTTAAGTGTTTAAAGGCTTGGAAAATGAGTGTTTTGGCTTGTCCGAACATCCGTCCGGACATGGACGTTCGGACAGGCCCTGTTGCGTAAAAATTCTCAGAGTCTCGAACTGTGTCCGAACTTCGGAAGTCCGGACACAGGTTCGGACAAATGAGATTTTACCTTGAAATCTTCCTCGACCCATGTCCGAACTTCTGAAGTCCGGACACATGTTCGGACATGCGTCTGTTTCCAGTTTTAAGTCACGGCTTGCGTCCGAACTTGGGAAGTCCGGACACAAGTTCGGACATGCCACTGTTTTGGCCAAAAATGTTGTTTAAGGTTAGGAAAAGTTGTCTAAAAATGGTGATTATTAAGTAATGATGTTATAAGATTGTTAAGGACATGTTAAGTAAGTTATAATGACAATTTAGTGAGGGAAACGTTGTATTAGAATGTAAAAGTAAAATAAGTTAAAAATGTGAAGTTATTTAACTAAGTTAACGGGGGTAAGTTATAAGCATTAGACTTTAAACAATCGTGTTACCCCGATGTTAATAAAAGTACATGTAATGTTATCAGTTGTTCGAGAATTGCTCGAGAAACATAAGTGGACATGATAAAGTGGACTCCGGTGACAGGTATGGTTTTCTTGCAACCTGTGTCCTACCGGATTACACCGGCTTGTATGCCAATGTGTTTTTCTGTATGTTTGCCACGTTGTAAGATAAAACATGTAATGAGTTTATAGTAATTCATATATGTGGCGTGTTCAACTCCGATACCATTTAACCTCGATGGTGTTCAACCTTAGCTAACTAAGTCTAGGATCACATGAGAGTTCGGTATTCGGATTAAACGACCCAAACCATGGGGCGTTCTAACCACGGCTATGCGTGTGTTAATTGTGTGATATGTGTATGTGGATGTAGGGATCTCCCTTGTATGTCTAACCCAGTTGTAGTACTGTATGGTGTGTAGATGTGATAGACTCCATAGTGGGGTTCTAACTAATATCTAAAAGTAAGTATGTACTAACAGTGGTGAGGAATCCGGTTAGGCCGGTCACGCGTTGTTTGGGAGTGGGTATCCTTTTTAGCCTTACCCTTCTCTCTGTTATGGTTGTTTCCCTCACGGGTTATGATCTCCCATTAGCTTACTCCAAAGCTTAGCTATTCTGACTTATGATCGGTTTAGAGGGAACATGTGTTTGTGCGGTGTGTTCGGGTCACCAAACCCGAACCATCTTAACTTAAGTTACTCGTCCGACTATTAGGACGGTAATGAGTGTTGTATAACGAGCTTACCATGAGGGTGACATCATCCTCTAGGCTCACCAGTGAATTAACAATGTTTGGGTCGATTCCTAAGAGAACCGTTCCCGTTATGTTATATGTTGTTGATGTAATGCAATATCTATTGCGATGTTATTATGTGCATGTTGAAACGTGAAAAGTGTTGTTATGGGTTGTTATGTGATGAATGTTATATGTTGTAAAATGTGGAGTATGTGGATCATGGAAATGAATCCCAGTTTGTGATAAGAGGCATTTAAGGATAACCCGATTAATGGGTAGTTGTCGTCTATTAAGGAAGTAGCTCCATTAGAGGAGAAACACTCTAGGGGAAATGAATACCATGAGTGACTTATCAAGTAAGGATGTGTTATCTATTTGTTGAGCCCATTGAGGCGGAATGTTATGTGTTGTGTGTTTATAGTTGCATGCATGATTTAAATATAATCAACCGCATGCTAAGACAACAATTAGTTGTGCGTGGCCCGGTAGCATGCGGGCTGCGGGATTACCATACCAGCAAAGGTGCTGAGCCCCTTGGGGGCCACCCTTTCTCTTCTTTTCCTATTTCAGGTACAAGGAGCTGGAAGCCGTTCGAGAGTAGAACGGGGTAGCCGTTGTACATGGGTAATCATTTAAGTTGTATATATACAGTAGGTGTAGTAAGACCGAAATTGTTATCGGCATTAGTTTGTGAATACTCGGTACAGTTGGAAGGTATATGTTATTTCTATTGTTAAAGGAAGGGTCAGTAATGTGTAGTCGCTCGGAAATCTAGTCCATCAGACCGATACATTGTATATGTAATAGCCTTGTTAGCCACGTGGGTGGTTAACGGCGAGTAACACCAACGAGTTAAGTAATGTGATGAAGTTTGTTTTTCCGCTGCAGTTTATTGTAAGTGTGTTAATGTTAGATGGGGTATTACACTATTAACCTACATAATTAAATTTGAAACCTAAAAAAAGAATTATGTAAACATAATACTAAACCAATTCAACTAATGACAAAATAAACAAAATCATTTTCAACACTTGCTCTAGTTTTCTAAGTTCTCCTTGTTACAGATTTTGTTCTCATTCCTACCACTCCATGTTCCTTCAACTAATGTCATTTAGCACACACTTGTCTTATTCTCACCCAAGGTTCTACTCAATTACCCAATTCTCTTATAAACCAAAACCAAGGTGGTTAACCATTCAAGTTTACCTCTACAACACCTAGTTACTCTAGGTTCTTTTTTTCTCAACTCAAATACTTAAGTCATCTAATTTCTAGGACAATTTTGACAGAGTTTCCCCTATAATTTTAGCATTGCCCACACACAATTTCAGCTCACCAACTCATTTCTAATATCCACAACAATCTTAAGCACTACACACATTAAATTTCTGCACAAACTCATCTATTTCCCCTTGGCTTCCAAGCCCTTTAATCATCATTTTATTAACACTAAAACAACTCAATCTCTTCCTCATTATACAATAACACCACTAATACTCAAAGCAATGTTAGTTCCTCATATTCAAGCAATTAAAAATGAAAAACAAAACGCAAAATCAAAAACGAAAAGCAAAACAATCCTAATAAATACTAAAAGTCTAAAACGAAAGCAAGTGTAATCCTCACTAATCAAATTTGATGTATAATTACACAAAGTAGAAATAAAACAAGAATAAAAGAAAAGTAATGAAAAATAAAAATAAAAAACAAAGGCACAACCACACAAAAATGAGAAAAAAAACCACAATTATTCACTCAAACATTTTGTTGAGCACCTTGTGTGCACATATAATTTCACTTCTACCATACTACATATATACATAAATTTCATACACTCCACTAATACAATCATCCACATTCACATTCAACCACAATTTAAGCAACAATCACAAAAAATCCATAAATGTAGGTCAAAATCGAACTTATACCTTCTTCTTCTCCCTCTGTTCGACTAGCTGCTGCTGCTGTTTCTGTTCCACTTCGCCGGCACCAACGTTCGGCGGTGATGACGCGGCGGCAACGACCAGGCGGCGAGGAAGGTGTGGCGGCGAGGGCGAGGCGGCGGCGGAAGCAGAAGGAGGTGTAGTCACGGAGTTGCCTCTTCGGTCGCAGCAGCAGCGGGAGTTCGAGAGTTGAAGCATCGGGGTGAAATGCGATGAATTAGGGTAGGGGATGTTATTAAAGGACCTATTTCGGCGTTTCTTAGGTAAGAACCGCCGAAATAGGTTGTCGATATTTTTTTTTAAAAAAAAAATTAGCCCCTATTTCGGCGGTTTTTAAGTTACAACCGCCGAAATAGGTGGTCCGTATTTTAAAAAAATAAAACAGATCTATTTCAGCGGTTTTTACATAAGAACCGCCGAAATAGGTATCTGACCAATTTCAGAAAGCGCCCTATTTTTGCCACAGAAATAGACCATTTTTGTACTAGTGTCAGTTATATACCGAGTCTCTACAATTCTCAAGTTTGCCGATAACAATTCGGACTTACAATTCAACGTTACAAATAAATACAACAGTTGTATTCCTTAACCAACTACCCATGCATATACAGCAACCCCCTCTTACACTCTCGGACGGTGATCGGCTTTAAAGTACCTGTAAAGTAAAAACGGTGCCCCAAGAGGCTCGGCGAATTACTGGTATGAAATTTGTATACCCCACGTGCTAACGGGGGTACACCGACTACTTTGTCGAGAACATGGATTCATTTTAATTCATTCATCATGCAGGATAGCAATACATTAAATATGTACACTAGCACAAGCATTCAACATTCAATCATGGAATACAATCGTAACAATCCCTAACTAACACATCAAGGTGGTTAGTTCGTATTAACTTACTCTTAGGCCTTGAGGGTTCTACCTCACTATGCCTTAGTCACTTACTCATTATCTTACCCATTCTCTTGGGTTACTCTTACTCAAACTCTATTATTCTCAACCTCAATCTTAAATTCTCAATTTCTCAATTCAAACTCAATTTCTACACTTCTAAACTCAATTCTCAAATCTCTTAAATTTCAACTCAATTCTCAATTCTTAAATCTTAAGTTCTCAAATCTCAATCTCAAATTCCCTAAGGGATACCTTTTAAGTCATTACCCATGACCTCCGGGCAGAGTCATACACAAGACTCACCACCGGGCTTTCAAATACAAGTCTTACTTCCCCGGTTTCGAACCTACTCTGGGTCTAGCATGGTGGGAAGGTTCGACTATCAAGCGGAACTATACACTTAGTTCCTCAAATTCTCAAGGGTCCGTTTCTCTACCGGACTACTCAAATTCCCAATACTCCTCTCTCGGAGTTATTTCACAATCTCATTGATTAGCCTAGAAGTATCTCTCTCGATAACATCTAATAGCTTAGGGAAATTTCTCATTGTCTAGCATTCTCAGATTTAAGGGTTTTCCCAACTTATCGAATACTTTTATGTTCGGGACATTTTCTCATGTTAGATCGGGTCCTCATGTTGTAGGTCGACTATTTTTCTAAGGGAGTTTGATGGTCCCTTATCATTCTTTTACTTTTCTCAAAAGTTCATTTCTTTGAACTATCAACAATCTCTTAATAGAGGTTTTGTTATTTCTTTCCACTATTGTTTGTTTCGTGGATTGTTCATTTTGGTTCTCTAACCATTATCGGGAGTTTACTAATCCCGCACAACTCTCTCATGTTCTAGCGAGTTCATAGGTTTGCATTGTCGTTATTTTGATTCGATAGTTTTTCGTGTGTTTCCACGTTTTTGTTGTTTTGCGAAACAACTCTTTCTACGAGTCACTAACCAATCCCTACACAATTATGAGTCGGTCTATAACGCTAAGTGAGACGACACAACATACAAGGAAGGTTAGTACACACAGCATGCATCAAGATACTCAATCAAAGCAATAGTCATTATCATGCTTTTATCTTAATTAAGTCAGCACACAACAAACAACATACAAATCAGTGTAATCCGGTTAGCATACAGGACATGAGAAAATCATACCTTACACCATGGTTTAACTTTACCGGGTCACCTCACTTTGCTCGGTTCACACTTGATCCTCTGATAATGTTTCAAACATTTTTATTAATATCAAGCTCATATGGTACGTAAACTTATTACTCCCGTACTTACCTCGTTGTCCCGTTATCTTAGGTTTACTCAAGTGTACTTAAGTTTCTCAACTTCCTCATTCACTTCTAGCACTCGTTTATACTTCTTAGGACCTTTATAAGTCACTAAACAACTCCTAAACATCATCTAAAACCATTACCAATCAATCCCCCACCTTCTAATGCCTTAAAATGACTTTCGGTGCAATTCTGGGGGTGGTCCGGACCCAAAGTCCTGGACCAATGCTTAACTTCACTCTCGGCCATTTTTCTCCCTTGTTCCAGGTCTTGGTCCTGGACTAGGGTCCCATACCACCTGTTTTCTCAACTTTCGAGACCTTTTTACGCTTGGTCCGGCCCCTAAGTCCTGGACCCTACTAAAAAGCTGCTAAAATGTCAAATTTCAACCCCTATTCCAACCTTAATCCACACCTAACCATTCCCTAATATTTCCATATGTTTTATACTTGTAAACCACCTTAAAACACTCTTAATCCTGCTCTAAACTTCCTCAAATCATTGGCTAATTCCTTACCTCAATTCTTGCTTAATTTCACAAATTTCAATTCTCACATTTTGCATTTTGCACACTTGTGCATTTGCAAACTCCCTCTTGATGGTTTACCTCTTGTTCTCACCCATTTTCACCATTCCCAATTCTTCCTAGACAAATGCATTATCTATACCAAAGTCCATCCCAATTTCTAATGCAATCAGATAGTAGTTAAGGTGAAATACCCCAACTAATTATGGTGATTAAATTATTATAATATGTTATTTAAGGGCCTAATAGTGCCTAAGTAATATTGGTAAGGAAAATAAATCCAAAAGAAATGAGGAAACACTTAAAAAGTGAAAAACTCTAAAATAAGCGTTACATAACCATAGGAGGTACATGACCTCGGTTAGAGTATTATAAGGATTCCTAAGGCTTATTCATGCCTAATTGATGTACGAGAACAATTCCCGAAGAAAACGGATCCACAAAATGAATTTAAAACGCTAATAAAGCTTTAGCGCATGTTTTTCGAGAAAACCCGAAAACGTGACTTTGAGTGGTCAAATGAACCCGTAAAATTATAGTCAACCAAATAACTATAATAAACATTAATGGAAGCTTAAGAACCATTAAAATTAAAGAAACGAGAAAATTCCAGAAAACGGGCCAAGTTAGTGAATAGTGCTAGCCGGGTAAATTAACGAGTGTTTTCTATAAAAGGCGAAAACCGCTCCAAGTTGTATATATTAATGGCCAGTTTTACTAATGAAATCAGCCCCCTCTCTGTAATAACCCAGCCTAATCATCCCACTGTTGTGATATTGTCCGCTCTGGCACGCAGGCCACACGGTTTTGTTTCTGGGGTTTCCTAGCCCCAAAAGGCCTCACAACAAGGAGAGGTATCCCCACCCATATAAGGAGTGGTTTGTTCTCCCCTCCAATCGATGTGGGAGGTAAACCTCAAGGGTATTACACTCCACCCCCCTTGGGAGCCCAGCGCCCTCGGGCCACACCGGCACACCGACCTTGGTCTAGCTCTGATACCAATTGTAACAACCCAGCCTAATCAGCCCACTGTTGTGATATTGTCCGATCTGGCACGCAGGCCACACAGTTTTGTTTCTGGGGTTTCCTATCCCCAAAAGGCCTCACAACAAGGAGAGGTATCCCCACCCATATAAGGAGTGGTTCGTTCTCCCCTCCAATCGATGTGGGAGGTAAACCTCAAGGGTATTACACTCTCACATGACTAGTTAGCTAATAAAGAAATCAAAAAGCAAAAATAGAAAAGTACAAAAAGTAAGGAAACCCTCTCTCTCTCTTCACTTTTCTCTTCTCTCTCTCCTCCACTCCTCTCTTCCACCGTATTCTTCCTCCTCCCTTTCCCCATTCTGGCGATTTTGGAGCTCCTCACCAACCTCCAATGGTAGCCTCTCTTCTTCCTCTTGCTCAAGCCTCATTTGAACTCCAAATGCAAAAATAACCCCATATTCGAACTCCTCTCACCAAGGGCAACATTTCTATCTTTTCGAAATTTTAAATGGACGAGTTTGACCTCCATGGGTTTTGGGCATTTGAAGAGGAAATGGCATCAAATTGAAGCTTGGAGTCTCCTCTTTCTCCTAAGGTAAAAATTTCCATGAAAAACTCATCTTTTCTCCATCTTCTAGTGAGGCCGATTTTTACCCCCTTGTAATGCCTTGTTCTTTCTTCATTTGAGCTATTCTCCAAGCCTCCAATGGTGTATTAGAGCCTCTCCCTTGATTCATGGCAAGAAACCAATTCTAGGGTTTCAAGGTAATGACCAACCTTAGTGTCTTAAGCATTTTAATTAATGAGTTTAGTGTTCCTACTTAAACTCATTTCCTTTACTTGAATGTTGGGCTGGAGCATTGGTAAATACATTGCCCACTTGACCGATAATGAATGGTAGAAGAGAAGAAGAGAATTTAAAAGAGGATTGGAATATTCAAGGTAAGAAAATCTACCTTAACTACTACCTTGATGTTTTAGAATTTCTGGGAATGGGGAAAACCAAAAGAATGAACCTAAAACTGGATGGAAATGTGTTTGGATGAAGTAGGAAGAATTTGTAAGTTGTTGTGTGAAATAAGGGCCTTAGAGCCAAGTAATTTGAGTATGTATATTGGTATTGTTGTTTGAAGAGGTTTTGGTAAATTATGATTGCTTTGAGTGCTGGTAGGACCCTTGTATGGGTGTGGCTAGATTAGGATTGATTTGCATGAGAATGGATGGATTTGGAAATGTAAGGATTGTAGGTAAGTCATGGCAAAGTTTTAGTAGAAAATAAGCATTTTTAGATGACTTGGTGACTGGGAAAACCAAGGTGTGTATTGGGTTGAGTAGAGATGGCTAATAAGCTTGAAATGGTAGATGGAGGATGAAAATGTGAGTGTGTAAAATCTGTAGTAAATGGGTGTTGTAATGCATTTGAAAAATACAAATGAGTTAGTGTGCAAGACGTAGAAAATGGGAGTTGGACTTGGGTATAGGTAGTGCATTTGCTTAGTATGGAATTGTAATGGTCAATAAGTAGTTTGGTGAAGTTGGTAGAAGGTAGTAACCCACCAAGAGGAAGCTAGAAATGCACAAGTGTGCAAAGTGTAAAAATACAAGAGTGAAAATGTAGAATGTAAGCAAGAGTTGAGCAAGGATTGGACCAACGATTTAGGAGCGTTTAAGGAGTGTTTTAGGATGTTTAAACATGTATGAAAAATGTGAAAAGATTATGGAATGATTAGGGGTGGATTAAGGGTTGATTTGGGGTTGAAAAATCACCTAAGTAGCAGTTTTTAGCAGGGTCTGGGACCTAGGATAGGAACCAAGTCCCGGACCGCATCAAAAATAAGGTTGAGAGTTAAAACTGCAAGTGGTCCGGGACCTAGGTCTAGGACCAAGTCCCGGACCAATAGTAAAAAGGAGCCGAGAGTATTGAAACGAGTTGTCCGGGACTTTGGGTCCGGACCAAGTCCCGACCACCCCCAAAATCTTGCCGAAATGGTTTTTAGGGTTTAAAACATGGGGGATTGATTGGTAATGGTTGTAGATGTTGTTAAGGCCTTGTTTGGTGGTATTTAAAGGTCCTAAGAAGTGTAAACAAGTGTAGGAAATGAGTGAGAAGTAAGAACATAATTTGACATAAGTGAAACTAAGTATAACGGGACAACGGGGTAAGTACAGGAGTAGTAATTATTTACACCGTATGAACATAGTATTAATAACAATGTTTGGAACATTATCGGTGGAACAAGTGTGAACCAAGGAACATGAGAACACACGGTAAAGATAACCCCGGTGAAAGGTATGATTTTCTCATGCCCCGTATGCTAACCGAGCTACGTTGATTTGTGTGCTTGTATGCCGGCTAATCAAGATAAGAGCATGAAAATGGTTTATTGCCTTTCATTGTATGTCTTGCTGTATGATGTATGAGCTAACCCCTCTTGAATGATTGCGTGGCCTAGCTTGCATATAGGCCGACTCATAGGTGAGTCTTATTGATTAGTGACTCGCAGTAAGAGTCGTGATGTGAATTAACGAAAACGTGGAAACACACTAAAACTAACAAACCAAGAAACGATAACGTAAACCAATGAACTCACTAGAATGTGAGGTAGTGTGTGGGACTAGTAACCTCCCGATAACGGTAAGAGAACCGATATGAATAATCCACAAAACAATAAATAGTGGAAGTATATAAGTACCCTCTATTAGAGGAATTGATGATGGAGCAAGACATCAATCTTGAGAGTAGTAACGAATGATGAGGGATCTCCAAACCCCTTAGAAAATTAGTCGACCCACAATGAGAGGACCCGACTAATGTAAACAATGTCCCGAACATGAGAGTATTCGATACCTTGGGGAACCCTTAAATCTGAGAATACTAGACGTTGGTAATTCCCTAAGCTAGTATAGGTTATCGAGAGAGATACTTCTAGGCTAATCCATGAGATTGTAAGATACTGCGAGAGAGGAGTGTTGGGAATTTAAGTAGTCCGGTAAAAACGGACATTTGAGTATTAGAGGAGCTAAGCGTATAGCTCCGCTTTTTTTTTGTAAGCCCGGTGGCGAGTCTTGTGTATGACTCAGCCCGGAGGCTGTAAGTAATGAGTATTGAGTAATGAGTATGTACAAGTAAGTATTGAGTAATGAGTATGTACGAGTAAGTAAAGAGTACTGAGTAAGGAGTAAGTACGAGTAAGGTACTGAGGATTGAGTAAGGTGTAAGTATGAGTAATGCAATGAGTATCGAGTGATGAGTAAGTATTAGTAAAATAGTGAGTATTGAGCAAAGCACGAGTAAGGTAAAGAGTAAGGTAAAGAGTGAAGTAAGAGTAAAGCAACAAGTAAGTAAGAACATGAGTGGTGTAAGCCTTATGGACCCGAACGGGGAGGAAGAGAGCATCCGATTAAACCGGATGAATGAATAGCTAACATGAACGGTTGACTGACGAATTGTCTTCCCTAGTAAGTATTGAATCTTGTATATGTATGTAAGTATGGTTGCTTGTAATTTTGTAGAATTAGTAAGTATGTATGTATGAAAATGAACTCCATGTATTCGACCAAAGTAGTCGGCGTACCCCGGTTAGCACGCGGGGTATGTGAATTTCATATGTAGCAATTTGCTGAGCCCCTAGGGGCACCGTTTTTATTTTACAGGTACTTCGAAGCTGACCACCGTTCGAGAGTGTAGGACGGGGTTGCTGTATAAGCATGGGTAGTTGAGTAGTAGGAACTGTATTTGTATTGTAATGTGAAATTGTAAGTCCAAATTGTATCGATAGTTTGAGGATTGTAGTAGACTCGGTAGAGTATTGAAATGGAGTTTGTATTTGGATTATGATTTGAGTATGGATTGGAAAGTAATGTATTGTGTAGAGTACTCGGTATATTCAAGTCATCAGACCGATAGTATGTAGTATTGGAACTGGCCTTGTTAGTCACGTGGGTGACTAACGGCATTGTACACCCGCCGTTGTGTATGTAATATCCGCTGCAAAGGTAAGTAATTGTAAGGTAATGACGGGATTAGCGGTAGGGGTGTTACATAATGTAAGCTTTTTACCTTGATATTCCAAGTTTCTCTTTTCGATTCTCCTCTACCTCTCCTCCACTTCTCTTGACTGAAAATCGGCCAAGGGCAATGTAGTTTCCCAATTCCATCCCAACAATCAAATAAGGAAATGAGTCTAAGTAAAAACACTAAACTCATTAATTAAAATGCTTAAGGCACTAAGATTGGTCATTAACATGGAAACCCTAGAAATGGGCTTTTGCCATGAATCAAAGGAGGAGCTCAAATCCACCATTGCAGACTTGGAGAATAGCTTAAAACAAGAAAAGAACAAGGCATAAGAAAGGGTAAAAATTGGCCAAGGAAAGGGTTGGATAAAAATGTATTTTTCCTTGGAACTTTTTACCTTAGAAGGAAGAGGGGACTCCAAGCTTCAAGAACATGTGGTTTTGTCTTCAAATGGCCAACACCTATGGAGGTCAACTTCAACCAATGGAATTTTAAAAAGAGGGCAGTGTAGCCCTTGGTGAGAGGAGCTCAAATATGAAATTATTTTTGGATTTGGAGCTTGGATGAAGCTTGGGCAAGCAAAGGAATGGTGGAGTAGCCATGGAAGCTCTCCTTTGACGTGATGAAGAAGAAGAAAATTAGAGGGAGAAGAGATAGGGAGGCTCACGCTGGAAGAGGGGAAGGAAGGGGGAAATCAGAAAAATAGAGGAGAGATAGGGAGGGTGAGTGTTTTATTTACTTTTTCCACTTTTGCTTTTTACTTTTTGCTTTTTGCTTTTTGCTTTTTGCTTTTTGCTTTTTGCTTTTTGCTTTTTGCTTTTTGCTTTTGCTTTTTGCTTTTTGCTTTTTAACTCTTTTACTTATAAGCTAGTCTAGTGTGTGTGAGAGAGTGTTAAACACTCATCAAAACCAGCCCCCTTACAGTAATTAGGCTGGGGGCATTTTTTGTCTTTTACAAGAAACGCTCGTTAATTTACCCGGTTTAGTACTACTCATTAACTTGGTCTGTTTTCCGTAATTTTCTTGTTTCTTTAATTTTAATGGTTCTTAAGCTTCCATTAATGTTTAATTATAGTTATTTGATTGACTATAATTTTTACGGGTCCATTTGACCACTCAAAGTCACGTTTTTGGGTTTTATCAAAAAACATGCTCTAAAGCTTAACTAGTGTTTTTAATCCGTTTTATGGATCCGTTTTCTTCGAGAATTGTTCCCCCATGTTATTTGTCATAAATAAGCCCTAAAAATCCATATAGGACTCTAACCAAGGTCATATACCCCCCATGGTTGCGTAACGCTCGTTTTTACAATTTACGCTTTTTAAGCGTTTTCTCTTTTCTTTTGGATTTATTTTCTTCACCAATATTCTTTAGGCGCTATTAGCATTCAAATATCATATTAGAGTAATTTAATCACCATAATTAAGTTCAGGGTATTTCAATCTACCCCCTTAAAGAACTTTACCCTCAAAGTTGGTGAATCAAATTGTTACTCACATAGGTACTCTATGCTAAGGTTATAATCTCTATATAACCTCACCATCTCCAAGGTCTGATTCAATGTATACCACACATCCACACAACAGGTCACTGCATGCATAGCAATCAAAAATATTCTTTGCCAATCTCTCCATGGGGGTCCATCCGAAGACAATTAGGCACTCAATCCTCCCCCATATCGAGTGATCCCTCAGGTACCGGTCACGTTTGAACACTTACGCTCTCTGGTTTACGACTGTCATGACTTTGGGCACTTACGCTCTCTGGCCCTACGGTCCTTTGGTTCTGATCAAATTCATTTGCACATCTAGAGATCCTCAGGCACTCACTGGTCATCCACACTAACATAGGACTACTCATATCCTGCTGCCCTTGGAAAAATACCAAACACGCACTACAAACGTCCTACCGGTCACTTAGTACCGTTACTCATTCGTTGTAGTGGTTTCAAAATAATCATCACTCCCACCGGCTCACACACTAGCCTTACTTCCCCGGTTTCGACCCAATACTGGGTCTAGCATGGTGGGAAGGTTCAACTAGCGCCTATGGAAGTGGTTTCAAAACTGGTCCTCATTCTCAAGTTTGAAGGAAAATCCTTTTTGCCAAAACTCAGTTGGAAATTCGTTTTGAAAACTCAATACAACTCCAAATTCCAATTAATGATAATTACACCTATTACTAGCGTTATTACTTGTGACCACTTATAGGGAGTTTCAGGAGTCATTCAACCCCAATGTGATCAGCATTGGTGTTGAACTATCCTTCCACCCCAATTTGTGTTCGGTTTCCCTTGATCGCTAGCAAATCAAGTTCCACCTCCCACCCCAATTCAAACAATCAAATAGTCAACCGTTATTTCATTTTCTATCTTTTAATCTTTCTAGTCATAATAACCTAGACACATATTTTCCAATTTCTAGAATCCTTTTCCTCACTTATTAATCATCTTATCGATTATTACTCAAGTTATCTCCAAATACTTTACCTAAGAAATTTAATACATATTATAACTCCAATTAGTTTTCTATCCTTCAATCATTCACAAGTAAAATCAAATCAAGTCACCTAGGGAACTCAATTCCCGCTATGTAACACCCCTACCGCTAATACCGTCATTACCGTCCAATCTCCTTATACAATTCAGAGTCACGCAGAGGATACTTACATACTCAACGGTGGGTGATACACTGCCGTTAGTCACCCACGTGACTAACAAGGCTACTACTACTACATACAACATCGGTCTGATGGACCGGAATCCCGAGTACTACATATCTGTAACACATACTCCATTTACCAAGTAATTACTACAATCCTCATTCAATACAATACTCCAAGTTCAATACAAAATAATCCACATACCGAGTTTACTAGGTTCCAAATCAAATACAACACTTCTCCTAAATTTATACATACTCACTAAGAGTCTATCTAATACCCTTCCTCACAAACTACCTACTTCTAAATACGAAGGCTTGCCACCGGTCTCTTACCTTGACCGTATCCGCTTCGGGTACCTGCACACTAAAAACGTTCCCCCCCCTAGGGGGTCAGCTTTCGCTGCGCATGATAACCGCATACCCCGCGTACTAGTGAGGGTACGCCGACCACTTGGTCGTATACATGCAGTTCATTTATTCACACAACATGCATATATGCTTTCATACACAATACAATAACACTTACGCAAGGCATACATACATACACTTCATTACATACAAGGAATACAATATACTATCCAATACATACTTACCTTCTTCTGAAATACACATACTCATTACATACACATATACAATTCTTGTTAGCTTCATTGGTCCCCCGGGTTAATCGGGTGGAGATTACTCTTTTACTCTTTACTCCATACATACGCATACATACTCATACTCATACTCGTACATACTTACTTACTCTTACTCTTACTCATGTTAAGTCGTCGGGACCTCCGGCCCGGGGACTACCCGTCCCACACCACCGGGATTTACTTGACTCACCAATCCGGGATGCTACCCATTTAAGGGATTTGGGCCGCGGACCAGTTTAAGAGTCAGGAATCGGATCCAACCTTTGTGTCTCCTCATCCTCACGCGTGGCCGAAGCTATATCGGACTTCTACTCATTCCAGTTTACTCACTTAAGTTAGGAGTTAGGTAGTTAGGAATTAGCAGAAGTCATTCATACAGGCCACATACACAATTACAATGCTTAATACACATTTATACGAAATACAATACAATGCTAAGTACAATACAAGATTCGAATACAATTAATCATCATTCATATGTTTCATGAATTATACAAACTATTGTTCAAGACAAACATCAAGAACAATATAAACAAGCACAAGTAAGTGCAGTATAGTCCGATTCATGCATTTATCTTATTTAGGTGATCAAATAAGCACACAAATCGGGGTAACCAGATTAGGATACAGGGCATGAAGAAATCATACCTTTCACCGTTGAGTTACTTTATCGGGTGTTCCCATGCTCCTTCGTTCCTTACTTGTCCCTTGAGTCCTAGCCTCGAACCAATGACTACATGCCAAATGGTTCTGTTAATACTAAGCACTACAATACATGCTTAGCTACTACTCCCGTACTTACCTCGTTATCCCATTACTTCGGGTTACTTAATGTTCTTACACTTTCAACTTCCTTATTAATCCCCTTACTTGTTTCCCATTTACATACTTATTTCTTTACCGTTAGTGTTACATTAATGGTGTATACTAAAGTCCCCTATGTATGTACATACCCATGTATATACATGCATATGATTATTACCTTTCTTTTTTTTTTTGTGAGTTATGGGTCGTCCGACCCAGCGTCCGACCCACGCCCTGGGTCGGACCATTCCAGTAGATTCCCGTTCTCTGAAATTCTCCCCGTCCGACCCAGCACTATTCTGTCCGACCCATACCCTCTGGGTCGGACCGTTCCAGAAGGTTTCAGTCCCATGTCCAAGCTCTGTCCGACCCACTGTCCGACCCAGACTCTGGGTCGGACGAAGTCAGGAGCTTTGACCTTGAATTTTTTTTTGCCTGTCCGACCCACGTCCATCCACGGCCCTGGGTCGGACCATTCCAGAATGATTTATTGTCGTTACCTAAGCCCCGTCCGACCCACTGTCCGACCCAGACTCTGGGTCGGACGGCAGCAGAACATTGCTACAGACCTTATTTTTCTTTCCGAATTTCACCCTTTGCTTCCCAATCCTCCTATATGTAATCCCACATGTTTTAGTGCCATTTAGGCTTCCTAAAATACCTCAATTCATTCACCAACCCCATTACTAAATCCATCAACCAATTTATACAATTTCCTCACTTCCTTTTAACACTTACAACCGTTTTTCATTCTCTTATGCTACAGATTTTCAAACTCCATTCTACCATCCATTACTTCTCAACCAATGCCACTATTAGCATCCCAAATACCTCATCTCACAATGCCAATTCATTTCCAAGCAATTGCACCTTCTATACCCAAGTCCAACATTTACTTTACCAAGTCTTATACTCTAGTTCTTCCTAGTTTCTCCAAGGCATTCCTTGCACTCTTTGCTACAGATTTTGCATCCTAGCATTCCCATACCTCAAATACCATTCCATGGTCATTAGACATCCCTACAATCCCCAATACACACCTTGGTTCTCCCATTCACCAAGTCATTCACAAATGCACATATTCCTACCAAAATTTTGCCATAATTCATCTACTTTTCTTACTTGGCCACACATACCAATTCTCACCAAATTCATTCCTAATATAGCCACACCCTTGCAAGGGTCCTACCAGCGATCAATACAAATATAAATCCATCCCAATACACCAATACTCCATCAAACATCAATACTAATACCCATACACAACATACTTGGCCCCAAGGCCTACAATCCACATACTAATTCACAAATACTCAAACTTCCAAAATGACATTACTAATACATTATTTTGGGTTCCTTAATTAGTTCACCCATTCCCATTACTCTAATGCAATTAGAACTTAACATTAGGAGGGAGCTCTTACCTTGAGCTTTTAATTCCTTCTTTCTTTCTCATTTCTCCTCCTTCTTCCTTTCTTACCCAAATTGGCCATGTGGGGAATGGAGTTGCCCAACTCCATTCCCATCACCCAATGAACACAAAACACTACAATTAATATGCTAATCCTTAAATTAATGCCAATTCATTGAAGTGTTTGAAATGGAATTTCTAGGGTTTACCTTTGGAGAGTTTTAGAAGGGGTTTTAGCCCTTGGTTCAAGAAGGTGAATCCACCACCATTGCAAGGTTGATATTATGCTCCAAAGAGAGAGAAAAATAGAGCATTACAATTGGGGCAAAAATCAGTTATGAGCAAAGATGGAGAAATATGAGTTCTTTCATGGAGATTTTTACCTTAATGGAGAGAGGAGACTCCAAGCTCCCTAATGGTGTGCTTTTCTCTTCAAATGGGGAAAACCCATGGATATGAAATTCATCCTTTTTGAATTTTGAAAAGAGAGAATGATAGAGGAGAATGAGGGGAGTTCAAATATGTATTTTATTTTACATTTGGAGCTCTAATATGGCTTGAGCATGAGGTAGAAGAAGGGAAGCCATGGGAGGCTTGTGGAGCTTCGAGAAATCGCCCATACCAGAGGAAAGAGGAGGGAGAAATTGGTGGTGGTAAGGAAGGAGAGAGGTGAGAGAGTAGAGAAATGAGTGGGTGAGGAGAGAGGGAAGGGATAAAGTAGTTTCTACTTTATTGCTTTTTGCTTTTGGCTCTCTTATTTAATTAGCTAGTTACATGTGTGTGTGAGGGAGTTATTTGACTATTAAAAATTGGTCCCCCTACAGTTATACTAGTTGGAGCGTTTTTCGTCTTTTACAGAAAACGCTCGTTATTTTACCCGGTTTAGGTACTGTTCACTAACCGGGCCCGTTTTCCGGAATTTTCTCGTTTCTTTATTTTTATTGGTTATTAAGCTTTCATTAATGCTTAATAATATTTATTTAATGACTTATAATTTTTACGGGTTCGTTTGACCACTTAAAATCACGTTTTCGGGTCTTCTCGAAAAACGTGCGTTAAAGCTCTATTAGCGTTTTAATACATTATTTGGATCCGTTTTCTTCGGGAGTTGTTCCCATACATTATTTAGGTCTTATTAAACCTTTGAAATCCATATGATACTCTAACCAAGGTCTCATACCTCATATGGTTATTTAACGCTTATTTAGCGTTTTCCGCTTTTTAAGCGTTTATTTATTCTTTTGGATTTATTTTTCCTTACCAGTATTAATTAGGTACCATTAGGCCCTTAAATACGTATTAGATTAATTTTAATCCCTATTTAAGTTCGGGGTATTTCACGCTAGGTTCAACATCGGTTTCATACTGATTTATACTCAACATATCTCCCAACATACTCATTTCTCAACACCGGTTTCATACCGGCTCATATCTCATACTATTACCAATTGGGGTTCTCATTCCCCTAGAGTTTCTCTACTCCTTTCCACTTCTAATCTCACAAATAACCATATTTTACGCAATGAGTGAATACAAATGTTTTTGTAACATAAGTACCAATCATCAAAACGAATTCTTATGCGCTATGCGCACTGTAGTTTACGCACTTACTATGTAAAACATACACTTTGCGGTTTTCGCTCTACCCCCTTAAAAAGGGATTACGCCCACGTAATCTACCATGTGTAAACATTGGATATTGGTCTAAGGCGTTCAGCCGTCATAGTGTGTTTTAACTTCCACATGGTCTATTATACAATGTTCTTTGGTCAAAGGATCTTACCCGTATTGTCGGTTAGTTCCTGCATCAAGAATTTCCATTTGAGTTTGTTTAACTCTTAACCGGGTTCGGTTCTAGCCTAAGAGGCTTTAAGGCATTGATAATTAGCCATTCATTCACTAGGTGTATCAAACCTTAGAATTCTGGGCCCACTAGCTTCTACTGTGTGACTCTGATAACTTGGGGTTTGTTCGCCCTTCTCGGTATGTTAATGTGTTACACATCACCTTTTATCCCTTTTATCTTGGGAATAAGGTTTCTCGATCAATGCATGGTATTCCTTTACTATACGCAACTCAATGAGTTATAGATTTTCTATCCAGCTCTTGGAAATCCATTGTACAAATTGTTGTGTACTTTCTATGATTATTCACTTGTTCTTCCGATGTGCGGTCGGTTGAGGTTGAGCCACTACTTAGTTGTAGTGCTTCCTCTGTTGTTAATGGCTTTTGAATTGTGCCAGTTCATCTGATCCTGTACAAGTGTTCTTTTACTTGTACGACCTTGCATTTTCTATGCATCGCTCGTTATGACTTTCATAAGTTTCGTTCTGCTTTATTCTTGTGGAATTCACTTCTTGTAATTGTTGGTGTGTCCAACATTCGCCGTGCTTCTTTGGCTAAAGGCCGCACGGTTTGTTTCTAAGCTCTCGCTTAACTAGCTCATGTCGTGTTCACTTGTGTTTTGTACACTCTTCGTATCCAACACGGTTGGTCATTTATCCATGGGGTACTCTTGACCTGAGGTTATTACTTCTGTTATCAATTTGATCTTCTAAGGATACACTTCTAGTTCCTTATGCAATTGCAAGAGGAATGAGCGTTACCTCTTTTGCGAGGCCTTTCATCACCTGGCATAGACTTCTGTCTTGTTGCATGGTCTGTCTTCCATCTTTTGTTTAACATCTCTATATCCTTGTGTGATTATTCACATACATTGGTCGCTTGCTGCACACCATGTTCCTACTAATTCTACAGTATTGGTTTTCATGGCATTTGTTGTCACTAGCTTCTGCTCATGCATTTCCACCATTTATACCATGGTTCGCCATTTACTTGGCTGATTACGGAATATGCTATGCTTTGTGTTTCTGAGCTCCTTGAGCGTTATTTACCCACACTTCACGTTTACACGTACAGTGTTTCTCCTGATCCGATTACTTTTCGGTTTCCAACAATTGCTATAACAGCTTATTTCCACATTGCTTGGCAGTAATTGTATGCTCAAGCTTCACTACATTGGTAGTTCTGAAAGAGATGTATTTTCGGACATTTACTGCCGACATCCTCTTCTTAGAGTCTATGTGTTCACCGCTCTCGCGGTCTCACATTAACGAGGGGTATCCCTGCACGTTGGTTATTAAACAACCTTTACTGGTGCCATTACCGTCAATTCTCCTTATGGTTCTCATTAGGTTTTGCAACCATTGTATCTATGTATTGTAGCGGGTCCATGGCTTACTAGCCACGTTGCCTAGAGCTCTGCTCATCTTAGACTGTTCACAAGCATTGCTTCCCGTATACCATCAAATGGTTTGGAGGTAGTATCGGGCTCCATGATAAGGTCATCGCATCACGCTTCCGCTTATTAATGGCCCTTCAGGTGTCTTGATACTGTCGGTGCCAATTGTCAATTTAGGGTATCCCCTGTCAAGTGGGATCCCTTTGGTGTTCTGAAATACCCCTAAATTAATCTAAATTAATTTAAGGGATGTATTTTATTAAAACCCTAAATAATACTATTAAATACTAAATTATTATATTGCATTATGAAGGTAATAATAAGATTTATAAATCAATAAATCTTGGAAAAAATTCTAGACATTCCAATTATATTATTAAGATTTTAGAATTTATCAGGACATTGATTTCAATCATAAAAGTCAATATAAAATCAAAGAAGCCTTAGAGCTCCTTAAGCCTTGCTAGGGTTGACTTTTTGAGAATGGTCAAACCAGCCCATGAAACCTATACCAATAAAAAGATTATGGAAAACCAAGAAGAATGATATTAAGAACGTTAAAAACGGATCATCCTAGCCAAAGTTATGATGAAATGAAGTTTAGAGCCAGAATTTTGAAAAAAGCTGACGTTCCAAGTCCTGCTGACTCATCCACGCGCCTCGGTTTCCATGCCACGCCAGACTTGCCAGTTTCCACAAAGAATAGCTAAGTCTTCTCAGCAACCACCTGATCATTGCCCTTTCTTGTGACTTCAATATCTCCGCCGTCTCTTGGTATTTTTGAACACCGTTTTCTTCATTATCTACTCCTACAAACCCTCTTTCTAACCATTACTCAACCTAATTCCTTCTACATCGACCACAAATTCGATCTGAATTTGCCATCCCGAGAATCTGCAACCCAGAATTCTCAGAAACTGGTTTGATCTGGTAAACTTCGTCTAATCATATCTCTTTCATATGTAAATGAAAATTCAAGTTTTATAACTCGTTTTGTAGATCTCTAATCCCTCTATAACTTTCATGTTTACACCCAAGGCTGATTGTAACACCCCAACTACAACCATACATTTAACAACACATTGCAGCGGAAACTCAACTCATAACATTACTTATTTCAATGGTGTTACACGCCGTTAACCACCCACGTGGCTAACAAGGCTAATACATATACATTGTTCCGGTCTGATGGGCTAAATTCCCGAGCACTACACAATTCAATCCTTATTTCATTTCCAACAATTTTTATACACAAACACTCCCACTGTACCGAGTATTTACAAACTAATGCCGATAACAATTTCGGTCTTACTACGCCTACAGTACATACTCAATTTAAATGGCTACCCATGTACAGACAGCTACCCCGTCCTACTCTCGAACGGCTTCCAGCTCCTTGTACCTGAAATAGAAAAGGTAGAAAAGGGTGGCCCCCAAGGGGCTCAGCACCTTTGCTGGTATGGTAATCCCGCAGCCCACATGCTACCGGGCCACGCACAACTAATTGTCGTCTTAGCATGCGGTTGATTACATTTAAATCATGCATGCAACTGTAAACACACAACATAAAACACTTCGCCTCAATGGGCTCACAACGGATAATACATCCTTACCTGATAAGTCACTCATGGTATTCATTATCCCTAGAGTGTTTCTCCTCTGATGGAGCTACTTCCTTAATAGACGACACCTACCCCTAGATCGGGTTATCCTTAAACGCCTCTTGTCACAAACTGGGATTCATTTCCATGATCCACACACTCCATATCTTACAACATATCACATTCCTCACATAGCAAAACACAACAACACTTTTCTCGTTTCGACGTACACATGTTAACATCGAATTCATTTTAAACATCTAACATAAACATATCCTAGCATAGCAAGGGAAATTGACTAGCACAATAACAACACAAAACACCATAAGGTCGGTTCACACAAGGAACCTTCCACCATAGTTAGTATACATAGTGAGCCTAGAGATTAATGCCAATCTCATGCTAAGCCCGTTACCAACCTCGTTACCGTCCAGTTATATCGAACGGTTAACTTAAACCCAAGGTGTGTCGGATATAGTAATCCCAAGCACACCGAAATAACATTCGTATGCCCCTGTGGCCCGACGTGAGTCAGTAACTAGCTTTGGATAAGCTAAGGGAAGGTAGAAACCAAATTGGAATACAACCTATACATACACCAAGAGAGCCGAACCGGATATGACATCGACTCCCGTCCATCACACGCGTGGCCGGAACAACCGGACTCCTCACCCCCCATTAGTACATATATACTTATAAATAAGTAGTTAGAGATCCATTATGGAGCCTACCACATCCACACACCATACGGTATCATAACCGAGTTAAGCACACAAGGGAGGTTCACACACTTGCATACAACAACAATATCCAACTAACTCACACATAGCCGTGGTCAGAACGTTCCCAAGGTTTGGGTCGTTAACTCCGAATACCGATCTCTCATGTGCTCCTAGTTCTAGTTAGCTAAGGTTTAACACTTATTTGAGGTTAAATGGTATCGGAGGCCAAATTCGCCACATAAATGAATTACTATAAACTCATTACATGTCTTATCTTACAAGGTGGCAAACACTCAGAAAAACACGTTGGCATACAAGCCGGTGTAATCCGGTAGGACACAGGTTGCAAGAAAACCATACCTTGGTCCTTGCCTCGATTGATTTCCACCTTGAGAGAATCCTAAACACATTAGTAACGTCGGTTAATTATTTATTTAACTTCAAACTTATTAAGTATTTAACATGATTGTATGACATGTTTTAATGCCTATTCTACCCTAGGTTACCTTCATTATACACCCTAGGGTTAACTACATAAGTCACATTCTTTTCTGTTTTTTTTTTTTACAAATTTAGGTCCGACCGACCTTACCGACCGGACTTGTCCAAGTCCGGTCGATTCCAGAACACATTTCCGTCAAAATTTTCTACTCCGACCGACCTTGTAAGTCCGGTCGCATGTTCGGTCTATTCCCGAGAGTTTCTTCCCTTTGAAAATTTAGCCTGACCGGACTTGCCAAGTCCGGTCCTATGTCCGGTCGATTCCAGTAACTCAATCCGTACACAAAATACAAGCCCGACCGACCTTGCAAGTCCGGTCCCCAAGGTCGGTCCATTCCAGAAGCCAATTCTCGTAGGGTAAACTTGGCTCGACCGAACTTGCAAGTCCGGTCGCAAGTCCGGTCTGCCCCAAACCCTTGTTTTCCTTTTTACATTCAACTCCAAACTTCAGCCCATATGACCTAGTACATCCTAACCCCATTTGAACACTTCAAACACACCTTAAGATATCCTTAAACACTCACAAAACTCTTTTTCTAATTCCTTAAACCTTTACCTACATCTTCACAAAATTCCTAACACTTACAATGTTTTCTCCTAGTTTTTCAAGTGGTGTTTCATACCTATGATAACTACTATCCCAAAAGCTTTCTCCTTATTTTAACATCATCTCCCAAGCATCATCTCTCACAACTAACTCTTTATATCATTACTTCAAATCCTTTTTCAAGTTCACACTTTCTCCTTAATTTACCAAAGTTTGCCTAAGTCTTTACCTAAGTCCAAAATGACTTTGGTACATACTAAAATCTCAAGATCATGCCTAAGTCCTTACTACACTCTAGAGCACTTAAGACATTACACCTTCACTTGTAAAACACTTAGTCATTTCCTAACACCTCTAACTCACCAAACCTTATATGAACACTTATAACTTCTTGCTTCTTACCTAAATTTTTGACATGGATTCCCCTAGAACATTACTAAGCCTAAACACTTTGTTTTCTCCATTAAACACACAAGAACACCTAGAATCAACAAGAACATTCTCATACACAACTTCACTAATTTCACACTACATTACAATATAGTGCATAATTTAAATTGCATGGCACTTAGGCCCTTAAAATGCATGGCTCTTAGGCCCTTAAAATGCATAACCCTTAAACACTGAATTTCCACAATATATTTGCCTTTGACCTGCAAATACACTCAACACACATATGCCTTTTACTAGTCTCTTGAGAACACTTTACTAAGTCATTCACCATTTGCTCTTTAGGTAGTTTTAATAAGCATTTATAAGCTCATTTCTCCTAAGGCATTAAACAACATTAGGTTAGTAGATTTACCTCTTTTCCAACCCACTTCTTTCTTGTTTCCTTATGAAACCAATAAGGTATTTGTTTCCTTGTCAAGTTCTAAACAATATACAAACATTATAATGAGTATTCAAGCTATAAGCTTCATCTCATTGTAAACCCTAATTTTACATTGTTTCAAAAACATTAATGTAGTTGTTTTACCTTGATCTTTGAGGAGAGTTTGAATATATAACAAGAGAGGACTCCACCTAGTCCATGAAGAGTTGAAATGAAGCTAGAACAAAGTCACACAAAGAGCTATATCAATGTGTATTTTCGGTCAAGGTAAAAACATGGAGGAAACATAATTTATCTTTGAGATTCCTTACCTAGAAGCAAAGGAGATCAACAATATGTAAAAAGACAAGCTCAAGCTCCTTCAATGGTGGAACTCCATGGCACCGAAATGGGGCTCTTGAAGATTTGAAAAGGTAGAAGTGTAGAGCTTGCTCCAACTAGAAGAATGGTGGTCTTGGAATTGAATTTGGACCATGAAGCTAGGAGTTACAAGTGGTCAAAGATGGAAAACAATGGTGGTGTTGGTGTTGCTGTAGCAGCTCGTAAAAGAGAGCAAGAAGGGAGGTTGGAGACGCGTGAAATGATGGAGGAAAGGAGAAATGAAGATAGAACTTGCTTTAACAAGATATTTGTATTAAAAGGTAACTTTCTCCTTTTTACCTTCCTACCCTTCCTTTCCTTAATTGATTTTTACATGGTGGTGACTCACCTTCATAAAAACCGGCCACCATTTAGTTAGAAGGGTGTTTTGGTCTTTGTTGACCAATCAACTTACTTATAATAACATATGTTACAAACTAGCTTATAAAAGTTACTATTCACAAAAACAAAGCACATAGAAGTGAAATTTTTGATTTCCCATTGATATAGCCACCCAAATGTGATACTATATAGTACACATGTTAATTAAAGAGTAATGATGGACATTTAGCCATTCAAAACTCATTTACAAGACAATTTTTCAAAAACGTGCTTTAAGACTTCTTAAAGCACTTTTTGTGTTTTAACTTTTTTTCAAGCTTGGTTTTCTTTGGTAATTGATTTAATATGTTCATTAACATATTTATAAGGTATAGGTATGACCATTAGGTCTTATACACATTTATCCCAAGCTTAGAGCACATTTTAGCCCATATTGACCTTAAGGTATTTATTTGTGTTTTGTTTGGTTTCATTGTCTACCAAGGTTTCCTAAGGACTTAATTAGCCTTATAAAATCATAATTTTATATTATCAAATCTTGGTAGGCTCTTTGGGTCCTAACCAAGTTCACTCCGAGCTTAGAGCACGTTTTTGCTCAAACCGTGTCTTAGTGTTTTATTGTGCTTTACTATGGTTTAAATTGTACATTTATTGTTTCTAAGGCACTTTTTAGCCTTTAAATACCATAGTTTAACATTTACACAACATACCAAGGTTTGGGGTATTTCACTGATTCTCAATCGTGTGGGAGATATAAGCGTCTAAAGTTCCTGATTTGTCGTGCACATAAAATAATAACTTTTCCAGAAAAACACAAGGTATAAATCCAAGACTTTCGACTTAGATTTCATCCTGTGTATTACGAATTAGATTAAGATGTTTCTATCAAAATGTAGAGCTACATCTCCTCTTTTGATTAAGCCCAAGAAAACGGCCTAACTCGATCTATAATGTAACTTATAGATCTGCAAAGTCAGCTACCCAACCAGCCTGAAAGTTCGAATTTTTCCAGAATACGATTTTGATTCTTCTCGCCGGCGCGTCTCTGGTGTGTTTCCGGCCAAATTCCTCCGATGATGTCGTTCGAATTGTCATTCTAGATCTAACCCAACTACCAACTTTACCTATAGATCATTGTAGAGCGAGAATTTTAAGAAATTTGAATTCCCAAACTGCATAAACCCAAAGTCGAAACCCAAATTCGAATTAAGGAACTGTGCATTATAATTCATGAAATTGGTACCGTTGTAACCGCAATTAAATTTTGAATCCAATGAGACAAGAATCAACGAATTTGGTTCTGTAGATTGAGAGAAAATGAGGAATTCGCACTCGGCATTCGGTTTGGTTTTGCTGATGAACTCGACGATCCAGGGTCATCCGATCGTAGTTAGAAGGAACGGACGGCCGAGATTAAGTCGTGGAAGATTAGTAATATATTAAGTAATATAAATTCCAGAATAAAACCCTAACTTGTTAGATTTATTTAATGACCTTCCCTAATGTATTTTGACACGTAATTTTAACCATAGAGTCCTTATAAAATCTATTTTATTATAATGTAAATTAATATGGGTTTTGAGTTTTTAAACGTAAGTTATAATTTTTGTAAGTTCTAAGTATTATGGAATTATTTAGATAATTATAAAAGATACTTTTATGAAATAAAAATTTTATAATATGTCTAAAATATCATAGTGACTATATATTAAATTTGGGAATTTTTAGACAAGAGTAAATGGGTCTAATAATTGTGTTTATGAATTTTTCATAAGTTATCTTATAATATATGGTTTTTAATGTAACCAAAAATTAAAGTATAGTTGATTAATGAACTTTATAGGTTGGGAATAGCATAAGAATACTAAACTAACATTAATACAGAATGTTGATAAGTATTTTGGGTATAAACTTCTAAGTGAGATAAAAAAATATACATATATTAATATATAAAAGAAACAAATAGTAACTTAGGTTATATCAAGGAATTAAAATTAATCTACATTTATATTAATAATATGGAAGTTAATATACTTAATTGAAACTAAGGAAAATACTTTATTTTATAAACCATATATTAGATGTGGATATGTGTAAAAGTTAATAAAGGTAATTAAAAACAATAAAACTATATAAAGAATGTTTTAAATAAATCCCAATATATATATATAT